>VWZI01008171.1:40954-125755 GCA_013396835.1 Psilopogon haemacephalus | reverse complement strand
TTCTTTTACTTTATTTTATTTTCTTTTAATTAATTTATTTTCTTTTCTTTATTCTTTTTTTTTTTTTATATTTTTTCCTTATGCAAAGCATAGGGCAATTTTTTTCACCTCCACTGTAAGGAAACTGTTGTTTGTTTCTTTTCCTGAAATAATCTTGCAATGAAATGTGTCAAGGACTAAAGCTATCACTTATCCAAAAGAGAAATGCAGCCTTTTCCAGCCTGCAGCAAAGCTGCCATTTGATTGCTGGTGGCAGCTGTTTTGGCCCTTTTAAGAAGTGAACAGAGGCACAGTGTGCACTTACAACACAGAAGGGGACAAAAAAATGAAGAGAGCGTAACTTGTAGATATCATTCAACTTTTCTGCACTGTTTCATGTGGAAAGTGTTAAAATATACATGTGGGCTCATGATCTGTCTGTGAAAGACCTGACAGATACATCCAAGCTTTACATAAACACATCTGGTTTATGCCTATTATGGATTGCACTAAACATAAACATGATGGAGATCTCTTTTTTACTCAGAGGTCACATGAGGAACACATTATCTCTGTGCACTTGTGGACCAGCAGCTGACAATGAAGATAACTGAAACAGTCATAGACTGGGGGGTTTTCTGTTGCATTTGCCTCCAGAAAAAAAGCTGTTCAGTTTGTCCAGCCTTGCTTCCCTTTTCTTGTGAATCCTGCTACATCTTTGATGAGGTTTTAGACACAATCACAGAATCATAGAATAGTTTAAGTTGGAAGGGACCTCAAAGATCATCCAGTTCCAACCCCCTGCCATAGGCAGGGACACCTCCTACTAGAACAGGTTGCTCAAGACCTCATCCAGCCTGGCCCTGAACATCTCCAGGGAGGGAGCAGCCACAACCTTCCTGGGCAACCTGTGCCAATGTCTCACCACCCTCACTGCAAAGAATGTCCTCTTAACATCCTGTTGAAATCTCCCCTCTACCAGTTTAAACCTATTACTCCTCATCCTGTCATTACAAGACTTTGTAAATAGTCCCTCTCCAGCCTTCCTGTAGGCTCCTTTCAGATACTGGAAGGCTACTCCAAGGTCTCCTGGAAGCCTTCTCGTCTCCAGGCTGAACAGGCCCAACTCTCGCAGCCTGTCCTCGTTGCAGAGGTGCTCCAGCCCTCTGAGCATCTTCTTGGCCTCCTCTGGACTCACTCCAACAGTTCCATGTCCTTCTCGTGTTGGGGGCTCCAGAACTGTACACAGTACTGATCTAGGGTAGGGTGTCCCTGCCTATGGCAGGGGGGGTTGGAACTAGATGATCCTTGTGGTCCCTTCCAACCCTGACTGATTCTATGATTCTCTACTCCAGATAGGGTCTGAGGAGAGCAGAGCAAAGGGGCAGAATCCCCTCCCTTGCCCTGCTGGCCACACTGCTCTTGCTGCAGCCCAGCACACAGTTGCTGTCTGGGCTGCACTCACACTGCAGCTCATGTTGAGCTTTTCATCACCCCAGACCCCCAGGTCCTTTTCCTCAGGGCTGCTCTCAGCCGTTCCCCACCCAGCCTGGAGTTGTGCTTGGGATTGCACCCACCCAGGTGCAGGACCTTATACTTGGCCTTGTTGAATTTCATGAGGTTGGCCTGGGCCCACCTGTCCAGCCTGTCCAGGTCTCTCTGGATGGATCCCTGCCCTCTAGCAGACAACAGCTTGGTGTCATCTGCAAACTTGCTGAGGCTACACTCTATTCCTCTGTCCATGTCACTGACAAAGATGTTAACCAGCACTGGTCCCAGCACTGACCCCTGAGGGATGCTATTTGTCACTGGTCTCCAGGTGGACACTGTGCCCTTGATCACCATTCTCTGCATGCAACCATCCAGGCAATTCCTGATCCAGCAAGTGGTCCATGAGAAGCATTTTCATAGGGCCCCAGTGAAAAGGTTAATTTGGAATTACTGAAGTGGGATTAGATAGTTGGAGACATACTTTGGGCTTTTGACCACTCTCTGATGATCTATAACAACAGGAAAAAACAGGCTGCAGGAAAAAATATTCTTTTATTCTTCTTTTCTTGGCTTAGCTGCTAAACCAACTAAGAACTAGGATTTTGCCAGATTGGATTGAATTTTGTTTGTTTTTTCATCTTCTTGAGGAAATAAAACCATTTAAAAAAATCCAAAAGTGTTAAATATGTCCCTCTGACTGAAAACCATCCCCCCCCCGGCTAATTCACACACAGGCATGTGAAAAATGTCTACAATTGCTGAAGGATGCTGGTGAGAAGGACTAGAAAACTGAGGTTCCTAAAAGGAACTCAACAGTACAGGTGTACAGCTCCAAAGCAGTTGCCTGCTGTAGCCCAAAGGGTATGAAGCCACTTCTGTGCAGCAGTCAGAATCACTCCTGTGCTGATATTCTTTTGTTTCCATTCCTATTTGCTCAGGCTCTGACCGAACCCATGTGTCCCACTACACATGTAAGGAGTCTCATTGCTGAGCTGCAGAGTCACCTCAGGTACTGACATCTTCTTGCTGCTTCCTTGGTCATTAAATATTGGATAGAAAACAGAAAACTAATCAAGAGAGTCTAATAATCACAGAATCATCAGGGCTTCAAGGGACCCCAAGGGTCATCCAGTTCCAAACCCCTTGACAGGGGCAGGGAGAACTCACACTAGATCAAGCTGCCCAGAGCCACATCCAGCCTGGCCTTAAAAGCCTCCAGGGATGAGGCTTCCACTCCCTCCCGGGGAAACCTGTGCCAGTGTCTCACCACCCTCGTGATGAAGAACTTCTTCCTAATGTCTAAATTGAATCTTCCTTCCTCTAGCTTGGATACTTTCCCCCCAGTTCTATCACTACCCAACACCCTAAAAGCTTTCCTGTAGCCCCCTTCAGACACTGGAAGGCCACAATAAGGTCTCCTCTGAGGTCTTCTCTTCTCCAGACTGAACAGCCCCAACTCTCACAGCCAGCCCTCATAGCAGAGCAGCTCCAGCCCTCTGGAGCTCTCGTGGCCCTTCTCTGGACACCTTCCAGCATGTTCCACCCTCTGATCCCAAGCTATGTCTCCTGAGAGGCAAGTTCAAACACAAGGACGTGGTTTGAGCCTGCACCTTTCATCTCATTTCTAAAGGAGCAGTTGTGAGGGTTACATCCTAAGCTCTCACCATGACTGCCTCCTCTAGCTTTATGAAAAGATGTTTCCCAAAATTTGTCTTCTGGCTATAAGCTGTTTGGCAAGTTTCACTTGAATCCATGCACTGTCATGGGATAAGAAACTGCATTTTTATCAAGTACATTTTCCACAACTACCAAAAATAGGATTACATAATTTGTTTAAGATAATGGTGGATCACATAATGGCTTAGATTGGAAGGGATTTCAGAGACCAACTACTGGGGCTGTTTGGCCTAGAGAAGAAAAGGCTCCAGGGAGATCCTAGAGCAGTCTTCTGGTACGTACCCTGAAAGGTGCTAGAAGAAAGTCATGAAGGGACTTTTTACAGGGGTTTGTACTGATAGGATGATTGGGACCGGATTGAAGCTTGCGGAGCGCAGATTTAGACTGCAGATTAGGAAGGAATTCTTTATAGTGAGGGTGGTGAGACACTGGCACAGATTGCCCAGGGAGGTTGTAGATGCTCCCTCCCTGGAGGTGTTCAAGGTCAGCTTGGATGAGGCCTTGAGCAGCCTGGGCTGGTGGGAGGAACCCCTGCCCATGGCAGGGGTTTAGCACTGGATAGTCTCTAAGGTCCCTTCCAACCTAACCTATTCTGTGAATGCACCTATGAATCTCTGACAGAAACAGTTTTTGCTTTTATTGTTGCTTCATTCTTGACCTTACCACCCCAATAATGTACACATGTGATGAAGTTACAGTGCACTTCTGTGGAGTTCTGCATAAAAATGAGCTTGGTGAAGTTCTTACAAACCTTTCTGAAATATATTTACACAAAACCAGAACAAAAACTTAACCTTTTCAGACTTTTTCTGGTGACTACCACTGATTAGATACCATGCTCCATCCCTCTTTCTGTGCCCAGCTAAAAGCACTCCTTGGGAGCAAGAAGAAAGTAAGAAAGAGAACCTACTGCTGCAAGTCTTGTGGTCAGCATTCAGAATGTATCCTTGTTTACAGCTGCAGGTGTAGGAGCCAGGAGTGTTTATGCAGAAGTGATCACAGCCATGCTCAAGAACACTGCACATGTGGGGCACTGAAAGAGACAAAGGAAGATATTATTAAGTGTTTGGCTTTCTTACTCGTGCTTACAAAATTAAATTAGGAAAAAAAAGGAGAACATTTCAAGGAATTACTTTAGAAATTTCATATTAAATATTGACAGCAATAAGAAAAAGGAAGCTTATATCCCTAAGACTGTAAAACAAAAAATCCCTACTAACGAGTACTCTGCATTCCTTCCTCAAAGTAGGAATTTAACCATAGAACCCTAGAATGGATCAGGTTGGAAGGGACCTCAGAGATCATCTACTCAAACCTCCCTGGCATGGGCAGAGACACCTCCCAACTAGACACATCTGCTCAAGGCCTCATCCAACCTGGCCTTGAACATCCCCAGGCAGGAGGCAGCCACTATCCCCCTGGGCAGCCTATTCCAATCTCGCAAGCCTCACACTGAAGAACTTCTTCCTCAGCTCCAGTCTAACCCTGCTCTCCCTCAGCTTCAAACCATTCCCCCTTGGCCTGTCTCTAGACACCCTTAGGAAAAGTCCCTCTGCAGCCTTCCTGAAGGATCCCTTCAGGTACTGGAAGGCAGCTTTAAAATCCCCCCAGAGCCTTCTCTTCTCCAGGCTGAACACCCCCAGCTCCCTCAGCCTGTCCTCACAGCAGAGCTGCTCCAGCCCTTGGATCATCTTTGTGGCTCCCTCTGGAATCACTCCAGCAGCTCTGTGTCCTTCTTATGCTGGGCACAGCAAAACAAGAGGCAGGATTGAAGGTGAGGTCTGAGTAGAGCAGAACCAAGGGGCAGAATCCCCTCTTTTGCCCTGCTGCCCACACACCTCTGTCTGCAGCCCAGCACACAGCTGCCTGCTGGGCTGCATCAGGGCACTGCTGGCTCATAGGGAGCTTCTGTCTGGCTGACACTGGTGGCATGCTTTTGGACATGAAATTGCATGTGGAATGGAGATCCAAACAAAACACTAATTACATGGTGGTCCCAGCAAGACAATGAAACAGCCTTACTACATTCAGCTTGAAAGAACACATGGAATTTAAGTACAAACTGTTCTAGAAACATTCAATTTCTGGGGCCTGGCATTTAGACACATGATTTAGTGTTGAGTCTTCAGTGCTTGGTGAAAAGTTGGACTGGGTGATCTGGAAGGTCTCTTTCAACAGATATATTCTGTGATTATAGAGAATTTAATTTATCTCTATGCCACAGAGTCCTCATTTGACTTCAGATGAGACAATAATACCAGTATCTCCAAGCAAGCTTCAAGCTTCACACGGTATGTGTTCAGCTGCAGACACCTGAGTCTGGGTTTGCAAGAATCACAGAATGTTAGAGACTGGAAGGAACCTCCAAAGATCATCCAGTCCAACTGCCCTGCCAAGGCAGGATCACCCAAGGTTGTCTGCACAGGAATGAATCCAGGCAGGTTTTGAAAGCCTCTGGAGAAGAGACTCTTAAAACTCTTTGGGCAGTCTGCTCCAGGGCTTTGCCACCCTCACTGTAAACAAGTTTCTCCTCATTTTGAGGTGGAACCTTCTATGTTCAAGGTTGTATCCTTTGTTCCTTGCATTATTACTGCTCACAGCCAAAAAGAGCTTGGCTCCCTCCACTTGACACCCGCCCCTCAGATATTTATAGACAATAACCAGATCCCTTCTCAGTGAGAAGAATGTAGGAATCTCTCCACTACAAGTGAAAGCTGTAGAGCTGTGACTGGAATCTTAGTCTGAAAGTGCTAAATCCTCCAGAAAATGAGACCAGAAACTGCACTGAGACAAATATTTAAAGGTAGTTAGCAACTCTGACAAACTTGACCCTCCTTCTGGGATCACAGCTCTGGCTGCTTCACAGGAGGATAAAAAATACTTGCTCCTGGCTGCTCCATCCCAACTCTTGTCTTTCTCACTCTTTTTCTATTCAATTTTTGTCTTTCTCCCTCTTCTCCTGTTCAATCTCCACTTAGTTTCCCAGATTCTGTCTCCATTGCTGTTTCTCTTGAGTTTTCAGCTCTTGTCTCACTCACGCCACTGATTCTCCAACATACTGTTCACTTCTAACTGTAACAAAAAGAGGCCCTTGGGATCCCCTGGCTTCAGCTGCTGTTTCTGGAACCCTCAGATCTTTAGCAGCAACTGCAGAAAAAGTCTGACTTAGCAGAGGACAGAGCACAACCACTGTACAGGGAATCTTCTCATAGCTACTAGAACCATAGAACCATAAAATGGTCTGGGCCAGAAAGGACCTCCAGAGGTCATCCAGTCCTGCTCCCCTGCAGTCAGCAGGGACATCCCCACCAGACCAGATCAGCCAGGGCCCCATCAAGGGAAGGGGCCTCAACCACCTCCCTGGGCAACCTGTTCCAGTACTTCAACACCCTCATAGTAAAGAACTTGTTCCTAACATTTAATCTAAATCTGCTCATCCCAAGCTTGAACCCATTGTCCCTCATCCTGTCACTGAGGTCTTTGTAAAAAGCTTCTCTCCATCCTTCCTGTAGGCTCCTTCAGGTACTGGCAAGCTACTATTAGGTCCCCCTGATGCCTCCTCCTCTCCAGACTGAACACTCCCAGCTCCCTCATCCTGGCCTTATAGTAGAGCTGCTCCAATGCTCTGATCACTTTGATGGTCCTTCTCTGGACCAGCTCCATCAGGTCCATGTCCTTCCTATAATGAGGGCTCCAGAACTGGACACAGTATTCCAGCAAAGTGTCAGAATCACCTCTCTGGATCTGCTGGCCACACATCTTTTGATGCAGCCCAGAATGTGATTTGCCTTCTGGGCTGCAAGCTCACACTGTCTGCTCATGTCCAGCTTCTTGTCCACCAGCACCCCCAAGTCCCTCTCCACAGAGCTGCTCTCTAACACCTCAAGGTGGGCACTGGGCAATCTATGCCACCCACGGGCAAGCAGTGGTTTGCTTTTTAACTCCTTCACAGACCTTCATCACTTGGCTAGGTGTCATTCTTTACAGGAACCAAAGAGACATACCACAGACATAAGAATAATTCAGATACAAGGCTATCTCAGGGACCAAGGCATCTTCCCAGAGCATGAAGCCCAGTGTTCTCCATACCAGAGGGCTGCCTTCAGGTGCTCTAGCAAAGAAACAAGGTGGCCAGAGGTTCACCTCCACTGTGATAGTGCTGCTTCTGAGTCTGTGCTAGGGAGGACTTATAACTAGCCACATATCTTCAGAGGAAGCCCTGGAAATATTCAAGGTGAGGCTCAACAGGGCTGTGGGCAACTGATTTATTTGAGGATGTCCCTGCTGACAGCAGAGGGGGTTGGACTGGATGACCTTTGGAGGTCCCTTCCAATCCAGACCATTCTATGATTCTGTGAATGCAGGAGCCCTAGAAAGCCTTCCAGTATCTGAAGGGGGCTACAGAAGGGCTGGGGAGGGACTATTTACAAGGTCTTGTAATGACAGGATGAGGAGGAATGGGTTTAAACTGGCAGAGGCAAGGCTTAAACTGGATGTGAGGAAGTTCTTTACAGCAAGGGTGGTGAGGCACTGGCAAAAGTTGCCCAGGGAGGTTGTGGCTGCTCCCTCCCTGGAGATGTTCAAAGCTAGGCTGGATGAGGCCTTGAGCGACCTGTTCTAGTGGGAGGTGTCCCTGTCTGTGGTGGAGGGTTGGAACTGGATGAGCTTTGAAGGTCCCTTCCAACGTAAACCATTCCATGATTCTATGAAGCAGAGCTTGGAGATGCTTAGACTGCTCTCTTGAAATTCAGTGAGGTGGACATTGCTTCACAGAAATCACAGAAACATTCAGGTTGGAAAAGCCTCTCAGAATCACCAAGTGCAACCATTAACCCTGCTCTACAAGATGCACCCTAAACCATACCCCCAAGCACCACACCCAAATGACTTCAAAATACATCCAGGGTTGGTGACTCCACCACCTCCCTGGACAGTCCATTCCAAAGCCTAGCCTCAATAAAATACTAAGGATCCTAGCTGCAATTTAGTCCCCTACACTGAAATTAGCTAAGAATCTGACATCTTAAATTCTCTGTTGCATCTCAGCCTTGTTTTTTTAAGTGCATTTTCAGACATCACCTTTCAACTCCTGACCCAGCAAAAGTCCTTAGAAAAGGAGTCAGCAGCGAATTCTTGTCACCTCCACCCCTCCATCTGCAGGAGTATGAGGATCACATCTGTTTGGATTAAAAGTGAGCTGTAAAACTCCAGTGTATTTACAGAATACTTTTCAGTCAGGAAAAAAAAAAACCAAACAAACCACCAACCAGAAAACTAAGTGGCAATTGTAATGGATTTGTTTCTAAAAGTAAACAACAACAATCCAGAAAGGTGAAGTTCTGAAGCATTTGCTGCTCCTCCCACCAAAACTCTCAAGCCCAGTTTAAGTTTACCCTTTCTTGATGTGAAATGGATCTTCCTAGGCCAGCTAATAATACAGCAAGGAATAAACAGGAACAAATCTATTATCTGGTGAATGTCTGTGCTGGGGTTTTGTGCTGATGCAGTTCAGCTGGAGCCCTGGTGCTCTTTGAAACAGTTGTGGAAAAGCCCAAGTAAGGAAAATTCTCCAGACTACCCTGACAATAAGCCTCAGTTCCTTTCTGGCAAAAGCAGCCCCAAAGATGAGTGAGCATTCAGTCTCCCCATGCATTCTCTTGCTAGACTCTGCTGAAAATGCCTCAGTTTGGTGCCAAATCCCTACGAAAATCTTCCATAATTGTATCTCAGAGAAAAAAATCTCCAAAACAAAATTATATTAAGTACACAGATTAGAATGAATAAATATTTTTTTAAAATCAAATATAATCACAGAACATTAGGGGTTGGAAGGGACCTGGAAAGACCATCCAGTTCAAGTGACCTTGAGGTTGCTCAAGGCCTCATCCAGCCTGGCCTTGAACACTGTCAAGGAGGGAGCAGCCACAGCCTACCTGGGCAACTTGTGCCAGGGCAGGTCACAGAGGAACACACCCAGGTGGGTGCTCTGGGCAGCCTGCTCCAGGGTTCTGCCACCCTCACAGTGAAAAAGTTTTCCCTTCTGTTCTGGTGGCACTTCCTCTGCTCCAGATTGCCCCCAGTGCCCCTTGTCCTGTCATTGGACATCGATGAGCAGAGCCTGGCTCTGTCCTCCCAATGCTGCCCTGCACATCTCAATCAGCATGACTGAGGGCAGCCCTCAGGCTCCTCTACTCCAAGCTCCAAGCCCCAGCTCCTTCAGCCTGTCCTCAGCAGGGAGATGTTCCACTGCCTGCAGCAGCTTTGTGGCTCTGAGTCTGACTCTCTCAAGCAGTTCCATGAAGTTCCTCTTGAAGTGAGAGGCCCAAGAACTGGACACCAGATCTAGTGGAGAATGTCCCTGCTGACTGAGGGGAGGATGAATTAGATGACCTTTGGAGGTCTCTTTTAGCCCAGAACATTCTATGATTCCGTGACAATCATCATGCACAATTCCAGGAGAGCCAATGGCATTCTGGCCTGGATCAAGAACAGTGTGGCCAATAGGAAAAGTGAGATTATTCTACCCCTGTATTCAGCACTGGTCAGGCCACACCTTGAGTCCTGTGTCCAGTTCTGGGCCCCTCAATTCAAGAGATGTTGAGGTACAGGAACATAGCCAAAACAGGATGATGAAGCTGGTAAGGGAGCTGAACCACAGACCTGTGAGGAGAGGCTGAGGGAGCTGGGGGAAGAGGAGGCTCAGGGCAGACCTCATTGCTCTCTACAACTACCTGAAGGGAGGTTGTAGCCAGGTGGGGTTGGTCTCTTCTCCCAGGCAACCAGCAACAGAATGAGGGGACACAGTCTCAAGTTGTGCCAGGGGAGGGTTAGGCTGGATGTTAGGAGGAAGTTCTTCACAGAGTGATTGGCATTGGAATGGGCTGCCCAGGGAGGTGGTGGAGTCGCCATCCCTGGAGGTGTTCAGGAAAAGACTGGATGGGGCACTTAGTGCCATGGTCTAGTTGAATGGATAAAGCTGGGTTATAGGTTGGACTGGATGAGCTTGGAGGTCTCTTCCAACCTGTCTGATTCTATGATTCCTGTTTAACTTTCCCCTATGCACTCGCATCTACAGACAAAAACCTTACCACAGAGTTTCGTCTGGAAGGCAGAGGTGAGGGTCTCGATCTGACTGAAATTAGCCACCAGGAAGATGTGCTCCTCGTGCGGCTCACTCCCGATGGACTTCAGCGTGTTCAGATCCACTCTTCCCACCCCAATGGCAAAGATCAAGATTCCTGAGTTCCGCGCTTTGGCAGCAACCTCTGCCACTGGATCCTGAGGTCTCCCATCTGTCACTATCATGATAACGCGGGGCACGTTCTGGGGCAGAGGGCGAGCTCCTTCTGACTCCGAGAAGGCGATGCTGACCGCGTACTGCAGGGCCAGGCCAGTCATGGTGCCCGTTGCCAGGTGCATCATCCTCCTCACCGCCCTCTCAATGTCCTGCTTCCTCCTGAATGTCTTCAGGGAAAACTCCTGCTTGACCGTGCTGCCATACTGAATCAGCCCCACGCGGGTGGCGTCAGGCCTGATGTCCAGAAACTGCAAGATTGTTAAAATGAATTCCTTCACCTTCTCAAAGTCGTAAGGCCGCACGCTGCGAGAGCTGTCAATGATGAAGACCAGGTCCAGGCGTTTGCTGCTGCAAGTGTTTTCTGGAAGGCAAAATGCAAAGAGGAGTGCTTTCAAAATGCAGATCAGTTCAGGCTGACTTGACAGCTCAAATGTGCTATCTAAACAACCACCCGGCTAAGTGCTGGGAAAATACAGGAGAAGCAGAGAGTTCCAGAACTAAGGTGACTCAGGCAATGATGGTTTGGCCTCCAGTAAATAACAGAAGGTTCCTGTGACATGATCAGTCTGTACATTATTTTTTGTGAAATCAGACGGATAATGGCAGTGGATGGATGGAGAGATCACAGGGTTGGATTAGGTGTTGGAAGGGACCTCTGGAGATCTTTCAGTCCAACTCCTCTGACAGAGCAGGACTAGAGAATCTAGCACAGGTCACACAGGCACACATCCAGACAGGGCTGGAAAGGCTCCAGAGAAGGAGACTCCACAACCTCTCTGGGCAGCGTGTGCCAGTGCTGTGGGACCCCTACAGTCAAGAAGTTCTTCCTCATGTTGAGGTGCAACTTCCTGTTCTACATTTTCCATTCCTTGCCCTTTGTCCTATGCCAGGGCACAAGTGAGCAGAGGCTGTCCCTGTCCCTTCCTTCCCGACCCCCAGCCCTCAGGTATTTATAGACCTTGATTATATTTGTGCTGTACCTTGTTTTTTCATTGTTGTTGGATTATGACCTCACACCCTATGCTGGATGAAAATTCCCTCTATTCCACAGTTACTGTTGGAATCACAGAATCAGAGAATCGCTAATGCTGGAAAATAGTTTTAAGATCATGGATTCCAACCACAACCCAACTACCATGACCACTAAACTATACCTTGAAACACCACATCTACAGCTTCTTGAACACCTCCAGGGATGGTGACTCCACCACCTCCAGTCAAGTTTTTCTCCATGTGCCAGGGCACAACAACCTAAATTGTGCCCTGGCACAACTTCAACCCATTTCCTCTTGTACTGTTTCTGGTTACTTGGGAGAAGAGCCCAACACAGCCTCACTCCAACCTCCTTTCAGGAGAGCAATGAAGCCTCCCCTCAGCCTCCTCTTCTCCAGACTAACCAACATCCGCTCCCTCAGCTGCTCCTCATATGATGCCCTCCAAACCCCTCCACAGCATCATTGTTCTTCTCCAGACACCCTTCAGCCCCTCAATGTCTTTGCTATGCAGTGGTGCCCAGGACAGTACCCAACATCCAAGCTGTGAACTCCCTAGGGCCAAGTCCAGGGACACCATCACTACCCCATGCCTGCTGGACACTGGTTTGGACCCAGGCCAGAATGTTGTCTGCCTTCTTAACCACCTGGGCACACTGCTGGCTCATGTCCAGCTGGGTGTCCACCAACACCCCCAGATCCTTTTCCACCAGGCTGCTTTCCAGCCACTCTGCCCCAAGCCTGGACCATTGCTTGGGGCTGTTGTGACCAAAGGGCAGGACCTAGCACCTGGTTTTGTTAAACCTCATTGCATTCAGCTCAGCCCATGGATTGAACCAGTCCAGATCTCTCTGCAGAGAGCAGGCTGCACTCTGATGTTTTTTGTAGCAGCACCTGAGACTTCAAAAATCCAACACTGCAGTGAGTAAAGATGGCAAACAGGGCAAACAGAACCCAAGAAAATACAGGTCAAAAGCATCTGTTCATGGCAGTGAGCAACAGGAGATGTGGAGGGCCTGGTTTTAGAGGGAACTTGGCTTGAAGCAGGGCTTTGCATGTCCAAAGCACAGCTCCCAGTGACATCAGCTGCAGCTGCGACTGCTCAGGGCTTCTGCAAATGAAACCCCAGGATTGCAAATGTATAATTAATGGCCTTGCCCACTGGACTAACTCAGCAAAACACAGAAATTTTCTGGCTGTATCAAGAGATAAAAGTCCTGGTCCTGGGCTCCCCAGTTCAAGAGACAGGGATCTACTGCAGAGAGTTCAACAGAGGGCTGCAAGGATGCTGAAGGGACTGGAGCACTGCCTGATGAGGAGAGGCTGAGGGACCTGGAGCTGGTTAGTCTAAACAGAAGAAGGCTGAGAGGGGATCTGATCAACATCTATAAATATCTGAGGGCTGGGGGTCAGGAAGGAAGGGACAGGGACAGGCTCTGCTCACTTGTGCCTTGGCATAGGACAAGGGGCAAGGAATGGAAACTACAGAACAGGAAGTTACACCTCAACATGAGGAAGAACTTCTTGACTGTAGGGGTCCCAGAGCACTGGCACAGGCTGCCCAGAGAGATTGTGGAGTCTCCTTCTCTGAAGCCTTTCCAGCCCTGTCTGGATGTGTTTCTTTGTGACCTGTGCTAGATTCTCTAGTCCTGCTCTGACAGGGGAGTTGGACTGGAAGTTCTCCAGAGGTCCCTTCCAACCCCTAATATCCTTTGATAAAAGCTACCCATAATGCTCACCAGACTGCAGTGGCATCTTCCCGATCTGAGATACCCCAAATCACTCATTTCTTTTATTGTCCAGCCCAATCCCATTCCCCACACACTCTCCTCTGACTTGTGCACTGAGTGAGGAAAATCCTTGACGGAAAAGTGTACCCAAAGGCCACGTCACACAGCACCAGTGGGCCAGG
The DNA here is from genome assembly GCA_013396835.1 of Psilopogon haemacephalus. Taxonomy (NCBI): domain Eukaryota; kingdom Metazoa; phylum Chordata; class Aves; order Piciformes; family Megalaimidae; genus Psilopogon; species Psilopogon haemacephalus. Next base: position 112,407 of record VWZI01008171.1, on the reverse strand, counting down.
CCAAGGCTCCTCTGGAAAAGCATCTGCCTGTAGACAAGGCTTTGCATGGGCTCACTTGTGCCCGCTGCTGAGTGCTGAGCATGACCCTTCTGCTAAGGGCAGGGGTGAGAACGATGCCTGCTCTCAACTGTTCACTCAGAGGCCCCTTTCATAGATTACCCAGAACATTTGTGGGCACAGGATAAAAATGCTCTTTGATTACAATAAAAATAACTGCACAAATTTATTCCTGTGCAGCTTACAGCACAGCTTTATACACAAGCACAGGAATATGCTGGGGTTGCTGATCCTTTCAAAATCAGAGGATGCTGAATGCAAGCCAAAGGGAGTAGAAACAAAATCCCACTTCTAATGGGATACAGACATCCTGACATGTTAATTATTTTCCATCTTACTATCTTAGTGGCATCTCACGAGTAATTATTTTTACTACTGGAACATGAAATATTCCAGCAGGGTTGTAAGCCAAAGATAGCACTGAGATATGATTTGTGGGAACAGAACAAGGGGAAAGAAAGATAATTATAGAAAAGAAGAAGGCTGAAAGTATGGCTGTGGATATGAGGAAAAGGCCAGAGAAGGGTAAAATCACTGCTGATTTATTTCCTTTTAAATGAGTTAAAACCATAGCCATGGTGTTTAAGATACTCATTGTGAAATATTCCTTTAATATTTTTTCTTATTGTTTGGTTCTTTTTTTCCCTATCTCTTTGTCATTGGATCCCAGCTGGATTTTTCCAAGTAGAACGGCAATTTCCTTGTATTAATATTTGAATACAAAGAGCAAAAGCCTGTCAGTGAAAACCCTAAACCTTTCCAAATTAAAATCTGCTTTTGTCTTCTGACTTCGTAGGGATTTTTAATAACTTTAATAATTACAAAGTTGATTTAGCTAAGAGGAACTTTGTTTAAAAAAAAAATAATAAATGCAAGTGTTTCATTAAGCAAAACTCCAGCTGGGTGGTATTCGAAAGAGTGGCAATCGGCAACCCCTCAAATTTTCAGTAGTACCTTTTCAGCAGTTGGATGCTTATGCATTTTCCCTGTAACCCAGAACCCCTTCTTCTCACCAGCTCTCCAACAGGGAACTTCCTCACAGCTTTGGCAAACATCCTTGTACCCAGAAGTCATTCCCTTTTCACTCTTCTTATGAACAGTGACATCCTCATTGAAAAGAGCTACTCATCTGGAAACCTGCTCCCGAGGCAGCAGAGGTTTTGTATTGCCAGCACAAAAGTTAGGAAAATTCTCAGTGGGAGCTGTACTAACCAGAGGCCAAGCCAGAAGAGGCAAGACAAGGACAGAGAAGGCAAGGAAAAGCCAAGTCAGTAGTACCTAGATTCACAGAATGGTTTAGGTTGGAAGGGACCTTGTTCCAAACCCTCTGCCATCCCCTCTCATCCTATCACCGCAAGTCCTTGTAAAAAAAACTGTCCCCAGCTCTCCTGTAGCCCACTTTGGGTACCAAAAGGCTGCTCTAAGGTCTCACTGGAGCCTTTCCCTCTCCAGGCTGAACAGTCCAACTCTCTCAGCCTGTCCCCATAGCAAAGGTTCTCATCTTTGTGCCCTTCTCTGGACCCTCTCCAGCAGGTATGCTGGGTTCTTCACTAGAACTGGGGGCAGTGCTGCAGGTAAGGTCTGAGCAGAGCAGAGCAGAGGGGCAGAATCCCCTCCCTTTGCTGCTGCTCTCTCTGCTCTGGCTGCAGCCAGTACGCAGCTGGCTCTGGGCTGCCAGCAACCAGTGCTGGCTCCTGGGCAATTTGGCACCAACTGACACCCCTAAGGCCTTCTCCTCCAGGCTGCTCTCAGCCACTCCTCATCCAACCTATACTTGTGCTTGGCATTGCCCCAACCCAAGTGTAGGACCTTGCACTTGTTCTCCTGCACTCAACTGTAAATGAGAGTTACAGTGATGCAAAATTAACAATGCAAGGAAATTTCAGCTCTACTTGGAAGAATCCAGCTGGGATCCAATTACCAAAGGATAAAAAACAAAAGCATCAAAACAAAACCTTACAAGAATATTTCACATCGAGTATCTTAATTCCCTCTAAAGCTGAAAATTCTACTTAGTTATTTTCTCTAATTCCTGTAGGTTTTCTTCTACTCCTCTCTCAAAGCAAATGATGCTCACACCTGAGCTTCTACTTTGCTATGATGAAGCTCATGCTGCTTTGATTTTGCTCACCTACCCCAGGTCTCTGCCTGAGAGTGAGTTAATTTACTGGTAACTAATGCTACATTGCCTTAATATAACTAAAGCAGCACTGAGGAGTGTTCCTGGGCACTGGGACTGACTCTTTTAGGCTGCTAAATCATGAGAACAGTTCCTGGTATTGTTTGTCCTAGGACAATTAACATTTTCTCAAACAATCAGGAAGAATATGGGAAGTAGCAAGAGCCAGGGACCCATCCTAATAAGTGATGTGGGTGCAAACATTTTGTAAGCTCAGGGGACTCAGTGGCACAGAAGCAGGACGTTTACACCACTGCTTGCAGTGGCACAGAGCAGTCTAAGGCACAAGCTGAGCTCAGGCCAGCTGACCTGTATCCTGTAAATGAGATCTGGACAGGTGGAAAAATGGGTGAAGAACAACTTCATGATGTTCAACAAGTACAAGTGTAGAGTCCAGCATTTGGGAAAGAATAACCCCAAGCACCAGTACCTGCTGGGGCTGCCCTGCTGGAAAGCAGCTTCGTGGAGAAAGACCTTGGAGTGCTGGTGGGCAGCAAGTTCTGCATGGGCCAGCAATGTGCCCTTGTGGCCAAGAGAGCCAATGGCATCTTGGAGTGCATTAGGAAAAGTGTGGCCAGCAGGCCTAGAGAGGATCTTCTCCCACTGTACAATGCTGTGGTAAGACCACATCTGGAATACAGTTTTGGGCTCTCCAGTTCAGGAGAAACAGGGACCTGCTCCAGAGAGTCCAATGGAGAGCCACGACAGTGACTGGGGGACTTCAACATTTCTTCTAGGAAACTGCAGGAGCTTCATTTGTAAGATCAAGCAGAAGGGACACAGGAGTTAATCACAGAACCATAGAATGGTTTGAGTTGGAAATGATATCCAAAGGTCCAACTCACCTGAACTCAGCAGGCACATCCTCAACTAGATAAGGTTGCTCAGAGCCTTGTCCAGCCTGACCTTGAATATCTGCAGAGATGAGACCTCAGCTACCTCCCTGGGCATCCTGCTGCAGTGTTCCATCACCCTCATGGTATAAAACTTGTTCCTAACATCCAGTCTAAATCTGCTCTGCTCTCATTTCAAACCATTGCCCTGATTGTATTCCTGCAGGCCTTTGCAAACAGTCCCTCTGCAGCCTTCTCGTAGCCTTCTGTGTGTGCTCCAGCCCTTGGATCATCTTCACAGCCCTCCTCTGCACTCACTCCAGCAGCTCTGTGTCCTTCTTCTGCTGAGGACAGCAGAACAGGAGGCAGGACTGGAGGTGAAGTCTTAGCAGAGAAGAGTCAAGGGGTAGAATCCCCTCTCTTGCTCTGCAGCCCACACTCATCCCACTGCAGCCCAGGATACAATTTGCCTTCTGGGCTGCAAGACAGAAATCATGACACACTGTTGCAAAATACAATTTAACACAGACAAGGCCATTTGCAATTAGCAGCAGTTTCTACTGAACAGGAGCCAAATACATTTCCTTCTCCCCTTCCTTTCCTCTCTCTGTTTCCTTATCCCTCTCTGTTTCAGTTTTGTGCAGCACCTCTTTTAGTTTCTTCTGCTATCGTGCACTATCTACAGCAGTGCTCCCTAAATTTGCTTTTCTCCTCACAAATAGTGGTTTTCCAAACCAAATAGGTGCATGCTTTACATTCCTGAAAAAAACAGGGAATGTTATTGCTTAGAATATTATTCTTCAGCTTATTAAATTGTTCCTTTGCTTCCATTTCGGAAGTCTCCAAAGAAATATCCCCATGTGACACCAAGTACATGCCCAGTTTACAAGAACAGAGTTCATCAAGAAAAAAAAAAGGCAACACTACATGTTGTGGGGTTTTTCCACAAGCCTAAAATTTTGTTTTACCTTTTTTTCCCTTTTTTTTCTTTTCCATTTTAATTTTTTTTTTATTCTTTCCCTTTTTTAATATTTTACATCTATATACACATATGAATTATTAACATCAATTATTAAGACAGGGCTTAAGTCTTAAATCCACTCCACCAAAAAAAACCCACATCAAACACCAAAGAAACCCTCATCTTGCAAAGGATTCCCCTGGACATGTGTTACTTCTGAACGTGGAAGATGCTGAAAGGTGCCACAGAACTCAGGGCATGGCCTTGACCAAGTGCAGGATCCTACATCTGGGTCAGGGTAATCCCAGGCACCAATATAGGCTGGACAGTGAGTGGCTTGAAAGCAGCCCTGAGAAAAGGGACTTAGGGTTGCTGGTGAATGAGAAGCTCAACATGAGCCTCTGGAGCGCTCCACTCTGCTGAGACCCCACCTGGAGCACTGTGTCCAGTTCTGGAGCCTCTGGGACAGGAGAGATATGGAGGTGCTAGAATGTGTCCAGAGAAGGGCCACAAGGATGATCAGAGGGCTGGAGCTGCTCTGCTGTGAGGACAGGCTGAGAGAGTTGGGGCTGTTCAGTCTGGAGAAGAGAAGGCTTTGAGAAGACCTTATTGTGGCCTTCCAGTATCTGAAGAGGGCTACAGGAGGCCTAGGAAGGGACTTTTTAGGGTGTTGGGTAGTGATAGGACCAGGGGGAATGGATTGAAGCTAGAGGAGAGGAGATTGATATTAGATGTTAAGAAGCTCTTCCCCATAAGGGTGGTGAGACACTGGTACAGGTTGTCCAGGGAGGTGGTGGAAGCCTAACCCTTGGAGGCTTTTAAGACCAGGCTGGATGTAGCTCTGGGCAATCTGATCTAGTGAAGGGTGTCCCTGCCCATGGCAGGGGGGTTGGAACTAGATCCTTGGGGTCCCTTCCAACCCTGACAATTCTGTGATTTCATTGAGATCACCGCTATGGAGAACTGCTAGAGCACTTCATCAGCCTGCTTGGGTGCAGAAACCCATTTCAGTTAGATCCAAGAGGGATTAGCTAATGCTACAGCCCTAACTTTGTCTTTATAACCACGTAGCCAGGCACATTTCCATTACTGCTTTTCTTTAGCATTCACAAAGCAACACTCAGCTGGCAAACTGTGCTTTCAGTGGGCTGTCTGTAAGCAGCTGTGCTCAGCAGGAGCAAAGATTTCATCAGAGTGCTGAGCACAAACTCTTCAGAGCTTTGATAATGCCTTCAAATTGAAAGATTCTAAACCAAAAGACTCCTTTCCTTTTGGGACTCAGAAAAGGGCCAAAGGTCCAATGTTCAGGTTAAAAATAATTGATCAGAGGAAAGAGAAGACAAAATGTAGTTCATACATCACATATGGGAGAGGTAACCACCCTCTGGTACAAGGAAGACAAATGCATTATCCTAGTGCACAAGATCTTACAGGACTATATTAATGATCCTCTAAAACATGAATACATCTACATTCAAACTACCTTTTCCAGAAATCCAATACAAATTAAGAGGATCATCTTCAAGAGGAATGTGGGCAGCAGGGCAAGAGAGGGCATTCTGCCCCTTGACTCTGCTCTACTGAGACCACATCTACAATAGTGCCTCCAGTTCTGGTGCCCCCAGCATGAGAACGAAACAGAGCTGCTGAAGTGAGTCCAGAGGAGGCCACAAGGATGAGCCAAGGGCTGGAGCAGCTCTGCTGTGAGGACAGTCTGAAGGAACTGGCGGTGTTCAGCCTGGAGAAGAGAATACTCTAGGGAGACCTTAGCCCTGCCTGACAGTACCTGAAAGAGATCCTGCAGGAAGACTGCAGAGGGACTTTTTCTGAGGATGTCTACAGACAGGACAAGGGGGAATGGTTTGAAGCTGAGGAGAGCAGGGTTAGACTGGAGCTGAGGAAGAAGTCCTTCAGTGTGAGGGTGGTGAGACTCTGGAATAGGCTGTCCAGGGAGGTTGTGGCTGCCTCCTGCCTGGGGCTGTTCGAGGCCAGGCTGGATGAAGCCTTGAGCAGCTGAGTCTAGCTGAGCAGATGATCTCCAAGGTCCCTTCCAACCTAAGCCATTCCATGATTCTATGACTCTATATTGCTCACTTTTGCCTGCCAAACAAATCTTTCCACAACAGCAACAACTGTGTTCACCAGCCCTAATTATAATACACATTTTACATAGAATGGGACAGCTGCTAACCCCTGTTCAACTGCTGTAGAGTTCCAGAGTGGTTTTATTAAGTCAAAAGATGTGATGTCACTGAGATCATGGTTTGGCCCCATTCCTTCTTTTATGTCACTTCAGGATCACTAGAGCTTTCCAGCAGAGTGGCAATGCATTTTACACATTCTGTTCCTTAGAGAGGCATGTTTTAGCCATGCCACTCTTTATATGCACTGCTGAAACTGAGAAGTAGGTGACCTAATTTACTGTAAGAGAATGCAAGATCCAGATGTCTGATTCCAGACTGCCATGTACTTTTACGGGCTAGAACAGAGGTTGGCCCAAGTTTCTTGCATCATTTAACGTCTCAAAAAGACTGCAGAATACAAGCTGAACTCTCCCAGCTCCTTCACCTTGTCTTCACAGCAGAGGTGCCCCAGCCCTTGGATTGTTCACACTTTTAAGGTATAGGCAAAATAAAATCTCACCAGCCTCACACTGAAGAACTTCTTCCTCAGCTCCAGTCTAACCCTGCTCTCCCTCAGCTTCAAACCATTCCCCCTTGGCCTGTCTCTAGACACCCTTAGCAAAAGTACCTCTGCAGCCTTCCTGGAGGATCCCATCAGCTATTGGAAGCAAGCTCTAAGGTCCCCCTGAAGCCTTCTCTTCTCCAGGCCGAACACCTCCAGCTCCCTCAGCCTATCACCACAAGAGAGCTGCTCCAGTTCTCGCCTCCTCTGGACTCCCTTCAGCAGCTCTGTGTCCTTATGCTGGGGATACCAGAACTGGAGGTGGTATTTGAGGTGAGGTCTCAGCCAAGCAGAACCAAGGGGCAGAATCCCCTCTCTTGCCCTGCTGCCCACACTCCTCTGGCTGCAGCCCAGCACACAGCTGCCTGCTGGACTGCATCAGGGCATTGCTGTCTGCTGCAGACCTGCTCAGCAACAAACACCCCCAAGTCTCTTTCTTCAGAGCAAATCTCAACCCACTCTGGTGATGATTAGTTTTTTTTCCCCAAGACAGCAAATATTTATTGCATACCACTTACATAAAGTAGATCTGTTACCCCAAAAGTAAACACCTTCTTTGAACAGCTGCTAACTGGTCAACAAACTTGATCCTATTCCTGCTTACAAACAGCAACCTCCTTTTTATTCTAAACTAATTCAGCCAAGGTCTGGCCAGCTGCTCATGCCTTTTATCATTTGTAGCTGAGATGGCTTTTGGCAGCAGGTTTGGGAGTTGTTAGTTTGGTATTTTTTTGGTAACTTACGTAGCAGAGTTTGTGAACTCACATCCCTTCTTTGGATGAAACGTTTTCCAGGGAGGTCTTTAGCCATGACAGGGAGAGTGGAGAGCAGAGCTTGTCCAAACAGCAGAAAGAAGCATGCAATCATTTTCTTCATCTTCAAGAAACAGAGGGACGTTCAAGGGCATGAAACTGCAAGAAGGAGAGAGGGAGATGTGCTCTGTGATTAGACCAAAGGATATACTGCAGGCACATCAGCTGTGCTGCTTCCCTCTCATCACACACAAACATACAGGTACAGGTACAGGGGCAACACAGTGACCATTGCTGGCTTACGGTGAGGTTATTATCAAGTCCTCCTCCTCCAGGCTGCTCTCGAGCCACTCTCACTGTCAGGGTCAATTGACCTTCTCCGCCACAAGGCACATTATGGTTTTTCACGGTGACACCTCTTTAAAAATAGCACAGGAGAAGAGATGATATGTGGCTCAGACTGAAGCAACCTCCTTCTACTTCTTATCTCACTTCAGGAAATATTTTTTACACAGAACTGAGAAACCCTTCCACTAGCCTGGAAGGCCACTTTTTTGTTGGTGTTGTTCATTCAGGTGCCTTAAAAATGTACCTCTGTATTGTAGGCAGGTCATGCTGAAAGAGAAATTGCCAACCATACCTCCTGCTCCTTCATGTGGTCTTCTTCCTCATCCTACAGTACAAGCTCCCTTCCAAGGCTAATCAGAGACAAGAACTCCACAAACCAAACCTCTCCACCTCCTACAGCTGTCACCAAAACTGACACAATGCATAGGAGGGGAAATTCTCAGAAGTCACCTTGAACATCAACAGCTTTGCTATCTGCAGATAGTATCTCTTTCCTGAGCCCTATATAATTTCTCATCATAGGCAGGAAAGAAAGTCAAGACCGAAAGAAAAACCACAAAAGGCTGCAGTTCTCACCTCGATAGAGGCTTCCTTCAGCTTTCCTTCTTTGACAGACAAAGAGACACCCTTTTACTTTCATTAATCTGGCAGATGATTTAATTTGCGGAATTTTAAGTTAAAAAAAAATAACATAAGTGTATAAAAGGGGAAACATTCTAAAGTTCTTTCAGCACTCCTTATTATCTAATAATTTTCAAAATAACAGGAAACTGTGACCAAATCAGAAGCTTTTACTGAAGCTAAAGATACTTCAAACACCTACAGAAGTCAAGAAAATCAGATTCTGTCCCCGGGTTAGCAACTACAGGCAATTACTTGGAAAACCAATGGGCTCTTATTACTTGAAAGCCACAAAGCCTCTCTCTCAATCCCATTAGCTCAGAAATTCTTTGTAGAAGAAGGTCAGTAGGCAGTGCAAAGCCCTGTTAACTGCCACTTGCAAAGCATTCCAAGGTCCTTCACTAACCACAAACCAGCACATGCATTACTAGTCCATTACTCATTAAAGTCACTCTGTGTGGCATGGGTACCAGGACATAAAGTATTAATAATTTCCCCCTTCTGCGCTAGTTGCTGACACAGGATTTTGCAGTTCTGAAAAACAGCTATAGAACCCCACAAAGGCCAACATGGTACCATAAAATCATAGAATGGCTCAAGTTGGAAGGGACCTCAGAGATCATCTACTCCAACTTCCCTGCCATGGGCAGGGATACCTCTCAGCTAGATTCAGCTGCTCAAGGCCTCATCCAACCTGTCCTTGAACACCCCCATGGAGGAGGCAGCCACAGCCTCCCTGGGCAGCTTGTTCCAGACTGTCTCCACCCTCACACTGAACAACTTCCTCTTCAGACCCAGTCTAACCCTGCTCTCCCTCAGCTTCAAATCGTTCCTCGTCTTGTTTCTAGACACCCTTAGGAATAGTCCCTCTGCAGCCTTATTGGAGGATCCCTTCAGCTATTGGAAGGCAGCTCTGAGGTCCCCCTAGAGTCTTCTCTTCTCCAGGCCGAACAACTCCAGCTTCCTCAGCCTGTCATCATAACAGAGGTGCTCCAACCCTTGGATCATCCTTGTGGCCTCCTCCGGACTCTTACCAGCAGCTCTATGTCCTTCTCATGCTGGGGACACCAGAACTAGAGGCACTATTGGAGATGTGGTACCAGCAAAGCAGAATAAAGGGGTAGAATCCCCTTTCTTGCCCTGCATGAAGGGCATGATCCTGCCACACGATAGCAACTTGCATGCCTGTATAATGATGAGGGCAGGATGCAAACCATAGACTCACAAAGTCTGCCAGTTATTTTTCTTCCATTTTTTCATGGTCTTCCTTATCCAGCACATATCCTTTACCTCAGCAGCTAAAAGGATATTTCAGTGCTCTCTGCACTGAGACAATCCCCTGCCTTCCACAGCAGTGGGGCTGCAGCTGGAAGCCCATCAACTTCTTCTGACTGCTGCTACAAACATCCGCAGCTGAGTTGTATCCTGGACTAACAAACTCAGCTGTGATAGTGAACTAAATTAACTCTGACTTTGAAACCACAAAAGGAAGACCCAAAATGCATTAGAAAGAAGTTCCTAAGAAGGGAGGTGAATGACATTTGGTAGTCAACCAAATATTCCTATAAGCCCAACAAAGTACATGACTACCAGCATGCAGAGTGTGGATGAAGGTGGCATTCTGGAAGCTGTGAAAAGAGCTTTGGGGACGGGGGAAAAATTATTTGTCTGTCAAGGAACAGAGGTAAGACAAGCATACACAGGTTTTATGGAGTGTGCACACCAAAAGATACAGCACATCAGAGAGAACAAAGATCAGTGCTCTAAACATAATGGTAGGACTTTCACACCATGGACTCAGTTATAGAAAGGACTTAGATTAGATTACTCTGTGTAGCATTTCTTTTTCTACAAGCTAATGAAATGAAGAACATTAAGAGCTCTATTAGCTATTTTAAAGTGATTTATCCAAACCACAGATAGAATTCCTGGTGTCACTGCTGTAAGACTAGGAACTATTAAATTATAGTCGTTGAATAATTGAATCATACAATTGTCAGGGTTGGAAGGGACCCCAAGGATCATCCAGTTCCAACTCCCCTGCCATGGGCAGGGACACCTCACACTAAATCTGGTTGCCCAGAGCCACATCCAGCCTGGTCTTAAAACCTTCAGGGACGAGGCTTCCACCACTTCCCTGGGCAACCTGTACCAGTGTCTCACCACCCTTGCGCTGAAGAATTTCTTCCTAACGTCTAATCTAAATCTCCCCTCCTCTAGCTTGGATCCATTCCCCCCAGTCCTATCACTACCCAACACCCTAAGAAGTCCCTCCTCAGCTTTCTTGTAGCCCCCTTCAGATACTGGAAGGCCACAATAAGGTCTTCTCAAAGTCTTCTCTTCTCCAGACTGAACAGCCTCAACTCTCTCAGCCTGTCCCAATAGCAGAGTAGCTCCAGCCCTCTGATCATCCTCATGACCCTTCTCTGGACACCATTCAGCATCTTCAGATATTTCTTTTAACAAGGGCTCTAGAACTGGACACAGTACTCCAAATGGGGTCTCACCAGAAGAGAGTAGAGGTCAGAAAGGACCTCTGTAGATTATCAGGTCCGACCCCTGCTCAGAGTTCAATCACCTCCAGAGAACACCCAGTCCAACCCCCCCCTGCCAGAGCAGCATCACCCAGAGCAGGCCACACAGGAATGCATCCAGGTGGGTTTTGAAGGTCTCCAGAGAAGGAGACTCCACAACCATTCTCAGCAGCCTGCTCCAGGACTCCAGCACACTCACCATAAAGAAGTTTCTCCCCATGTTGAGGTGGAACCTCCTGTGTTCCAGCTTGTATCTGTCACTGGGCACCATCAAAAAGAGACCAGCACCTTCATCCTGACACCCGTCCCTCAGATATTTATAGACATTGATCAGATCCCCTCTCAGCCTTCACTTCTCCAGACTACACAGCCCCAGGGCTCCCAGCCTTTCTTCACAGCAGAGATGCTCCAAGTCCCCCAGTCACCCTCATAGCTCTCTACTGGACCCTCTCCAGCAGATCCCTGTCTCTCTTGAATTGCTGACAATCATCTCAGTATTTCAGATACCCACCATATAAAACCTGACAGTGATGTTGTAGAACAGTGCACCCACAGAATGGTTGACTCTGCTTAGTGGTCAGACAGTAAGAGTTAGCAGTGGGAATTCTTCTTTTATGACCACATCAATCTCCATGTTATGACTTTCTTCAGTTACCACTTGGACAATAAACCTTTTCATTATCTTGTTCTTTCTGGGGAAGACTCATTTGCACTTTCTGGATCCAATTCTAATCTAGACATCAGAGTTTCCACAAAGTTCCCAGCAGAGAAGCATGGGAAAATTGAGAACCTTCCCTTTAAGCATGAAGATTAGGGATTTCTATGAAAGCATAGGTTATATGACATGTAATACATGGGCTGCTTAGTTGTGTCTCTGTGAAGTACAGTCACAAACCATAGCAGACTCACTGCCAACAGAAAGGCTTCTTCACAAAAAAAAAAAAAAAATAGTAACTGAATGATTCACAGAATGGTTTAGGTTGGAAGGCACCCTGAAGATCGTCTCATTCCAACCCCCCCCTGCCATAGGCAGGGACACCTCCCACTAGCCCAGGTTGCTCAAGGCCTCATCCAACCTGGCCTTAAACATCTCCAGGGAGGTGGCATTCATGACCTCCCTGGGAAGCCTGTTCCGGTGTCTCCCTACCCTCACTGGAAAGATTTTTTTTCTAATCGCCACTCTCAATCTGCCCTGCTCAACCTTCAATCCTTTCCCTCTCCTATCACTGCAAGCCGTTCTAAAAAGTGCCTTCCTGGCTTTCCTGTATCCCCCTTCAGGTACAGGGAGGCTGCTTTGAGGTTTCCCCAAAGCCTTCTCCTCTCCAGGCTGAGCAGAGGTTCTTATCTTTGTGCCTTTCTCTGGACCCTCTCCAGCAGCTCCATGTCCTTCTTATGCTGAGGGCACCAGAACTGGAGGCAGTGCTGCAGGTGAGGTCTCAGCAGAGCAGAGGGGCAGAATCCCCTCCCTGTGCTGCTGCTCTCCCTGCTCTGGCTGCAGCCAGCACACAGCTGGCTCTGGGCTGCCAGCGACCAGTGCTGGCTCCTGGGCAGTTTGACACCAACTGACACCCCCAAGGCCTTCTCCATGCTGCTCTCAGCCACTCCTCACCCAGCCTGGATTTGTGCTTGGGATTGCCCTAGAGCAGGTGCAGTTGCTCTTGGCCTTGCTGAACTTCATGAGGTTGGCTTGAGTCCAGCCCTGCAGCTTGTTCGGGTCCCTCTGGACAGATCCCTTCCCTCCAGTGTGTCAGCTGTACCACACAGCTTGGTGTCACCACAGACTCACTAAGGGTTCCTCAGTTTCGCTATGCTACTGACAAAGATGTGAAACAGCACCAACCCCTGAAGGATGCCACTCTTCGCTGGTCTCCATTTGGACATCGAGGTGTTGGTACAGTGACCGAGACAGGAGGTCTGAAATAATTTTCAAACCCATGCTGAGGAGCAGCAGCACGGAACAGTAACCTGGGGATAAAACCCACTCCATTCCACATACTCCTGGCTCATAATGAAAACACGATCCAACAATGAGCACACTGTATGAAAGGAGCTTGTTCATGATCTCCAGACTACAATTAGACAGCAGCACTCAGTGTTCTACCCTCCCATGGAGATAGTTTATAAGTCATGGGAGAATATTTACATCTGATTAGCCTTTCCTTAGTTTGCCTGGACTGATGTAAACATCTTTCACCCTTACTGATGGGTCCCAAACCATAAGCACTAGAGTGTTAAGCTTGTTCATGTGAAACCTACTGAGGTCAATGGAAAAATTCACCATGAAGTCATGAGGTGTGAAGACTGAGTGCAAGATCAAGGAGCTTAGCTGCAGCCCTGCGTAACTTAGCGCCACATTTGCTCAAAACATGAAACAAATCCAATTTGATGTGGTTAATATAGTTATAATTAGTGACATACATGAGGGGAAGTTGGAAAAAATCCAGTACTTACAGCTGACACATCCCTAGGAAAACTGTGTCATTCAGAAATCACTTTTGCAGGTTTTTGCAGGATTTTATGGAAAAGCCATATGTGTACTTTCGGAAATGGTAACGACCTCTTGAGCAGTCAGTTTCATGACAGTAGCACAGATCTCAGTCAGGATCATTCACCCCTTGAATGGTGGCCCCGAGAGAAACCCCAAGTAGGCTGCATTCTGGCCTCTCAGTCAGCACTGCCCTGCAGTTCAGCAGTAACAGTGGCTAGGTCCTGACATGGAAAGAACTATCCGCTGAAACGAGAATATGTGGTCATTAAAGATGCCACAACAATTTTTACAAGATGAAAGAGCACAATCTAGGTTGGGTTTCCACGGTAAGTACACTACATGCAGCAAACTGCCCCCCAATCCTTCCCTCTCCAGCAAATCTCCTGCTTTCAGGAATCCCATGAAGCTCCCACGCCGCCTGTCTGATTTTCTGTCATAGAGCTACCTGCAGGCTGCACCCACAGCACCACGGGTGAATCCTTCTGCATCCTGCTGCATCCTGTCCAGCTGGAAGCTGGTAAAGACACCTGCAGGTTACTGCCTGAAGAATGGTTTCCAGGTAAAGTTTGGCTCCGGTTCGGCACTGATTTTCAGATCCAGTGGCCTTTCCTCACAGCGGTTAAATGAGTTACTGAAGCACGCACAGGGAAGAGGGTATGCGGGGAATTTGCTCTGACCCGTGCGGTCAAAGCGAAAGGGAGATATTTCTCCTGTAGGACCCAGCAAAAGACCCCCTAACCCACCCCCGGACTTGCCGCGGCCGTTTGCCTCGGCCTCCCGCTCCCAGCCAGGCCCCTGCCGCCCACGTTGCGGCCCCCGCCGCCCGCAGGGCCATCCCCGTCCGCTTCCTCACCCGGAGGGGCCTCTGGAACACCGCCGCTGCGGTCCCTCCGAGGAGCACGGATTCCGGCGTGGGGGCGACCGCAGGCTGTGCCATGCCCTGAAGGCGGCTGCAATGCCGAGCCCCGAAGGCGGCGCGGCGGGCAGCGGAGCTGCCGGTGCCCCCGGGCGCGGTGCGGAGAGGCGGGGCGGGCAGGGCAGGGCAGGGCAGGGCAGGACAACGCAGGTTGGGCGGTAGAGCTTACCTGTCGGGCTGGCGGGTTCCCTGCGCTCGGCGGAGGGCAGCGGCCAGCAGCGGCGCGGCAGTGCCTCCTCCCCCCTCGGCGCGGCCCCGGACGGCGCTCCCCCTCCCGCCCCCCCCCGGGAACGCCGCGGGCCGAGGGGAGCTGCCGCCTCCTGCCAGCCCTGGCCCCGGGCGGCCGCGGTCCGGGTCAGCCGTGCTGAGGGGAGGGAAAGGGGGCGTCCCGCTGGGGAGACACCGGCCTCCCTGCCCAGACCTCCGGAGCCAGCTCTTCTCCGGGGGACAACCGCGAGTGGCCGGGCTCCTCTCCGCTCAGCCACCCTGCCGTCAGGGACGCGCTACCGCTTCTTCCCGTCCGCTCCGCTCCGCTCCGCTCAGGGAGGCTCGCTGCCCTCCCGCTCCCTCCCACCTGCCATGAGGGAAGAAACGGGATCGGCGTCCCTCTCGGAGTACTTGGCCGTCGGTCCCACGCCTTCCCGCCTGCCCCTCGAGGGTCGCAGGACCCACTCTTTCCCAGACCCTTCGGCCTCCCGGCTGCGGTGACCCCGGCTCGGTCTCGTCGCCGCGCACCTCGTCCCCGCCGCCGGTTCTTATCCGTCGGACCTGCGAGGGGGTGGCGAGGAAAGCTCCTGCAGCCCCGAGGAGGAATTGGTGCCTCGGCCGAGGAGGCTCTCCCCGCAGGAGGGTGCCGTGTGTCCCACGCTAGGGGAAAGCAGCGGCGTTTTGTTCCGGCGGTTCAGCGCCAGAGCAGCAGCACCCTTCCCCGGCTGCCGTGCTCTGCCGGCCGGGGCCGCGCTCCCGCTCCCTTCCAGGGAAGCCGACTAAGGGAAGCGCCGGAGAATGGAAATGCCATTCCCTGCGGGCCAAAGCAAACAGTCCCCGGTGAATCATGCGGGTGTCCGCTACCGCGGCGAGCAGGGACAGCCTCCGTAGGGGATAGTGCCGAGCGAGGCGTGAAGGGGGCAAGCAGCGGGGAGCGGCGTTTCTCTGCTGTCACGGCAGCGGCGCGGCCAGTCGTCCGGGTGGGAAAAGCTGAACGTGGGGTTTATATCAACACGGTTTTAATATGTATAAAGAATTTTAAAATCCTGAAGCTTTGTTCCCGAAGCAGTTTCCTGGAGAAAAATAAAAAACCGCATCGCATCAGTGAAAGTCGTTGTAAACGGCAGAGGCGGGCCAGGTTCGCTGTCACGCAGAACAGGATGGGGGGAAAATCACCAAGCCGTGCTGGTGCTGGTGCCTCGGGTTCCAGCAGGGTTCCGAGAGAGGAAATCTGTAGTCCCAGGGCTGTGGGACAGCAATCAAACTGGAAATCTGCATGGCGAACTTGTGTGAGTTTTGTAGGACACAATTCATTGTATGTCAGGTGGGTGTACAAAATCTTGTCCCTAAAAACGGGAGGATAAGTGATGAGGAAATCTCAAACTGAAAGACAGATCCATGCCCTCTTTTACTCCGAGTGCTGGCTCCTACACCTCTCTTGTAGCCAGAGGAAAGTTAAAAATAAAAAAGGTACCTGGACCTTTGATAGGCATTGCAGCAAACCCAGCAGAACCAAGTGCAAAACAATTCACTCCTTCTGTTTCACCCTTTGTAATGTGAGCCTAAGGATGAGGCTCCAGCCACAGTGCCAATTAATACTCCATCATCTCAAAAGCCAGAATCTGTACCCCTGGAGATTTCACTGTGACATAGCTTGAGGCACCAGCTGAGTTGCTAGAGGAAGATAAATGGCAGGAGAGAAAGTGCTGTGGTAAGAAGATGAGAGTGAGCAGAGGCTCAGCTTGGTGGCTTCAGCTCCAGATGATGTGTAAGGAATCCCAACATTAACTCTTCCCAGAGGCCACACAGCCTGCTGATGGTGATAGGTTGAACACATGGGAAGTATCCCAGCTGGAGGCCAGAGGAAGGGGTGTGATGGCTGCGGGTCAGCATGATAAAGCATGTCTTTGTTTCATAAGACACAGCTGAGAAGGTGGGAGGATTTTTGTTTGACTTTGCTGTTTATTTATCACTGTCCCAGAAGTTCTATGTATTCCGTGCATCACAAAGTCTCACTGTCTCTTCTCCATTTGTTCCTCAAATGAAGAATTCCGGTTCTCCATTCCCATGGTGTGACTCCTTTTTTATTTATTTGCAAAGATGGGCAGAGGGAAGTTGGAAGATGTTAAGTGAGAAAGAGATGGAGGCTTCTAACAAGCCGTGCTTCGACCAGCAGGCAATTATTAAACCTCTTGAAGTTTGCGAACTGGATACTAGAGGTTTTCTGTGTTTCATATTTCCTTCTTGGTTTCTCTCAGAGTCTGGAAGAAACTCCCAGTGATGTGGTCTGTCTTGGAGTTATTGTAGGCTACTACATTTCCCTCTTCAAAGCAAGTGCTTTAGGAGAACACTGAATTGGTTTTCCACCACTGTCAAAGCACTGTTTCAGACCTCCCTGTAGTTAGATGCTTTCTATTGATTTACAGCCTAAATGTTTTTATTAACATTTAGCGCTTGCTTTCTAGTACAAATGTTAGCTTTCAATGTAAGCAGCTGCTTTTTCCTTTTCCAAGGCTTGCCTAGCCAGCGTATTCAGTGACTGCGACCATTTTCTCTCTCAGCCTTCACTCTTGCTTTGCTCAACAAGTGCTGAGCTGATTCCTGTGGGTGCATGTGGCAGAACTGACCATGACGGACTGTGAAAGTTTTCACCAGAACATTTCTGTTTGTTGAAAATATTTTGCCTGATGTGCTCTGAGATTTCCTCTTAACTGTCAGTAGCAGCATTGCTACTGATGGTCCTCATTGTGTTGAATTTACACATGCTGCTGCATCTGTTTTGCCAGTACATAAATCCTATATTTCATACCTCCTCTGCTTCTGTTCTCAAGATCATTCCATTATTTCCAAACAAGATCCTGCTTCCCCTTTACATTTACAATGTCTATCGAGTCTCCTGTGTTTTTTCAGAAAGCTTCTACTTTTGCTTGGTGATTCCATGAATGGAAAAGTTCAATATTAAATAAGATTCCCAGACTGATCTTTTAGTAATAATTAACTCTCTAACTAACTTTCCCCTCTGAACATCCCCTTCTTCCCATTTTCCTGTTGTTATGAGCTAGGTCTATACTTAGCTCACAGTTCTCCTGATTCCAATTTCAATCACTAATTTCCTTTGTGGCAATGCTTTGCTGTAATACTGCATTTCCTTGATGAGCACAATTAATTCTGGGAAACTAATCCTGCTTTTATCACTTGTTCATTTTTCACAACATCTTGTGCTTTTTGCTTCCATATTTACTCCGAATTCTTTGGTGCTAGTTGGACAAGAATAAAAACTGAGATGGCATTTCTGCAAACCAACTTATTCTAAGGTATTAATTGCATTTTGATAGGCACAGTGTCACAGAATGTTAGAGGCTGGAAGGGACCTCCAGAGATCATGCAATGCAACCCCTCTGCCAAAAGCAGGATCACCCAGGGTAGTCTGCACAGAGGGGTATCCAGGTAGGTTTTGAAAGCCTTCAGGGAAAGAGGCTCCACAATTGCCCTGAGCAGCCTGCCCCAGGGCTCTATTTCACCCTCACTGTAAAGAAGTTTCTTCTCATGTTGAGGTGAAACCTTCTTTGTTCAAGTTTGTATCCGTTGCTCCTTGTGTTATTGCTGTGCACCACCGAAAAGAGCTTGGCCCCCTCTACTTGACACCCACCCCTCAGATATTGATAAGCATTGATCAGATCCCCTCTCAACCTTCTCTTCTCCAGACTAAACAGCCCCAGGGCAATCAGTCTCAGGGGAGAGGCTCAAGTGCCTCAATCATCCTTGTCATTGGATTCTACCCAGCAGATCCCTTTCTTACTCTAGCTCCCTGTGTCTAAGTCAATTCAATTGTTAATATAATTTGCTATGATACCTCTCCTGTCGTTTGGCATGGAAATTGTCTGCTCCCCCTGATGTGAATGTGTTTTAAGGTTCATGTCTCTCTTGCTTATAGTTGCTGCTGCACTGGTTTATTATGCTGCCTTTGTTGACGCTGACTGTAATAAAATATTTAGGGATAGCAAAGTGTTTAGCATTGAGTAGACAATCACAAACTAGGCAGGTTTCTCAATGGCCTAGATAAAAGTTTTGTTAGCTTCTATTGTAAATAAGAAAAATAACTAACCTGCTCTGCTATTGCTTTCTTTAGATCTCCATTCCACACATAATTTCATGTTCCAAAGCATGCCACCAGTGTCAGCCAGAAAGAATCATAGAATCATAGAATCAGTCAGGGTTGGAAGGGACCACAAGGATCATCTAGTTCCAACCCCCCTACCCCAGATTAGGCTGGCCTCATCCAGCCTGGCCTTAAACACCTCCAGGGAAGTGGCCCCAACCACCTCCTCAGGCAAGCCCTTCCAGGGCTTCACCACTCTCACGGTGAAGAACTTCCTCCTCACATCCAATCTGAATCTGCCCACTCCAGCTTTGCTCCATTCCCCCTAGTCCTGTCCCTACCTGATAGCCTCAAAAGTCCCTCCCCAGCTTTCTTGTAGGCCCCCTTCGGATCCTGGAAGGCCACAATAAGGTCACCTGGGAGCCTCTTCTCCCGACTGAACAGCCCCAACTCTTGCAGTTTGTCCTCATAGCAGAGGTGCTCCAGCCCTCTGAGCATCCTCGTGGCCCTTCTCTGGACATGCTCCAGCATGTCTGCATCCCTCTGGTAACAGGGGCTCCAGAACTGGACGCAGTACTCCAGGTGGGGTCTCACCAGAGCGGAGTACAGGGGGAGAATCACCTCCCTCAACCTGCTGGCCACACTTCTGATGCAGCCCAGGCTCTGCTTAGCTCTCTGGGCTGCAAGTGCACACTGCTGACTCATGTTGAGCTTGTCATCCACCAGCACCCCAGTATTCCCAGCCCAGATTCCTTCTCTGCACAGTGTCAAGGTCCCCAGAAAGCAGTCACTAATGATAAAGAACAGATTTTAAACTATTTCACTGGGTCTGGGGGGCAGGGTGAGCAGGTGTGAGTTAACTGATTCCACAATTCAGTCAAATATTTAAAATGTAAGCAGGAATTCCTATAGATTTTACAAAATTTTCAGGGTTCCGTGCCTCAAATACTTGAGAAGCTTTGGCTCAGTTCTCTCAGGAGCCTGTGGTTTTCTTGTTGAAGAGTCCTGCTTTTGGGGATTAAGTGTGGTCCAGAATTTCTGCCTGCTCTCAAAGAGTTTCTGGTTACAAAGCAAGGTACTGATGTTCACTTGGAAAGACAGGACTGACTTGGAGCAAACCTTGAGGGATATCCAAGTACCTTCTAGATGGTCTCTGTTTGAAATGAGATTTCAACCCATCAGCCAAAGCCAGAAGGCTGCCATTGTGTGAAGCTGAATGCTCTCTGTGGGGTGGCCTCTTGCACGGTGAAGCTTTTCTTAGGATGAGCTGTTCTGTAATCTAACGATCATGGAACCTCAAATCAGTCATGAGATGTACCAAACTTTCCTCTCAACTTTTCTGTCAAATTCCTTCTATTTGCTCACACATTGCTGCCATCCCACCCACCCCTTTGCTGTTACAGAATCACAGAGTCCAAGAGTGGTGGGGATTGGAGGGGTCCTCTGGAGACCTTTGAGTCTAAATAGTGCAGCTTCTCCCAGATCAGGTTGCACTGGAATATGTCCAGTCACGTTCTCAAAGTCTCCAGAGAGGGAGACTCCACAACCTCTCTGGGCAGCCTGCTCCAATCAAAGAATCACAGAATGTAAGGAGCTGGAAGGGATCTCTGAAGCTCATCCAGTCCAATCCCCCTGCCAGAGCAGGATCACCTAGACCATAGAATCATAGAATCATAGAATCAGTCAGGGTTGGAAGGGAACTGAAACAGATGAAAGGGTTTGAAGGGCTATGAATCTGTGAAGAGTGTGCACTTAACTTTTCTCCCACAGTTCTGTGTTGATTTTGAAGTGTTTTAGTTACAAATGCTTGAGGATTAGGATCTTGGCTAGCTCTGTACTTAATTCTAAGAATCACTTCATACCCTTAAGGCGTCTGACAAAGGCAAATAACTCATTGCTGTATATGGCCAGACAAGTTGCAGCTCAGTTCAGCCTTTTTTTTTTTTTTCCCTGCTTCCTGACTCTGAACCATTGCAGACTTCCATCTTTCTGGCTCAGAGAAATTGATACAAGGCAAAAGTTTTCCTTACTGAAGCAATGAGCAAGGTTTTTCCCACTGAAATTGTTTTGGAAACTCCATTTGACTCTTTATAGTGGAAGAAGCAAATGAGAACTCTTGCAGCTGATACCTGAAAAGCAAGGATTTGCTCTGCATAGGTTACATCCTTTCCTCATCTTCATTGGAATAATTGTGTGGTAGCTTGTGGTTGCTGGACAGACTTGGTGGTGTTTGCTGGTGAAAAAACCCTGCCACGTCCTAGCTAGCAGCAGAAGCAGGACCCAGTGACTTCATAGGGCCACAAAGATGATGGTGTTGGGTTGACAGTTGAGCTTGATGATCTTAGGAGTCTATTCCAACCAAAAGCAATTCTATGATTCTATGATTGTAAATAAGTAAGGCAATCTAGATGTTAATTTCCTTTGTTACCAGTCCTGTCCTAACACAAGAAGACAAGGCTTCCTTGATTGAGGGCTGTGCAGAGGTTCCTGGATGATGAGAAAGGGCAATTGGTCTACCTGGTTCTCTGTGAGTCACAGGATCACAGGATGCTAGAGGTTGTTATACATGAATTACTCAGGTGTTTCCATGCTCTTCTGAAAGGCATGCTTTAAATACAGGAAAGTACTGGAAAAATCTGGAAAGTACTTAAATATTTGGATGACATTTGCATGTCAGACAGAGAGCTGTTAAAATATTTCGTTATTTTCAGGGTGAATCTTAGCAGTTTTCTAGTAAGAGATCACAGGATGTTAGGGGTGGGAAGGGACCTCTGGAGATCTTCGAGTCCAACTCCCCTGCCAGAGCAGGACCAGAGAATCTAGCATAGGTCACACAGGAACACATCCAAACAGGCCTGGAAAGGCTCCAGAGAAGGAGACTCCACAACCTCTCTGGGCAGCCTGTGACAGTGCTCTGGGACCCTTACAGTCAAGAAGTTCTTCCTCATGTTGAGGTGCAACTTCCTGTTCTGTAGTTTCCATCCATTGCCCCTTGTCCTATGCCAAGGCACAAGTGAGCAGAGGCTGTCCCTGTCCCTGTCCTTTCCTTCCTGACCCCCAGCCCTCAGATATTTATAGACATTCCTCAGATCCCCTCTCAGCCTTCTTCTGTTTAGACTAACCAGCTCCAGGTCTCTCAGCCTCTCCTCATCAGGCAGTGCTCCAGTCCCTTCAGCATCCTTGCAGCCCTCTGTTGGACTCTCTGCAGTAGATCCCTGTCTGTCTTGAACTGCCGACCCCAGCACTGGATGCAGTATTCTAGGTGGGGCCTCACCAGGGCAGAGTAAAGGGGGAGGAGAACCTCCCTGGATCTTCTGGACACACTATTCTTAATGCACCCCAGGACCCCATTGCCCTTGGCCACCAGGGCACATTGCTGTCCCATGCAGAATTTGTTGTCCACCAGCAGGCTGCTCTCCACACCTTGTGCTGGTTATTCTGTGCTTGCTTTCAGGCATAAACCCAGAGCAGATGCTCCAAGTCATTCTACAGACAGCACCTAGCAACAGCCAAGCTGCACCTGCAGCTCAGGCACTAGGACTGAATTCTGCCTTTTGTGAGGAGCAGGTTTCTGCCAGCTTTCTGTGCTGGATGTGTAGAGGGACTCAGGTGGCTGAACAGCTTCAGGGTGCTTGTGCAGCCTGCTCAGCCTTCTCCAGGTGTGTTAAGCATAATTACCAGATTTTTCTCCTTACCAAATACTTCTGGGGCCAAGGCAGGAGGTGAATAACTGCAAACACCAAGGGAGCAGCAGAATGTTGAGCATATTAAAGCATTTGTAAGGCTGTAAGGTTAAAAATGCTACCTAGTTTGGGAATTAAACATCCAAGTTCTTTTCTGAGCCTTCTACACACCTAAAGATGCAGAAATTCCCTGAATTAATCCATTTTTTATTAATTTATGGATTGCCTTATGAAAACATATATTTATTACTAATTCTCCTTATACTAAGGAGAAAGAATCCAAAACCAACTTTACAAAATGTTATCAAATATGAAGAATGGAAGTGTAGAGTAGCAGAAAACCAACTTGTTTCTAGTCTGATTTTTCTCTCTGCAGGTTTCTGTCATTAGGTGCATGTCACACTGCTGTTTGCTGCACTGAGAACTCCTTTTCTGGAAGATTTGTTACCTATGCACTTATTGATATGGTTTCCCCAAGTCATCTCCTAGATGTGAGTTAGTAGAGGCACTGCGTTTCCTGAGTTTTTCACTTGATGGCATATTTTCCAGCTCTCTCATTGTTTGGTTGTTTTTTTTCCCAGCTCTTTACTAACCCACTCCAAGGTCTTTAAAAATATTTCTACTAGAATTATTCACAGCTTTAAAGTATAGGCAAAACAAAATCTCACCAGCTTCACACTGAAGAACTTTCTCAGCTCCAGTCTAACCCTGCTCTCCCTCAGCTTCAAACCATTCCCCCTTGGCCTGTCTCTAGACACCCATAGCAGAAGTCCCTCTGCAGCCTTCCTGGAGGATCCCATCAGCTATTGGAAGGCAGCTCTGAGGTCCCCCTGAAGCCATCTCTTCTCCAGGCTGAACGCCCTCAGCTTCCTCAGCCTGTCCTCACAGCAGAGCTGCTCCAGCCCTTGGATCATGATTGTAGCCTCCTGACCCACTCCAGCAGCTCTGTGTCCTCCTTTGCTGGGCACAGCAGAACTGGAGTCAGGATTGGAGGTGAGGTCTCAGCAGAGCAGAGCCAAGGGGCAGAATCCCCTCTCTTGCCCTGCTGCCCACACTCCTCTGGCTGCAGCCCAGCACACAGCTGCCTGCTGGGCTGCATCAGGGCACTGCTGGCTCCTGGGGAGCTGCTCAGCAATTAACACTCCCAAGTCTCTTTGTTCAGAGCTGCTCTCCACTCAGTCTGCACCCAGCCTGGATTTGTGCCTAGGGCTGACCTGACCCAGCTGCAGCACCTTGCACTTTGACTTGTATAACCTCATGCAGTTGTCACTGGCCCACTCCTCAAGCCTGTCAAGTTCCTTCTGGATGGATCCCTTCCCTCAAATGAGTCCATAGCACTGAATAGCAGAATCTTGTATTATAGCTCAAGTCTAAAAATGTTAATTCAGAACTCCCCAACGCATGCTTTTTGAATGCCACCACTGGTCATGCTGGTGACTTTTAGCTCTCAAGCAGATGTAAATATCTATATTTAGAGGGAAAATTTTACATTAAAAAAAAAAAAAAAAGAAGAAGAAGAAGCAAACCTGAGTATCTTTGAAGTAAAATAAACCACAGTCCAAAATACTTTATCAAGTAGTCTGCTTCATTAAATGCATTTTGAGCTCCTTTAATTGCTTTTCATTTGTGAGGATCAAAGATGAGGGATCACACAACAGCAGGAAATTTAAGCTGGCTGCAACCTGAGAAAGTTAATTTCATCGTCTGCTATGATGCAGTGAAGGAAATTAAACCCATTCCAATTTTCTGGTAATTTCATGGGGGGAAGACTTAAAAAAAAAAAAAAAGAAAAAGAAAAAAAAAGTATAATTATATGTGACTAGTTGACAGGTCTTGCCTTTCTTCCTGTACTTTCTTTGCCCTTGCTGCCCTCAGGTGAGTGCATCTGATCCCAGCAGAAACGGCCACATTTGTATCAATAGTACCAGTGTCCCAACAAGTTTTTATTTAACAGCCTTAACCTGGTGCCCTGCTCCAGACATTTTTTCTCCATCAGAGACAGGACATCTCTTTGTGCACGCCTCTGGCCCAGACAGGAGCCAAACTGTATCTGCCAGCTGTGAAGTACAACACATCTGTCTTATTAGGATGGGATCTGTACTTTTAAGGACATCTTGCCCATCCTGACACTGAAGGACAAGGACCTGATGGAGTGGCAACAAAGGAGGGTCACAAAAATGAGCAGGGGATTGGAACATCTCTATTATGAGGACAGGCTGAAGGAGCTGGTGGTGTTCAGCCTGGAGAAGAGAAGGCCCCGGGGACACCTAATAGCAATCTTCCAGTACCTGAAGCTACAAGAAGGCTGCAGAGGGACTGTTTGCAAACAGACTGTTTGCAAAGGCCTGCAGGGACAGGAGAAGGGCAGTGGCTTCAAACTAGAGCAGAGCAGATTTAGATTGGATGTGAGGAATAAGTTCCACACCATGAGGGTGCTGGAACACTGGGACAGGTTCCCCCAGGGAGGTGGTTGTGTTCCCAGCCATGGACATATTTAAGGTGGGGCTCAAGAATGCTCTGAGCAACCTGATCTAGTGGAGGATGTCCCTGCTGACTGCAGAGAGGTTGGACTGGGTGCCCTTTGGAGGTCCCTTCCAACCCAGACCATCCTATGATTCTATGATTTGAAGCTAAAAGTCTATCACAGTTGGACCTCTATTTCCTTCTGCTGACAGGAAGGAGGACCCTGAAATGAGTCACTTTGGAGTGAGATCGTTTCAGAATTACAAGTGGTAAACTCCCAAGTGTTCCTGGTGGTGAAGTAGAAGGAACTGGAAAAAAAACCCAAAATGAAACACCTCCGAAGTCCAGAAGTATTTGGCCACTTGGCCAAAGTTTATACAAATCATAGACCTTTTATGTAGAGTTATTAGCAAGGCTGCACTCAGGTACTGCAATGGAACCTAGATTTTGGGCTAAAAAGGCTCTGTGTGGCTCATTCCTGCTGTTTCTGCCTGTGTTGATCTCAAAGAGCAAACAGAAGCCCTCTGAAATAGCAGCAGAGACTTCTCCACGCTGCAGGTCCCTCTCTCAGAGCAGCTTCACAGCTTCCTGGCTAGCAAGCTTCTCTTGTAAGCCAAGGAGCCAGCCCTGATTCATCTTCTTGCTGTTTATGCAGCCTTCCATGTGACCCTGTGTTCTCTGCTCAAGCTAATTAATTAAATCCAGCTTGGGCTGCTGAAGATAAACCTTCCATGTTGTTCTGGATACCCTCCTGTTTGAAAGGTCTCAATAATCTGAAAAAGAGAAGGAAAAAAACCAAACCTGCATTAAATTTCCTGCAAATCCTTCACTGAACTCCTGTAGCTCCTGGTTTAGGTGATAGTTGCGGAATTGCCTCTTCTGCTTAGAAATAACTTTCTGTCTGGTGGCAGTGGAGGCTCCACTCCTCTTGCCTCAGCAACTTATTCTGCTGGAGGTAGACAGAGGCTGCAGGCAGGAGGTCACAGATCTGACTCCCACACCCTGCTGAGCTATTCAGCTGCAAAACTGGCCACGTTGCAGAACTGTTTTGGGTCAAATCCATGGGTGTGGAGACATCATTTATAAATACCAGAGCCCTTCTCTGAAAGAATTCTAGTCCAACTCCCTCTGCAGTCAGCAGGGACATCCTCCACTAGATCAGGTTGCACAGAGCCCTGTCCAGCCTCACCTTGAATATCTCCAGGGATGGGGACCCAACCACCTCCCTGGGCAACCTGTTGCAGTGTTCCAGTACCCTCATGGTGCAAAACTTGTTCCTCACATCTAATCTAAATCTGCCCTGCTCTCATTTCCAACCATTGACCTTGTCCTGTCCCTGCAGGCCTTTCCAAACAGTCCCTCTTCAGCCTTCTTGTAGTACGTCAGGTACTGGCAGGCTGCTATTAGGTCTGCCTGGAGCCTTCTCTTCTCCAGGCTGAACACTCCCAGCTCTCTCAGCCTGTCCTCATAGTGGAGCTGCTCCAACCCCCTGAGCATTTTCCTGGCCCTCCTCTGGACGTGCTCCATCAGGTCCATGTCCTTCCTGTGCTGAGGGCTCCAGAGCTGGACACAGCACTGTAGGTGGGGTCTTCACCAGAGCAAAGTTGCATTGTTCCACCAGAAATAAGAGCATGCAGTGGAGATGAGAGAAAGGGGATTTGCATCTTTGCATTTTGTGAAGTCTGAAATACCTTAAACCAGATAGTTCAAAAAAACAGAGGATTTCAGCAGAGGATCTACTTTTGGTTTTGGAATTATCAAGGTTTAGATTTCTATTTGCTGATTTTGGCTCCATATTTATGACGTTCCATGTTAACATCCCTTAAAAATATTTTCTTTCCAGTCAAGTTATTGGAGGTTAATAATAACGAACTGCTATATTCGAGATGACCATTCTAAAATAGGATGAAATTTGAGCAAGCAAATGCTTATACTATCTGGGAGAAAGGGGGAAAAAAGGCAAGGAATAGTGAAAAAAAAATAAAAAGCACTGCTAGGAGCAAGCTGTTCCCAAAGCACAGGAACCTCAGAAGCCAGGTTTTTAATGGGTTTCTGTGTCACAGATGACTGACTATTAGAACTGAATTATGGAAAAGCTGTGGTGTGAATTCCCCTGGATTAGACATGGGACTGGAGAAACAAATTCAACAACTGAGGGTAAAAACTCTTCAGCTGCAGTTTGTGTTGCTTCATGTTGCCCGGAGGAGTTCAAATCCCTTTGGGAGTGAGGGAACACACTTTGCTCAGTGAGACCTTTCCTGGAGTACTGCATCCACTTCTGAAGCCCTGGACACAGGAAGGACAGGGACCTGATGGATCAAGTCCAGAGCAGGACCACAAAAATTATCAATTCTGCTGGGAGGACAGGCTGAGGGAGCTGGGAGTGTTCAGCCTGGAGAAGAGAAGGCTCCAGGCAGACCTAATAGCAGCCTGCCAGTATCTGAAGGGGGCTACAAGATGGCTGGAGAGGAACTGTTTGCAAAGGCCTGCAGGGATAGAGTGAGGGCAGTGGCTTGCAAGAAAAGAGTATATTTGGATTGGACATGAGGAACAAGTTTTGCACCATGAGGGTGCTAGAACACTGCAACAGGTTGCCCAGAAAGGTAGTTGAGGTCCTATCCCTAGAGATATTCAAGGTGAGGCTGGACAGGGCTCTGTGCAACCTGGTCTAGTTGAGGATGTTCCTGCTGACTGCAGGGGGGTTGGATCATTCTATGATTCAGTGACTCTGTGATTCTGTGAGCTCCTTTCTTGCATGGATCCTCTGATGTATCTACAGAGCTGAACCTATTGTGCATTATTTGCTCCCTCCTTCCCAGCTGTTCCCTCCTCCATTATGTGCAGGAATGTCATGGGTTTAATACCATAACTTCCCTGCCCTCTTTAACCCAAAGGGTTGGACCAAATCCAGAAGGCATTAGGCGTGCTGGCAGGACATGTGTGCTTGCATTTAGGCACGTCTGGAGTGTGTGAAGCAGTCCTGTTTCTTTAGTGAGACAAGCTGAAGTCTACAGGAATTTCATGTGAGTTAGTGTAGCATTATCCGTATAATGATGTGGACAAAAAGAAGTCCCAGACTAGAGGACAGAATGAGTGACATGAGCAGGTCCAGAGAAGGCCAGAAAGATGCTCTGAGAGCTGGAGAACCTCTGCTGTGAAGACAAGCTGAAAGAATTGGGGCTGTTCAGACTGGAGAAGTGAAGGTTCCAGGGAGACCCTAGAGCTGAAGGAGACCAACAGGAAGGCTGGGGAGGGACTGTTCAGAGGGGCCTGTGGGCATAGGATGAGGGACAGTGGTTTGAAACTGGAGCAGGGCAAATTTATGGTGGCCATCAGGAGGAAGTTCTGCACAGTGAGAGTGGTGAAAACCTAGAACAGGCTACCCAGGGCTGTGGTTGTGGAGACATTCAGGATGAGACTGCATGTGGCTCTGTACAGCCTGCTCTAGTTGCAGGTGTCTCTGCTGAGTGCCTGGGGGCTGAACCAGATGCCCTTTGAGGGTCCCTTCCAATCCAGTGCAATCTGCGAAGCTGTGAATTTCAGTGCAGCTCAGGATGGTTCTATTCTGTGTCACACACATCTCAGGTCTGGATGCTGCAGTAGCACTTGAACTCTCTTGTGTTTATTGTGCAATTACAGAGCTTTCTGTCCTGCTCTCCACTTAAACAGCATGGGAGGAAAGCTGCTGTAAGGACTGCTAAGGGGACTGAAGGACTGCTCAGGTTGTTTGCAGAGAAAATCCTGCCACATCAGATTGATTGGACAAGAATTTGGGTACGGTTTTGCTTAGAAAAGCAGCAGAAATTATTTCAATGTAGTCTTGAGGAAACAGGCTTTTATTGAAGAGAAGTTTGTATACACAGATGGGATGTATTTACAGCCAGCTTGTCTCAAACATGGTATTTGAAAATCCTTCACAAATCTGTCAGGAATGAAAGAAGATGAGGCTCGGAAGCCCAGCCAGCCAGCCCAACCCCCAGGCTCAGATTAACTCCTGAGGATAAGTGAAATGAGATAATCACACATGGAGATATTGTTAGGGAGCAACAGGACTGTAACAGCCATCAATGAATGGACTTCAGGCAAAAGCTTTGTTTGGTTTCATCTCAGAGCAGATGAACTCTAAAGTAAAATCCCAACAGGCAGATGGGGACCCGCCTTTTCCTAGAGGACAGGCAGAAGGAGTCTGGCCTTTCCTTCCCTGATCTGTGCAAGGGCAGGTCACAGTGTCAGCCACCATGAAAAGAAGCTGCTGGTTCTGTGGTCCCCTGGAAAGCTCTTGTCCAGAAAAAAAAAAAAAAGCAGGAAAAGCTCCACCTTTCTTCAGTTGGCAGAGTGGAGTCAGTGTGCTGAGGGTGAGCACAGGTGTCCTCCTCAGGAAATGTGGGGACTCACTTGCCAGCCACAGGACACACAGCACCTTGGTTTCTTCTGGTGCCCCTCCAAGCTGTGGCTCAGCTCTGCACTGCCCTTTATGTGGCACAGGGTGCAACGGCATCAGTCTAGCTTCAGCCTGTTCAATCCCCCCCAGATACAGAGGAGACAACACAGGGGCAAACAATGAGAGGTAGAAACACAGATTCCCTTTTCCTGTTCCTTTTCAATTAGAAATAGAACTTTCATCGACCACAAAAAGTTACATGTGCAGGAGGCACTTCTCTAGGGAGGAAATAAATGTACATCTCACACAAGCAGTCACGGGTGGAGGAGGCCCAGGAGACAGATTCTCAGCTCAACCAGTCCAGTCATAAAGTAAACCTAAACTCCCCATGCTGATGTGTAGGAGAAACACTCACAACATGGCTGCTGATGCTGCAGGAAGTTCCATGCAGAAGTCTCCCAGGGATTGGGAACTCAGAGCTTACAACCTGCAATAATTTCACTCACACTCAGTAGGACATTGCAATATTTACAGGCACATAGCAGTGGGAACAGAACTACAGATAAAGTGTGAAAGAGGCAGTTGTATCACCATGGGGCTTTAAAAGCAGCAATTTTGTGACCTCAAAATGCTATTTATGAAGTTGGTGGGTAGAAAAGTGTGTAGACAGGAAAAGAAAATGAACCAGAAGTTGGTAAGAACTCTTTTTTTCTTTTGAATACTGATGATTGCAGGCCGGGACAAAGTGAGTCCATCTAGACCACAGGTTCTGGCTTGATATATCTCAGGGTGCTTTATATACTCCCATCTCCCATTCTTGTCAATTAAATCTATTTCTCATTAGGCAGATTGATGAGAATACTGAATATGACTCTTTCTATTCTGCCCTGGTGAGGCTGCATCTGAAATATTGTGTTCAGTTCTGGTCTACTCACTACAAGAAGTACCTCAGGGAAACACTTTTGAGAGTCCATTGCAGAGGCCCCAAGCTGCTGCAGGCAGTGGAACATCTGTGAGACCAGGCTGAGGGAGCTGGGGCTTGGAGCTTGGAGCAGAGGAGTCTGAGGGCTGCCCTCATTGCTGTGCTAAAGATGTGTAGGGCAGCGTCAGGAGGACAGAGCCAGGCTCTGCTCAGGGATGGCCAAGGGCAGCACAAGGGGCACTGGGTGCCAGCTGGAGCAGAGGAGGTGCCATGGGCACACGAGGGAAAACCTTTTCACTGTGAGAGTGGCGAAGCCCTGGAGAATGTTGCCCAGAGAGGTTGTGGAGTCTCCTCTGGAGACATTCTGAACCCACCTGGGCATGTGCCTGTGTGACCTGCCCTGAGTTATGCTGCTCTGGCAGGGGAGTTGGACTGGATGAGCTTTTGAGGTCCCTTCCAGCTCCTAACATTTTGTGATTTTTTATTGCAGTCTTCATCTTTCATAGCATAATAACTTCATAAATTCTTGCAGAGCAGAAATGAAGTGGAATATCATGGGATTTTTTGGACTTTATCTGTATTCTGAAGGTGAAAGTCAGCATCTGAGAAACACATTTTTAATGCTTTGGATGTTTTAGAAATTTAAAAAACACCAAAAGGTAGATTCTGAACCTGACTGAGAATGCAAAGTTCTACGTTCTCTAACACTGCATGTCGGATATGGTGGAAAAAGCTCTTCAGTGACTACTGCAACTTTAATGCTACCCAGAAATGCTCTGAAAGTAGGCCACTAGGTACTGAAATACTACTGTAAGTGCAGCCAATTAGTAAAACTATCTACAGGTTTTTTTATTTATACAACTTAGGTTTCATTATGTCAGCAAAATAGAACCCACAAAGGTCATCTCCTGGAAGTGAACTTATCAAACTATTGCTCCAGTGTCTGCAAAGTAAAGCTATCCTCCCTAGGTACACAGCACTCTTTTCGCTTATGCTGACACATAAGGTGGTGGTGGATCTTTAGCAGCTCCATTCGCAGGA
Source organism: Psilopogon haemacephalus (assembly GCA_013396835.1). Taxonomy (NCBI): domain Eukaryota; kingdom Metazoa; phylum Chordata; class Aves; order Piciformes; family Megalaimidae; genus Psilopogon; species Psilopogon haemacephalus. The sequence continues at coordinate 81,237 of VWZI01008171.1, read as the reverse complement.
TCATCATATGGTGGCAACAGGACCTGCAGGGAAGAGGAAAATTAAACAGGTGACATTGTAAAAAAAAAAGAAGCCAGCTGATATAATTTATAGAAAAGCAAAGCCAAGCCTTAAGGCTTTGTGGAAAAAAAAAAAAAACCAAAAAGGAGTAAATTAGTAGAGCAGAAGCAGAACAATTTGAAAATGAAACAGTATTAGCTTTAAGTTCAAAGAATCACAGAATCATAGAATGGTTTGTGTTGGAAGTGATGTCCAGAAGTCATCTAGTCCAACCCCCACTTGCAGCCTAGCAGGGACATCCTCAACTAGACCAGGTTGCCCACCTGGTCCAGGAGGTTGTCCAGCCCACCTCCTGGGCAACTTGTTCCTCACATCCAATCTAAATCTACTCTTCTCTCCTTTCAAGCCATTGCTGTCATCCTGTCCCTGCAGGCCTTTGCAAACAGTTCCTATCCAGCCTTCTTGTAGCCCCTTTCAGATACTGGGAGGCTGCTATTAGGTTTGTCCTGATGGTTCCAAGCCAACAGCTCTGCAAGGCACTGTTTAAGAAACCTGATGGATTTCTGCAGCGATGCAGCACAGTGTTGTCAACCCTCCAGACAGGGGAATAAATGTATAGATTGCAGAGGGATAAATGTATCTATTGCACAGGAATAAATGTATAGATTGCAGAGGGATAAATGTATCTATTGCACAGGAATAAATGTATAGATTGCAGAGGGATAAATGCATCTGCTGCAGAGGGATAAATGTATCTATTGCACAGGAATAAATGTATAGGTTGCAGAGGGATAAATGTGTCTGTTGCAGAAGGATAAATGTATCTCTTGCAAGTACACAGCAGTATTTATGGACAGACTGTGATTAGCGCTGCACGGGAAGCAAAGGGGATTCAGGAAGCTGTTGTCTTTTTCCTTTGTGTGCAACCTCGTAAGTCCTCAAGAATGATGGTGTAATTAGCTTGTGCTTTCAACTGCACAGAGATAACCCATCTCAGGCCACAGACATCTACTGCACCTTGGCCAGCCCTCCACTGCTGCATCTGTAATCATGCATGGTGGCTTTGTGTGGACAGGACATGTTTATTCAAGTTTCCCTTTGTTCCTTTCAAAGTGAATCCTTGCTGGATTAGCTCAGGTTACGCCAGGGGGTCCCTCCCTGCCTGCACATCAGCACTGCAGACCTGCAGTATGCTTGGGTTCTGTGTCCCAAAGGGATGATGTGCTGAACGGAGTGCAGAGACTGTGACACAGTAATCACATTTTGATGGATTTTAAAAACTAATAACTCACATCTCTTTCTAACATTACCTCCTCTAATGATTACAGCATGTGTCCCACTCAACAAGACAGGTGTGGTTGATAAGTCTGAAGGACAGGATGGGTGCCACCCAGAGGGACATAGATAGGGTGGAGAAGTGAGCTGAGGAGACTCTCATGAGGGTAAATAAGGCAAAGTGCAAGGCCCTGCACCTAGGCTAGGGCAATCCACAATATCAGTCCAGGCTGGGGGATGATGAGAACAAAAGCAGCCCTGTAGAGAAGGACTTGGGGGTGCTGGTGGGTGAGAAGCTGGACAGCAGACAGCACTGGGCTCTTGCAGCCTGGAAGGCCAATGGCAGCCTGGGCTGCATCCAAAGCAGGTGAGAGCCAGAGATGGAGAGAGGGGATCCTGCCCCTCTGCTCTGCTCTACTGAGACCTCTCCTGCAGTGCTATGTCCAGCTCTGGGGACCCAAACACAATAGAAAGATGGACCTGATGGAGCAGGTCCAGAGAAAGCCAGAAAGATGCTCAGAGAGCTGGAGAACCATTGCCATGACAAAGCTGAAAGAATTGGGGCTGTTCAGCCTGGAGAAGAGAAGGCTCTGGGCAGATATTAGAGCTGCATTTCAATCTCTGAAGGGGGCCTACAGGAAGGCTGGGGAGGGACTGTTCAGAGGGGGCCTGTGGGGATAGGATGAGGGCAGCGGTTTGAAACTGCAGCAGGGCAGAGTTAGGTTGGACATCAGGAGGAAGTTCTGCACAGTGACAGTGGTGAAAGCCTGAAACAGGCTGCCCAGGGATGTGGTTGTGGCCCCATTCCTGGAGACATGGAAGATCAGACTGGATGTGTCCCCTGTGCAGCCTGTTCTAGTTGCAGGTGTCACTGCTGAGCACCTGGGGGCTGGACCAGATGCCCTTTGAGGGTCCCTTCCAATCCAATGCGATCTGTGAAGCTGTGAATTTCAGTGCAGCTCAGGATGGCTCTATTCTGTGTCACACACACCTCAGGTGTGGAGGCTGCAGTAGAGCTTGAACTCTTTTGTGTTTACTGTACAATTACAAATTTGTTTACACACACATATATATGTATGTACTCATGCATGTATATACACAATCTCTTTGCTAAGATTAAAGGACAAGTGACAAGGAACAGGACCTCACTGCAGGCAGCCTATGAGAAGCTGGAGCAACTGTTTTTTGGCAGATGCAATGTCATGATACCTTTCTGCAGCTCAGACTCCAACAGAATGAAGCTCACATGTCGGACATGCACACCAGCAGGACATTAATGCTAGTGTGCACATGGAGCCTGAGCCCTTGCAAAGTTCTCTTACTGAAGGCACTGCTCTGGCAATATTCTGTGTTGTACCGAAAAATGAATGCAGCCTTTAAGCCACCCTCTCAGGTCTCCTGCAGACTGCTGCCTTTGGTCACTAACTAAGCAGCCTCTCTGCTTCAAGCAGTGAGTGGTTTTGTTTGTATCCTTTTTGTTCTTGCTCACAATTCTTCTTCCTCTTCTCTGCCTCCTGTTTTACTTGCTTTCCCTCTTGCAAGTTTTATCAGACAATTTCCACTATGGAAGTTCAGAACTCCTCTGCCTGCACTCAGTTGGAGGCCTCTGGGGAGGATTCAGAGAATGACCCATGCCAGGGTATCCATTTGTGATATTCACTCACTTTAACCTGTATTTATAGATACTGCTTAATGCCCAGTTCTTGGTCACTCAGGTCAAGAAGGACTTCATTGAACTGCTTGGAAGAGTCCATTGCAGAGGCCCCAAGCTGCTGCAGGCAGTGGAACATCTCCTGTGAGACCAGGCTGAGGGAGCTGGAGCTTGGAGCAGAGGAGCCTGAGGGCTGCCCTCATTGCTGTGCTAAAGATGTGCAGGGCAGTGTCAGGAGGATACAGCCAGGGTCTGCTCAGGGATGGCTAAGGACAGGACAAGGGGCACTGGGTGCCAGCTGGAGCAGAGGAGGTGTCATGTGCACACAAGGGAAAAATTTTTCACTGTGAGAGTGGCGAAGCCCTGGAGAATGTTGCCCAGAGAGGTTGTGGAGTCTCCTCTGGAGACATTCCAAACCCACCTGGGCATGTGCCTGTGTGACCTGCCCCGTGTGATGCTGCTTTGTCAGGCAGGTTGGTCTGGAGGTCCCTTCCAACCCCTACCATTCTGTGATTGTATGAAGAAGGTGACTGTGTTCCAGCAGCCCAGGAATACTGTTCTGCATGCAGACTGCCACACTAGCCCAGGTACCTGGTGAACATTGCAAGATTTTTATGGCACATTATGGAAAATACCTTTAAAGCAGGATTCTCCCCCAGGCTGTCTTCTCTTTTCTGTAACTCTCTACAATCAAGTGAAGGGAGGTTGGAGCAAGGAGGGGGCAGCCTCTGCTCCTTGGTGGCAAGAGACAGAAATAGAGGAAATGGTTCCAAGCTGCACCAGGGGAGGTTCAGTCTAGCCATCAGGAAATATTTCTTCACTAAAAGGATTCTCAGACATTGGAATGGTCTGCTCAGGGTAGCATTGGAGTCCCCATCCCTGGAGGTGTTTAAGCAGCCTGTGGAGCTGGTGCTTAGGGATGTGGTTTAGCATTGACCCTGCAGTGCTGGGTCAAGGGTTGGACTGGATGACCTTGGAGGTTTCTTCCAACCAGACATATTCTGTGATTGTGTGATCCTGACATGTACCATCCCAAAACTGTCTCAACAGTTGGAAATCTCACAAATGAGGCTCTTGCACATGGTTTGTTTGCTGCTAGGCTGCCAAACTCATCACCTTCCACATGTAGAGAAGAACATAGAAACATACATTCTCTCATTTCTACAAAGAATACTCTTCCTCGGCTCACAGTAATCATCCAGCAGGAATGAAAGACCTAGCTCTGCACTTCTCAAACAAGTCTCCTGTTGCTTTGAGAAACAGAGAGCAAGCAAAAGTGTTGTCAGATTAATTACAGGCTACTTAGTTGATGTCATGTCCACAGGAGGAATGTATCTGCTTTGAAGCAGCAAGGAACTTATTAACCATTGTGGACAAACATGTGCCAGATAGGCTCCATTGAAGCAATTTGCTAAAGTACATCAGGATCTAAATTCCACTTTGAAAAGAGATTTATGGCTCTCTACATTTTATCCTCCCTGGCAGCATGACTAGAGATGAAACTTCCATTGATTGATTTGAGAGAAAGCTAAAAATAAACTGAAATCCCTTGGCTGCCCAAGAGCACAAAGGAGCTGTTCCTGTTCCACAGAACAAAATGTCTAACTTCAGATTCTCTTCTGCACTTGAATGCTGCCAGTTTTTTTCCAAACTGGACAAACATTGCCATGGTACTGCTGTCAAGCTTCAATTAGTGTAGAAAATTAATCTTCATCCATGGTGTGCTTTAGCAGTTGGCAGAAAAAAAAGCAATCCTGGACTGGGAAAGTAGGAAAAATAATCTTCTGCTTACTGTGGTTCACTGTAGGGAAGCCACCTTAGTGCCATGACAAAATGTCCTGCTGATACCTCCAGAAAATGAGAGGAGAAAAGTATTGGAAAAACACTCAGGGACTGACAGATTGCATTGGGTTTGAAACTGGAGCAGGGGAGATTCAGGTTGGACATCAGGAGGAAGTTCCGCACAGTGAGAGTGGTGAAATACTGGAACAGGCTGCTCAGGGATGCAGTTGAGACCCCATGGCTGGAGACATTCTAGATCAGATTGGATGTGGCCAGGTGCACCCTGCTCTAGTTGGAAGTGTCCCTGCTGAGTGTAGCGGTTGGACAAGATGCCCTTTGAGGGTCCCTTCCAGCCCAATGAAATCTGTGAAGCTGTGAATTTATAACGAGAGATCATCAGCCTGTCGAACCTCAAGTTCCACCTTAACGTGTGGAGAAACTTCTTTACTGTGAGGGTGCCAGAGCACTGGAGTAGGCTGCCCAGAGAGGTTGTGGAGTGTCCTCTGGAGACTTTCAAAGCCAACCTGGATGTTCTCCTGTGTGCCTTGCCCTAGGTGATCCAGCTCTGGCAGGAGGGCTGGATTGCATGATGTCTGGAGGTCACTTCCATCCCCTAACGCTCTGTGATTCTCTTAAGTCAACATGACCAACAGATCACAGGCTCATAGGATGTCAGAGGACCTCTGGAGAAACTCTGGAGGAAGGGATCTCTGGAGATCACAGAATCACAGGATTACACAGGTTGGAAAAGACCTCTGAGATCATGGAGTCCAGCCTATCACCTAATCCTTCTAATTAAGTAACCCATGGCACTAAGTGCCTCATGCAGCCTCCTCTTAAACACCTCCAGGGATGGGGACTACACCACCTCCCCAGGCAGCCCATTCCAATACCAATCACTCTTGCTGTGAAGAACTTCTTCCTAACATCCAGCCTGAACCTGCCCTGGCACAGCTTGAGGCTCTGTCCTCTTGTTCTGTCCCTGGGTGCCTGGCAGAAGAGACCAACCCCACCTGGCCACAACCTCCCTTCAGGTAGTTGTAGAGAGTAATGAGATTTGCCCTGAGCCTCCTCTTCACCAACCTGCACACCCCCAGCTCCCTCAGCCTCTCCTCACAGGGCTGTGCTCCAGCCCCCTCACCAGCCTTGGTGCCCTTCTCTGGACATCTTCAAGCACCTCAGCATCTTTCTTAAATTGAGGGCCCCAGAACTGGACACAGTACTCAAGGTGTGGCCTGACCAGTGCTGAGTACAGTGGCAGAAAGACTGCCCTGCTCCTGCTGGCTGCACTATTTTTGATCCAGGCCAGGATGCTGTTGGCCTTCTTGGCCACCTGGGCACACTGCTGGCTCATGTTCAGATCTTCCAGTCCAACCCCCCTGCCAGAGCAGGACCAGAGAATCTAGCACAGGTTACAAAGAAACACATCCAGACAGGGCTGGAAAGGCTCCAGAGGAGACTCCACATCCTCTTTGGGCAGCCTGTGCCAGTACTCTGGGACCCTTACAGTCAAGAAGTTCTTCCTCATGTTGAGCTGCAACTTCCTGTGCTGCAGTTTCCATCCCTTGCCCCTTGTCCTATGCCAGGGCACAAGTGAGCAGAGGCTGTCCCTGTCCCTTCCTTCCTGGCCCCCAGCCCTCAGGTATTTATACAGATAAGGGCTGTCAAAGGAATGAAGATGTGTGGCTGAGGAGTTACTATAAACTGGAGGTGGTCAGGCCCTGGTGCCCCAGCAGCCTTACCGCGGTGTCATTGGTGGTGATGTAGACCAGCACGTCTGAGTTGTTTCTGCTGTTGATGTAGCGGTAGCAGTTCCACACGCAGCTTATCAAGTAACCCTGCAAAGAAAAAGGAGTTATTGCCCTCTGCAGAAAGCAAACCGCACACATTTTTCTCCTAGACCAGTTCTATTCTTATAGAAGTAAGAAAAAGAGGCTGAGGGAAGCACAGGACAGTCGCTTTGCTGGGTGTGAAGTGCGCACAGGGGCTCTGAATAGTTCAGCACCATTCCTCACGCTAATAGTAATGTGCCCTTGTGGCCAACAGGGCACATGGATTCTTGGGGTGCATCAGGAAAAGTGTGGCCAGCAGGGCTAGGGAGATTTTTCTTCCCCTCTACTCTGCCCTGCTGAGACCACAGATGGAATATTGTGAACAGTTTTGTGCTCCCCAGTTGAAGAGAGACAGGGGCCTGCTGGAGAGAGTCCAATACAGAGCCATGAGGATGATTAGGGGACTTGAGTATTGCCCCTGTGAAGAAAGACTGAGAGCCCTGGGGCTGTTTAGTCTGGAGAAGAGAAGGCTGAGAGGGGATTTGACCAATGTCTATAAATACTGAGGGGTGGGTGTGAGAGCCAAGCTCTTTTTGGTGGTGTGTAGTAATAAGAAAAGGAGCAATGGATACAAACTGGAACACAAAAGGTTCTACCTCAACATGAGGAGAAACTTCCTTACAGTGAGGCTGACAGATCCTATGTAGCACCTGCATGAGTTCAATCATCTGTTTCATTTCATCTGACATTAAATCACAGAATCACAGTATCACCAGGGCTGGAAGCGACCTCAAGGATCACCCAGTTCCAACCCCCTTGCCATGGGCAGGGACACCTCACACTAGATCAGGTTGCTCAGAGCCACATCCAGCCCGGCCTTAAACCCCTCCAGGGATGAGGCTTCCACTGCTTCCCTGGGCAACCTGTTCCAGTGTCTCACCACTCTCATGGGAAGAACTTCCTAAGGTCTTATTTCATTCTCCTCACCTCTATCATGAATCCATTCCCCCCAGTCCTATCACTACCCAACACCCTAAAAAGTCCTTCCCCATCTTTCTTGTAGTCCACTTCAGATACTGGAAGACTGTAATAAGGTCTCCTTGGAACCTTCTCCTCTCCAGACTCAACAGCAACAACTCTCTTAGCCTGTCCTTACAGGAGAAGAGTTCCAACCCTCTGATCATCCTCATGGCCCTTCCTTCTCAACAGCAGGGACAGGTTCCTCGAACAGTCTGGACTCTTCCTAGTCTTGCCTGAAGAGAGAAAATCACCTATATAAAATGTTTTTTATTAAGATCTGAAAACACTGATGACCTTTTAACTGCTATTACAAATGCTTCAATTAAATTTATGTATTTTTTTATTTTATAGAGCAAAGAAATTGTTACTGCAGCAAGAATCCTACTGCAGCACAGAGAGATTTGCTTGTTGGGTTTTTAACTTGGACCTTCACTATTTGTTTGTTTGTTCCTTGGAGCTAACTTGGCTCGGGTTAGGCCAGCTGCCTGGCAAGCAGCTAGTTGTCTTCACTTATTTTAAACTGCTTGGGCAAACATCCTCATATCACATCCCCAACACAAGAAAGCCATAGTCCTGCTGAAGAGGGTCCAGAGCAGGGTCACCAAGATGATCAGAGGGCTAGAAAACCTGTTATGAGAACAGGCTGAGAGAGTTCAGGCTGTTCAGCCTGGAGAAGAGAAGGCTCCAGGGAAACCTTAGAGCTGCATTTCAATCTCTGAAGAGGACCTACAAAAAGGCTGGGGAGGGACTGTTTAGAAGGGCTTGTGGGCATAGGATGAGGGCAATGGTTTGAAACTGGGCAGGGCAGACTTAGGTTGGACATCAGGAGGAAGTTGTGCACACTGAAAGTGGTGAAATCCTGGAACAGGGTGCCCTGGGATGTGGTTGAGGCCCTGTGCCTGGAGACATTGAAGATCAGACTGGATGTGTCCCTGCTGCCTGCAGGAACAAGATGCCCTTTGAGGGTCTCTTCCAACCCAACGCAAGCTGCGAGTCTTCTCTTTTATGAGCAGAAGAGATTCTAGCTTGGTCATCAGAGATGAGCAAGGTGACTGGAAGAAAAATGGGAGGCAGTAATATGGAGGAGCAAAAATCATATTCTCAGCATGCCAGGGACCAGGCTGGTGGAATTAAGCATTTTCCTCTGCTCCCCAATGTGCTTTGGCAGTGGCCAAGTTATCTTTTCACTGGGTAGGTCCTGCACAGCAGTTCTTCCACACAGCCATTGCCTGCAAACGAAGCTGCCAGCATCGACTGAATTTGCATGTGTGACTCACAGCTTCATGACTCACTTGCACTGGTGACCTTCCAAAAGCCTCTTATCCTTCTGAGCTGCCCTGTGCTTCCTCTCCATCTAGAGCTGCCACACACGAGCTGTTTTCCAGGATACCACATGACTCACTGATGGCTCTGTTGCAGATTAGGAAGAGTTTTTTCCATCAGGGCCAAGCTGGCTGAACTCCAGTAAGTCTGCTCCTTCTTTGTGGCATCATATAGACCATGGATGAATTGAAACTGCTGTAGATTTTGACAATACTAGACTATCAAATGGAGAGAGCAAAAGGCTTCTGGGGTGAGCTGAAGCCCAAAGGAGTGTTGGATTGGCCCTACAGCCTGATCCGTGCACTATGCAACTGTGCCACAGGCTGCTGAAATAAGGGGAGTAAAGGCACAGAATCAGAGAGGTTGGAAGGCACCTCCAGAGACATTGAGTCCAACTGCCCTGCCAAAGCAGAAGACTTGAAGAGTTTCATGCCTTTCAGAACTCAGTAAATTGTCCCTGTTAATTATGAATATTAATAAGTGGTTCAGCATCTTTCAACATCCAGGTTGAAATGCGCTGGGAAATGCATAACAGCTAATACAGAACAGAGACTGAACACAGAACGTTTCTGAGGGGGCATAGCCCATCTCTTTAGGAAACCCTTTACATTAGCATTATCTATTTGAAAACCCATTTCCATACTCCTGTGAAAACCCAAAGTGAGGGAAGAAGCCCTGTTTCAGAGAACAATCTTATCTGGGAGAAGCTAGTGGGAGGTTTATTTCTGAGTGCTCCCATTCTGTTCCAGGTGGTGAATAAAACACATTTTACACTACAATGAATTCCTCCAGCTCTAATCAGACTTGTTCCTGCATGCACTAGCTTTTTCTCAGTGGGTGAGGTCCGTTCCAGCCCTGCAATTAAAGAGGTCATCAGCTAGCACACACCAAATAATTGGCCCTGAGATACTGACCCACATACAGCCAAGAGTGGGGGCAGCTCGAAGCGTGTCCTTGTCCAAGTGCTTTGGACATATGCTGCTGGCTTGGGAGCTGTGAGTCATGGAAACTTGTTTTCCTCAACTTGGAACTCCCTGAAACTTGCTCCTAATCACTGTTTTCTACTGCTGCTGCTGCACCACTACATGGAATTGCTGATTCAGTTACCAATTATTTTCCTGAAAAACCTGGCTGAGGTTTCAAATCCTGCTTTAAAATGTGCGAATGGAGACACAAGATATAAATACATTGGTTTGGTTTGGGTTTTTTTATCTCTCAGGAGACACAAGCTCAGATTTGGAACAGGCCCTGCACAAGAGGCATTAAGTGACTTCGTCCCAATCCACCTTTAGTGGTATTTCTGCACACCAGGCTGCTGACAGGTACCATTTTAGGTGGGGGCAAACTCCAAGTAGCCATTACTTGAAAGGACAGCTGCGAGAGAAGGGCTGAATGTGGAAACAGGCACTGTGCCTACTTCTGCCAGCTTTCATTCTTCCCCTCTGAATGGCTGGAAATTGCTTGAGCCCCTAAGGAACTGAAAGCCACAAAACTTGAGCACCCTGCCTCTTGCAGCTGTCGCTGCAGATGGGCTGTTGTGGAGCAGCACAATGTGCTGCACGATTTCTGCCCATCAGACACGTGCCCGACCAGCTGACCGATCAGCATCTCTGTGGGAGTCAGAGGTTGCTGGATCCTTTAACAGCAAGGAAGACGTCTGTGCCAATTTGGGTCACAAATTGCTGGCAGCAAGCGGAGGGTGAACGCTGCAGACCCAGCAGAGCCCCCTCGGGTTGAGAGCTGGCTGCACCAAGTCCCTGTTTATTCTCCAGCTGCTTTGAGTTTTCTATTTTTAGAGCTGGCCTGGACTCCAGTAGCTGGTGAAAATGAGGTAAAGATTTCTCCACAATCTGGAATTTATGTGAAGATTTCAGAGGGATGCTAATGGCAGAGCAGTTGGCCGCGTGCACTTCACACAGCGGCGCTGCAGAAGGAGAAACAATGGGTTGCTGTGCTGATGGGATCTGCAATTAAATCTATCTCCTCAGCACCCTAGAATGTGCAAGAACCACCCCTTATAACTGCAAAGAAATGCTGGGAGTGAAAAGAATTAATGTCAAACCAAACCACTGGCCTGAAACACTTAAATGGTGCTTTATATGAGCCACAACACCATCTGTTGGCTTCCAGTCAGACACCCTGGGTGGGGTGTGCAAAGTAAATCAAATAACCCCTGCTTTAGAGATGCTTCTTCTATCATAGAGTCACAGAATGTTAGAAGGCACCTCCAGAGACCATCTGTTCCAACACCTCCTGCCAGAGGAGGATCATCCAGTGCAGGTCACACAGGAACACATCCAGGTGGGTTTGAAAAGTCTCCAAAGGAAGAGATTCCACAACCTCTCTGGGTAGCCTGCTCCAGGGCTCTGGCACCCTCACTCTAAAGAAGTTTCTCTGCATATTGAGGTGGAACCTCCTGTGTTCTACCTTCCTTTTCCTGTCACTGGGCATCACCAAACAGCCTGTCCCCTTCTCTTGACACCCACCCCTCAGATATTGATAGACACTGATCAGATCCCCTCTCAGCCTTCTCCTCTCCAGACTAAGCAGCCCAGAGCTCTCAGGTTTTCTTCACAGCAGAGATATTCAAGTCCCTTAATCATCCTTGTGGGTCTTTGTTGGACCCTCTCCAGCAGATCCTTCTCTTTCCTCAGCTGGGAAGCCCAAAACTGGGTACAGTAACCTATAAGTGACTTGTCACCAGCAAGCCCAGTACTGGGACCTGCCCCAGGCTTTTGTGGAACATGTGGCATCATCCTGGCTCTCCGATGGCTGTTCCTGGAAGCAGAGCCTGGCTGTTGGGGCTGTATTCATGGTCCCAGCTGCTGTTCCACTGTCCCTGTAGAAAGGAGGCAGACACTGGGGCCTTGTTCATCAGGGCCAGGCGGCTTCCCTCTAGAAAGAGCCACAAAACCCCTCAGGGTGAGCACAGAACTACATTCTGCTGATGACACCAGGATATGCAGGTTGGTCTCATCTTCAGGCTCAACACTTTGTGCATGCAGGCAACAGACACATTATGGAGACTAAGGTTAAGATGAAAAGGCCAAACTCTGCAGCTGCAGAGTCCTCAGGGCAGTCTGGGGAAAAGATTTATCCTGTTTGTGCTCACCTGAACCTACTTCTTTTGGGCGTGAGGGCTTCACCTACGCTGGAGAGCAAAATTACAAAGCCTCAGCAAAACCAAGGCTCTGTCCCCCAAAGCATCTGCAGATGAGGGCATAATTTAAAAGCCACTGTGCTGACTCTGTGTCCCCTGAAGTCTTGTGTTCATATAAATAAAGACATTTGTGCTGCTGCCTGTCCTTCCTCACAGGCCACCCATGTTCCACATTTCTGTTTCCAGGCACAGTGAGTAGAATAACTAAAAATGATTCTGCAAGGAGCTGGCTGAAATATCCATTTAGCTGCTTCAAATCCAAGGCAATCCTAAGGACTAAAAAGCCAAGCACTTTTGTGTGGTTTGTTGGCTTCCTTTTTTTACTACTCTTTTGTCTCTCTTCTCTTCTTACAAACCTGCTCTCCAATACCACTGTAGCTCAAGTTCTGCCCAGCAATGTTTTCCTTTGCATGTGGTTTCCCACAAACCAGAAGTGTCACAATGCCAAGTGTTCCTGAGGAATTATGTGACTCTCTTTCATATTTCCCACCAGCTGAATGAGGCTTTCCTACTGCAGCAGGTTTGCAGTGTTTGGGTTTCTCTTCCTGCTTCTTGTGGAACTCTGGAGGCAGAGGGAGCTCAGGCATATCTTCATGCTCAGTAACTTTTCAGTGTTGGTATAGAAACATGGTACCACCAAGGTCCTGCAGCTGGGTCAGGCCAATTCGAGGCGTAAATTCTGGCTGGGTGCAGAGTGGGTTGAGACTTGCTCTGAAGAAAGAGACTTGGGGGTGTTGGTTGCTGAGCAGCTCCCCAGGAGCCAGCAGTGCCGTCAAGCAACTCAGCAGGCAGCTGTGTGCTGGGCTGCAGCCAGAGGAGTGTGGGCAGCAGGGCAAGAGGGGATTCTGCCCCTTGGCTCTGCTCTGCTGAGACCTCACCTCCAATCCTGACTCCAGTTCTGCTGTCCCCAGCAGAAGGAGGACACAGAGCTGCTGGAGTGAGTCCAGAGGAGACCACAAAGGTGATCCAAGGGCTGGAGCAGTTCTGCTGTAAGGATAGGCTGTGGGAGCTGGGGGTGTTCAGCTTGGAGAAGAGAAGGCTCTGGGGGGATTTTAAAGCTGCCTTCCATACCTGAAGGGATCCTCCAGGAAAGCTGCATAGGAACTTTTGCTAAGGGTGTCTAGAGACAGGCCAAGGGGGAATGGTTTGAAGCTGAGGGAAAGCAGGGTTAGATAGGAGCTGAGGAAGAAATTCTTCAGTGTGAGGGTGGTGAGACTGGAATAAGCTGCCCAGGGAGGTTGTGGCTGCCTCCTCCCTTCGGGAAGGTCCCCCTGGAGACTTCTCTAAAATAAACAACCTCAGCCTGTCCTCATAGCAAAGGTGTGTCAGCCATACTTCTGTACTGTGGCCTCTATGTCCATGCATGTCCACGTCTATGAGATTTTCTGCCTTTTTTTATCCCCAAATTGTCTATCACATTGCTTTGTATAGAGCTGTGATGCTGCCTGCTCTGGAGTTGCCTAGACCTTTAAAGCCAAGCCTCCCAGCAAAGGATATTCCACCCATAACCTGAAATAGACTTTTCACACACTAACACACTTTACCTTGAAAGCCAAAATGATGCTGATGAAGAGGAGGATAATCACCACCAGACACGTAGGGTTCACAGACATAATCTCTTCCTTGTAGGGAAAGTTGGTGGGCTGCACAAACAAAAATAAGCACAACACTCCATGTTAATCTCACGAGTCACTGAAAATCCATTCAATTAGTGCTCTGCATAACTGACAGCTTAACAAAAGTCACTGGGAGCTGCTAAATGGGGAAGCTCTCTGCACCAGTAACCGGGTTCAGAAAGCTTGGCTGGGACAGGCGTGGTGCAACCAAGCTGCCAAAGGGTCCCTGGAGGGCTGAGGAATTTTTGCTTTGCATGATGTGTTCTCTGCTTTCTTCTGTGTACACATCTTGACACAAACCAGCAAAGGACATCTCTCTGGGAGCTTTGCAGAAGGGAACCTTCTTCCCCTTTACTCTGCTCTCATCAGACCCCACCTGGAGTACTGTGTGCAGTTCTGGAGCCCCCAGCACAAGAAGGTTATGGAACTGCTGGAGTGAGTCCAGAGGAGGCCATGAAGATGCTCAGAGGGCTGCAGCAGCTCTGCTGTGAGGACAGGCTGAGAGAGTTGGGGCTCTGCAGCCTGCAGAAGAGAAGGCTTCCAGGAGACCTTGGAGTGGCCTTCCAGTATCTGAAGGGAGTCTGCAGGAGGGCTGGGGAGGGACTATTTACAAGGTCTTGTAATGACAGGATGAGGAGGAATGGGTTTAAAGTGGCAGAGGGAAGACTGAAACTGGATGTTAGGAAGAAGTTCTTTGTAGTGAGGGTGGTGAGACACTGGCACAGGTTGCCTAGGGAGGTTGTGGCTGCTCCCTCTCTGGGGCTGTTCAAGGCCAGGTTGGATGAGGCCTTGAGCAACTTGTTCTGGTGGGAGGTGTCCCTGCCTATGGTGGGGGGTTGGAACTGGATGAGCTTTGAGGTTCCTTCCAACCTAAACCATGTGGTGATTCTATGAACCTGCCATCTTCAGCAGCAACAGGCAAGTTCTGTACTTATCAGCTAATCCTTACACTGGCACTGGCTGCCAAAGAGCACTGGCAGCTCCCTCCAGAAAGCAGGAAAAGTTGGACAGCACCAGGCTTTCTCCCAAACACCTGACCAAAGACACAGGGGCCATTCTGCTCCAGCTTCTTTTGGCTAAATTTGGACTGCGTCTCCAGCAGGTCATGATGCTGCTTGAGTGCATGGTCTGTGGAGGAAAGGGTCCTGCAGGGAAGCAATGTCATGGTTCCAAACAGAAATGTGCTGCAGGTCCTTCTGTTATCTCACACACAACAAGGAGGTCACAATCTTTCTGCTTTGCGTAGGCTCTAATCACAGGATCAGAGGATGTCAGGAGTTGAAAGGAACCCAAAGAGATCATCAAGTCCAAACCCTCTGCTAGAGCAAGACCAGAGAATCTAGCTCAGGTCACATAGGAACACAACCAGACAGGCCTTGGAAGTTTCCAGAGAAGGAGACTCCACAACCTCTCTGGGCAGCCTGTGCCAGTGTTCTGGGACCCTTACAGTAAAGAAGTTCCCCCTTGTGTTGAGGAGGAACCTCCTGTGCTGCAGCTTCCATCCATTGCTCCTTGCCCTATCACAGGGAGCAAGTGAGCAGAGCCTGTCCCCTCCCTCCTGACCCCCAGCCCTCAGATATTTATAAACATTTATTAAATCTCCTCTCAGTCTTCTCTTCTCCAGACTAACAACCCCCAGGTCCCTCAGCCTTTCCTTATTAGGCAGTGCTCCAGATCCTGTAATCATCCTTGTAGCCCTCCACTGAACCCTCTCCAGCAGATCCCTGTCCCTCTTAAACTGGGGAGCCCAAAACTGAATGCAGTACCCAAGATGGGGTCTCACCAGGGCAGAATAGAGGGGGAGGAGAACCTTCCTGGATCTGCTGGACACACTCTTCTTAATGCTCCCCAGGATCCCATTGTCCTTCTTGGCCACAAGGGCACATTGCTGTCCCATTCAGAACTTGTTGCCCACCAGCACTTCCAGATCCCTCTCCACAGGGCTGCTGTCCAGCAGATCACCTCCCATCTTGTACTGCTGCAGTTTTTATTCCTCCTCAGAGGAGGTTTACAGTCACACAGAATAACAGAATGCCAGGCTGGAAGGGGCCCCCGAGGATTATCTAGGCCAACCTTTCCAGGTGATGGTGTAGTTGAAGTGAGCTGGCCCAGCACCCTGGCAAGTTGAGTCCTGAATCTGGCCAATGGAGGGGACTCCACTGCTTCCCCTGGGAGGTGATTGCAACGATAACAAGAAATAGCTTAAAAGAAAATCATTCCACTTCCCCCTGCTGCTTTAATTAAGCACCACAAGTCTGCTCTCTCTAAGGGCAAAGAGACTACTTAAACTTCAGGTGGGGAGTAAGAGAAGATTCCCACCCAGCTTTGCATTCCCTGCTGCAGATGCTGCTGAAACACTTAGGCTCAGTGGCTGAAAAATAGCTTCTAAAAGATATTTTGCTGTTACTTGTTCCTACTTGAAGAAAACACAGCCCTGAAAAATGGATGTTCCAGATTGTTCTGAAAGACTGCAAGGCACAAGCTCCTGTTCCAGCTAGAATAAAGCTTTGTTCATAGGCAGAGCTTTTCTCTGCTGCAGCAGTGCCTCATTAGAGCTGAATGCAGTCGCTTCTTCTACACACCACCCCCTCTCCCCTTGCAGGTCCAATTACTTAACCAGGCCAGATCTGCATCTTTGCAGGGTGATTAACCAGCCTGAGCTATAACTGTACTCTTGGCCATGATGGTGTAAGTCCAGAGTAACCCCTTCAGTACCCCTTACACCAGCATTCCACCCAGTGCATCAGGAAACGAGCTCTTTTTTGGCCAGCTGCTAGAGAGAACAGCTCTTTCTTTAGTGCTTCCATGAACTGTTCAGAGTGGTTAACATCAACAGCAGCTCTAACCCTCTGCAGAGAACTGTTACATAAGCACATTTTCCACTTCTTCTTTCTGTTCCTGTGCTGAATTGCAGGGGCTGAAGTTTTTATCATGTTGTCTTTTTTCAGGTGCAGTTTTGGTAGGAACCTGGCTCATGCAGCCCAGATGGCAAATTGTATCCTGAGTTGCAGCAAAGGGAGTGTGAGCAGCAGGGCAAGAAAAGGGATTCTGCCCCTTGGCTCTGCCCTGCTGACACCTCACCTCCAATCCTGCATCCAGTTCTGCTGTCCCCATCAGAAGGAGGACACAGAGTTGCTGGAAGGTGTCCAGAGGAAGCCACAAAGATGATCTAAGGGCTGGAGCAGTTCTGCTGTGAGGAGAGTCTGAGGGAGCTGAGGGTGTTCAGCCTGGAGAAGAAGTTGTGGCTGCCTCCTCCCTGGGGGTGTTCAAGGCCAGGCTGCCAAGTCTAGTTGAGAGGTGTCCTTGCCTGTGGCAGGGAGGTTGGAGAAGATGATGTCTTAGAGATCCCTTCCAATTGGAGCCATCCTCTAATTCTATGTTTACATATTTATTTTTTTTTAGCAGTGCAACACACATTAATGGCTGAACTCAGGTTCTCAGTCAGTCCATCTTTAGGATTATTTACCTCTTCGTTAACCTCTGTGTCAGTCACTGGCTTTATTAGAAGGGATTTTGCTGAGGAATGTCACAAGTACTGCCCCTGGATGTGCAGATGTGCTCATTTTTGGCAATGTATGGATAGGGGCTGTCAGAGGATGGCATAGTCACAGAATGGTTTGGGTTGGAAGGAACCTCCAAAGGTCATCCAGTCCATCCTGCCTGCAATCAGCAGAGACATCTCCCACTAGATCAGGCTGCACAGAGCCCTGTCTACCCTCACCTTGAATATCTCCAGGGATAAGACCTCAACTACCTTTCTGGGCAACCTGTTGCAGTGTTCCAGAACCCTTGTGGTGCAGAACTTGTTCCTAACATCCAATCTAAATCTGCTCTCCTCTCATTTCAAACCATTGCCCTCATCCTGTCCCTGCAGGCCTTTGCAAACAGTCCCTCTGCAGCCTTTTTGCAACCTACTTCAGGTGCTGGCAGGCTGCTATTAGGTCTGCCTGGAGCCTTCTCTTCTCCAGGCTGAACAACTCCAGCTTTCTCAGCCCGTCCTCATAGCAGAGTTGCTCCAGCACCCTGATCATTTTTGTGGTCCTCCTCTGGACCTGCTCTATCAGGTCTATGTCCTTCCTGTGTTGAGGGCTCAGCTATTTTATTCTGCTTGCAACCTCCTGCTAAAAGGCTCACTCCACCTACACAGTGAACCTGGGGAAGCTCTCCCAGGGCTGATGTTTGCCTTTGTGAACGGGCTCTTGGGTACCAAGGTTATTAATGGAAGTCAGGAAGAGAGTGAAATCTATTGCTGATGCCTGAAGACTTTTCCCTACCCAAAATAGAAACTCATTGGCAGATGGTCAGCTTAAGCATGACCCTTTGCAGTCTGCTAGCTAACCTCTCCCAAGCCGTTTGATACATCCTTTATTGATCTGGTGCTTTATTGTTGCTCTGAGCATCATGCTGTGAAGCCAAAATGTCTCACAGAAGTCCATTATGCCCCTGCCCATCTTTATTGATGAATCCAGTAATCCTGCCAGAGACAGAAAATGAGTTTGCCTGCACAACCCACTTGCTGTAAAAGTGGGCTGCCATACTCCTCTGCTCTAAGCCTTCTTCAATTGACTCTCCTCTCAGCCCTGCTTGGTAGCAATGTCAGCCTAATCAGCCTCTAATTATCCTGGAAATCCCCCTTGTTCTTTTGAGCACTGATAATTTAGCACTCCTGAAGTGCTGCAGCATTCACCAGTCCAGAAAATGATTGACACCAGCAAGGCAGAGATGAGTGCCACGGAAGTGCTCTGCTGCACCATTCCCAATACCTTCCAAGCCCTGCTCCTTGTATTTCTGCTATGGAAGGGACTATTATTTTTATATCTTTACCATGAGGGTAGTGGAAAACTGCAACAGGTTGCCTAGGGAGGTGGTTGAGGCCCCATCCCTGGAGATATTCAAGGTGAGGCTCGACAGGCTCTGGGCAACTTGATCTAGCGGATCCCTGTTGACTGCAGAGGGGGCTGGACTGGATGACATTTGGAGGCCCCTTCTAATTGAAACCATTTTGTGATTCTCTGAGTCACAGTGATCTTCTAGCAGGTGTTTTGAGAAAATCATGTGCCAGTGATCTGACTTCAGATGTGGCACGAGGTTTTCAGCAGCAGAAGGGAGGTGAGGGGAGTGGTGGGAATTACTGCAGCCACATTGCCACTCTGAGCTGCCACCGGAGCAGGGCTGGCAGCCATGCAGAAAGGAGGGACTGAAGATGAAGGATATGCAGGAGGATTCCAGACAGCAGCAGTGCCAGCTTCAAACCCTCGCCAAGTTATGGCTGTAATTTGCTCTTTCCCATTTGTATCTCTGAGAACCTCGTGAATTATTCCTCTGCTTCTCTTCCAGGGCACCACCAGCTGCGAATGCAAGCAGGTGGTAAATAAGGCAAAGGATAACAGGCCCCTGATGCCTCCCAGCTCCTGCTGCCTGGACACATTACCCCTTCCCACAGCTTTCTGTGGCTGTTTCTCAACCTGCTGTTTCTCATTACCTGTTATTTATGCTGCCCTGGGTAGTTTTCCATCCACATAACAAAGTTCCCAGCCACGTTAATCTGTATTCAAGCTCTCGGGGCAGATTTTCAGCACTGGCTTCTGCAGAGATCTGCAACTCCACCTGAACCCTGCCAGCTGTGGCACACAGCCCTTTGATGAGACAGAGGCTGGTGGGTTCTCCTCTTTACTCTGTAGTTGTAAAGCATACACAATACTGATGATGGATGTTTGGGCAGAGCAGACCAACCATGGCAAGAACGGAGCCTCTAATTGCCTCTAAGAATCCAAAACTATTTTCCAGAACAGCAAAACCTTTACTGAATCCAACTCCTGCCTACTGAAATCTGTGTTAAGCCCAGCAAATAAATTCAAAGGTGCAACAAAACACAGAATCATAAACGTGTCAGGGCTGGAAGGGACTCCAAGGATCATCTGGCTCCAACCTCCCTGCCTCACATTAGATCCTGGAAACAGCAGCAAAAATAAGCCATTGGATATGAACACTACAACTTTGAAAAGCAATTACTTGTTATCTCTGTCCTGCAATATGAGTCTTGTCCTAAAGAAAGTGGTGCTGAGAGCTTCCACAAGACTGCAAAACTCCAGAGCTGTGCAGAGATGTTGCGGTAAGAAATGTAACCTTGCAAGGGTGCTGAGTACAGACTTAGGATGGACTGAGAGGACACCAAACAGGTTGGGTCGATGGGCTGAGGCCAACAGGATGAGGTTTAACAAGGCCAAGGGCAGGGTCTTACTCTTTGGCCACAATAACCCCATGCAGAGCTGCAGACTGGGGCATGAGAGGCTGGAGAGCAGCCTGGCAGAGAGGGACCTGGCAGTGCTGGGTGACAGCAGCTGGACATGAGCCAGCAGTGTGCCCTTGGCAGGGAAGGCCAATGGCATCTTGGCCTGTACCAGGAACAGTGTGGCCAGCAGCACCAGGGCTGTCATTCTGCCCTGTGCTGGCACTGGGGAGGCCTCACCTCGAGCACTGTGTGCAGCTCTGGGCTCTCACTGCAGGAGAGATCTTGAGGGGCTGGAGCGGGGCCAGAGGAGAGCAACAAGACCAGGGAGGGGCCTGGAGGGGAAGGCTGAGGGAGCTGGGGGTGTTCAGGAGGAGACTCCACACTCTGCAACTACCTCAGAGGCAGACCTCACTCTGCTCAGGGCAGATCTCATTGCTCTCTACAACTACCTGAAGGGAAGTTGTAGTAAGGTGGGAGTTGAGCCAGCCTGCAGCTGCACCAGGGGAGGTTTAGGTTGGATGTTAGGAAGCACTTCCGGATGGAAAGGGGAATTAAGACACTGGAATGGGCTGCCCAGGGAGGTGGTGGAGTCGCCATCCCTGGAGGTGTTTAAGGCAAGTTTGATGTGGCACTTAGTGCCATGGTCTGTTCGATGTGGTGATGCTGGGTCATAGGCTGGACCTGATGATCTCAGAGGTCTGTTCTAGCCTCAATAATTCTGTGATTCTGTGACCTTTCAAGGCCTGCAGTGGAAGACAACAGGAAACTGTCGGCTACACATATAGGACACACAGTGGAACCTTGCTCTGCGTTCTGGTCCTAAAGCCCTCAAAGACTTGTGAACATCAAATGATTTACCAGCTGGCGGAGGTAGTCCTGGATTGTGCTGGGATAGACGAGCACACTGATGGCAACCAATGTGTTGAGAGCAAAATCAAAGATCTGGTAACAGAAGAAAGGAATGATCCAAGCTGCGTGTTGCTAAAAAAAAGGGAAGAAAATGAAAAATCATCAGCCACAGATTACAGCAGAAGGATATTTGTGTTTCTGCACAGAAATCTAAGGAGTGTTTGACAGTGCAGTGTTAAATCATCTAAAATAAACATGACACTCAACCAAAAGTGTTGGCCAAGCCAGTTTGGCTGCTGAACTACAGGGATGTGTGTGGTCTAAGTCCCACAACTGATTACACGAGAACCACAGGATACTTCCCCCCAACCCCATTAATAGGATTAATACTGGGACAAAACACAGACTTGGGAAGTGAAAAGGACCAAAAAAAAAAAATCCCATTTGGGGAGATTTGCATCCAATTTTACTAGGTATAAGATTGAGTTCTCTGAAGACAGTGTGCCCAGAGCTTGTTCATATCTGAACCTACAGACAGCTGCAACTGGACATTTTTGTGGCTGCAGTTGAGGTCTGCAGCCCCTTTGACCCTTTTCTTTTTTTTACTTCTCTTGTCCATTTCAGCCAAATGAGAGATGGGTAAAAAGAAATGTTCTCAATTTGTTTTCCACAGAGCTGTGTAGCTCACTTGAGTCACACCTTACTGATCAGAATTGATTACCTTGTATGCTCCATATGTGGCCATTGCACAGATCAGAATCATGAGCAGAGAAATGGCTGTGGCAATGCACATATCTGCAAGAGAAACACACCACAATCATTGCAGCAAAGCCAAGACCTTGGTTCACCTGTTTTGCCAGAGCATCTCAAAGCGCAGGGTGGGAAGTAGGTGCAGATGGGGGCAGGTGCATCTTTCAGCCATTGCTAGAGGAGGTCTCTGGTCCCTGTGGGAAATCTCCTAGATGTGAGAAGCATAGGAAGCATTGGAGCAGGTCTAGAGCAGAGCTGCAAAGATGATCAAAAGGCTGAATGACCTCTGCCAGGAAGACATGTTGAAAGAATTGAGACTGTTCAGCCTGGAGAAGGGAAGGCTCCAGGAAAACCCTAGAGCTGCATTTCAACCTCTGAAGGGGACCTACAGGAAGCCTGAGGAGGGACTGTTTAGAAGTGGTGGTGACAGGACAAGGGGTGATGGTTTGAAACTGGAGCAGGGCAGAGTTAGGTTGGACATCAGGAGGAAGCTGTGCACAGTGAGAGTGGTGAAATCCTGGAACAGGCTGCCCAGGGCTGTGGTTGAGGCCCCATGGCTGAAGACATCGAAGATCAGACTGGATGTGGCCCTGTGCAGCCTGCTCTAGTTGGAGGTGTCCCTGCTGAGTGAAGAGGGCTTGGCCAAGATGCCCTTTGAGGGTCTCTTTCAACCCAATGCCATCTGTGAAGCTGTGGTCACAGTGTGAAATCAAGCTTATTCTGAATAGACCAGATGTAACTGAGGCAATAAAAGAGAAGAAGGAGAGATGGCTGCCTGTAGCCACTAACCTCTACCAAAACCTTTTGTAAAAGAGGCTCTTTAACCACTATTTTTATTTTAACCATCAGTCTGAAGGCACTGCTCCTGTGTTTATCCTTCCTGTTGTTAAGCCCAGCCACCCACTCACTATAGCCAAGGGGAGCCTGCTGTTCACAGAATCACAGAATTAATCAGGTTGGAAAAGACCTCTGATATCATGGAGTCCAGCCTATCACCTAATCCTTCTAATTAACTAACCCATGGCACTAAGTGCCTCATGCAGCCTCCTCTTAAACACCTCCAGTGATGGGGATTCCACCACCTCCCTGGGCAGCCCATTCCAATGCCAATCACTCTTGCTGTGGAGAACTTCTTCCTAACATCCAGCCTGAACCTGCCCTGGCACAGCTTGAGGCTCTGTCCTCTTGTTCTGTCCCTGGGTGCCTGGCAGAAGAGACCAATCCCACCTGGCCACAACCTCCCTTCAGGTAGTTGTAGAGAGCAATGAGGTCTGCCCTGAGCCTCCTCTTCACCAACCTGCACACCCCCAGCTCCCTCAGCCTCTCCTCACAGGGCTGTGCTCCAGCCCCCTCACCAGCCTTGGTGCCCTTTTCTGGACACATTCCAGCACCTCAACATCTTTCTTAAATTGAGGGGCCCAGAACTGGACACAGTACTCAAGGTGTGGCCTAACCAGTGCTGAGTACAGTGGCAGAAGTACTGCCCTGCTCCTGTTGGTCACACTATTCCTGATTCAGGTCAGGATGCCATTGGCCTTCTTGATCACCTGGGCACACTGCTGGCTCATGTTCAGCCACCTGTCAACCTCAGATGCCTCTCTGCCTGGCTGTCATTTGCAGCAGATGAGGTAATTGCAGGCCTTGCTTTGCTCCTGACCACAGCAATGCTGGTTCAGAGCCAGAGCCTCACAAACTGTGATGAACTTGACACTGAAGCTCTTCTCTGGCACACTCATGCTCCCTACATCTCCCAAGCTGTGCTCCACTGTGCCAAGTCATAGCTGGCTCAAGCTGATTCTTCCTCATTTAAGGCTTCGTTGGGTTGTTTGTTTGTTTTTTTTATCTGTGTCAGCTTCAATTAATCTGAATGAAACCAGATATGCAACACATCAACTGAGAAACTAACAGGGCAGTGGGATTTTTTTGCAGCAGTGCTGTATTTCCCGCGGCATTCCTGGCTAGAAGGCTGCACCTGGATCACTGCAGTGGTTGTACAGCTTGTTGTCCTAGGCAGCTTGCTGTGTTGTCTCACAGGATCACAGATTATATGTGTGTAGGATCTTGTCTGATAATGATCTGTTTTCTGTTTGGGTTTAAAGAAACCAGGTAGGATTTTTTTCCCCTCTTATACCTTGCAGTGAGATCCTACCTTACTGCTACATTGGAGAGAAGATTGTGGCAGTGTGGTTGGGCAGCATCCTGCTGTGGCGTGTTTGCATGCATGGCCAGCTCTGCAGCTGGGGCTCCCTTGAACCCATTTCAGAAGCATTTCCTTGCCTTCCCTTCTCTTGTCAAGGAGGATGGTGGCAGGTGCTGCAGAGACAGAGAGCAGCAGCCAGCGCAGCCAGCCCCTGAGCTAGGACCCCTGTAAAATGATGGAGGCCTTGGATCCTGCAGCTTTTTTCCTGCCCTAGCCCTGGAGTTAATCACTGCCTCACAGCTGCAACAAGGGCCAGAAAGGTGCTGATCAGCAGCTTGCCATCCTCAGGTGGTGTTGCTGAACCTCTCAGACATATTTATCCCTCAGTCCAGGCTCCTCCCTTCCAGCTAAAGATTACTGCCTTGCTCTCTCCTCCAAGCTGCTAGGGCTAACTCCATGCCACTGTTGCCAGCCACGGTGCATCCTGCTGGATCACAACCCCTGCAGAAGCAGCAGCCTTTTCTCTCTAGCAAAGGAAGGAGGCCAACAAAAAGGAAAGAGTTTGCTGCACCTTTGAGCCCAGGTCCTTTACTGCAAAGGATAAGGCTAGGGAGCAAAGATGCAGCCCTGAATACGCTATGATGGGGCAAGGATCTAGGGTTTTGCCCTCTCCCTGTGACACAGGGCTCACACTGCACAGATTATGTTGATGGATTAGTGCAGGAAAAGTACAACTGCTCATTACTCCTTCACACAAGTCCAAGCCTGCTGCCTGTAGGTTTCTTCACTATTTTTTTTCTACTTGAATTAAACTTGTTAAGCACTAGATGCATGTCATGTTTAGCAGAGAGACCATTACACTGCCCTAAGTCCTCTGCTTGTGTCATCTGCCCATCCAAGGGCAAGGACACAGGTGGATTTTCACCTCAGTTGCTGATGTTGATGTCAAAGTTCCCCCTCAGTTTCTATAGGACTTTCAATCCTAGGTGTGATATGGCTTATGAAGTACCTGTGACCCTGTGAAGGCACTAAATAAAACCAAGGAACACTCATGGCTTGTTTGGACTGCTGAAACCTCAGGATCATGGTCTGTGTGCCTGGGGAAGCTGAGGGAAGGCTGAGGTGAAACCACCTGGGAAGCCAAAATAATTTATAGGGCTTTTCTGTCTTCTGCTCAGAGATTATTAAACAAGAGCAGCTCACACATTTCTATTTTTTCCTAGTCCAGCTTCTAGTTCATAAACTCTCCTCGGCCCTAAGGAAATAATAGAAACAAAGATGAGACTAAATGGGCTCAGCGCAGGAGGAAGCCCAACACTTTGCCCAGCTCCCAGATGTACATCTTGGATAGGCAGCCAAGCCACACACACTGGTGTCTTCCAGTGCTTTCATCTGCCACATGGCAACTCTTGGCAGGCTTTTTTTCCCCTCTTTTTTTTTTCTTTTCCAGAATAGAAAGGGAAACCTCAGGTGAATCCTTTCCCTGCTTAAACAAACAGGCATTTTGGAGCCTCTGGCAGTGCCCTGGGAACAAAGCTGAATCCTGAAATCAAGGCTGAGCAGCCAAGAGGGCTACAGGAAAGCTGGGGAAGGACTTCTTAGTGTGTCAGGTAGTAATAAGACTAGGGGAGATGGATCCAAGCTAGAGGAGGAAAGATTTAAGATTAGATGTAGGGAAGAAGTTCTTCAGCATGAGGGTGATGAGACACTGGTACAGGTTGCCCAGGGAAGTGGCAGAAGCCTCATTGCTGGAAGTTTTTGAGGCCAGGCTGGATGTGGCTCTGAGCAACCTCATCTAATGTAAGGTGTCCCTGCCCATGGCATGGGAGTTGTAACTGGATGTTCTTTGAGGTCCCTTCCAGCCCTGACAATTCTGTGATCCTGTAATGCTGTGTTTACATTTTCAAGCTGTCTGCACTAGACTGGCTCCAGCTCTGCATGTGGCAGAAATTTTCCTCGCTGCTAGAACAGAAAATTGAAAATCTGCCACAAACAAGGCCTGAACTCAGCCAGAAATAAACAACAGTACAAATATTGGGGGAATCCTGGTTCCTTGGAAGCCAAGGAAAAGGTGTCATTAACTTCAGTCTAGCGATAATTCCCCTACTGTGACTCAGCTGGCAAATCTATTTCCAGCTATTCTACCTGCTATCAGATCTTCTTATGAAGGAGGCTGTTTAGGGAGGGAGGGAAAGGGAGCAGCAATTTTCATGCAAATTCTACCTGCTTGCTTTGTTTGTTTGTTATTCATAGGAATACAATAAGTGGCAATGAGAATAACAGTTGCTGGTATTTCCATCATCACTGTCTATCACCACAAGTACATCTAGAGAACAGCTTTGGGACCTTCATTATCGTAAAAGCTGATGTATCTCCCTGCAGTTCAGCAATTTCCCATCTAAGAATTTTAGCACGTGCAGCTGACCTCAGAGATATTTCTTCATAAAAGACAAATACAAGAAGGACAAGAGAAGAGCATGTGGAATTGCAAAATCACAGAATGGCTCAGATTGGAAGGGACCTCAGATATCACAGGATGTTAGGGGTTGAAAGGGACCCAAAGAGATCATTAAGTCCAATCCCCTGCCAGAGCAGGACCAGAAAATCTAGCTCAGGTCACACAGGAAGACATCCAGACAGGGCTTGTGTTAAGGTGGAACCTCTTCTGCTGCAGCTTCCATCCATTGATCCTTGTCCTATCATAGGGATCAAATGAGAAGAGTCTGTATCCCTCCTCCTACTCTAACGTCTCTGCCATGGGCAGGGATACCTCTCAGCTAGACTTGGTTGCTCAACCTGGCCTTTAAAACCCCTAAGGAGAAAGCAGCCACAGCCTCCCTGGGCAGCCTATTCCTGAGTCTCACCACCCTCACACTGAACAACTTCTTCCTCAGCTCCAGTCTAACCCTGCTCTCCCTCAGCTTCAAACATATCCTCTAGGCCTGTCTCTAGACACCCTCAGGAAAAGTCCCTCTGCAGCCTCCCTGAAGGATCCCTTCAGGCATTGGGATGCAACATTAAGGTCCTCCTGGAGTCTTCTCTTCTCCAGGCTGAATACTCCCAGCTCCCTCAACCTGTCCTCACAGCAGAGCTGCTCCAGCCCTTGGATCATCCTTGTAGAAGTTTGTCTGATGTTTTATCTCAGAAGAAAAACATTTCCTCCGATTTGAGAAAATGTAGTCATACTTAAAAAAAAAAAAAAAAAAAGAGAGATTAAATAAATCTGATCTCCTGCCAGCTATTTCCAGTAAAAGCTAGGAGCCTTATTCAGCTACCTTTACTCAGTGAGGCATTAAACCAGGGGGGAGTCAAAGAATAAAAGGAGACACTAAATCAGATGTTCATTCCTCACTGAGCTGCCTGTGAAATGCTCCCTTTACCCAGTAGAAAGGAGGTCTCTTGGCTCCTAAGCCATCCTTTTCACACTTGTAGGGTTCACTTCAGCAGCCTCAATAAAAAATAAATTAAAAAAAAAGAATAAGAGAAAATATGGAAAACCCAGTTTCCAGGTGGAGATGGAAATCCCCAGTGCACTTGATCTGACAGCTATTGCATTACAAAACAGAATTAGGCTGTTAAAGCCTTGGGCACTGACAGGCCTCTGATGTCAGCTCTATAAACCAGCCCCCCTCCCCGACAGACAGTCATTACCAAGGTTAATCTCTGAGAATTAGGATGAGGCAGTCACTTTTAATATGTCAGAACCAGCCAGGAGCCCATCTGTACTTACTCTGGGCCTTCCTTTCTTCTAGGTAGTTATATAAGAAGATTTTGAGTTGGAAGTAGTAGGTGGTTTGATTTTTATCAAGAAAATAGCAACTGTCCCTTATTGTGACCAATAAGGTGACCTTATTGTGGCCTCCCAGTATCTGAAGGGGGCTACAAGAAAGCTGGGGAAGGACTTTCTAGGATGTCAGGTAGTGATAGGACTGGGGGGAATGGAACAAAGCTAGAAACAGATAGATTTAGATTAGAGTTAGGAAGAAGTTCTTTAGCATGAGGGTAGTGAGACCCTGGAACAGGTTGCCCAGGGAGGTGGTGGAAGCCCCATCCCAGGAGGTATTTAAATCCAGGGTGGATGAGGCTCTAGACAGCCTGATCTAATGTGAGGTGTCCCTGCCCATGGCAGGAGGGTTGGAACTGGATGATCCTTGTGGTCCCTTCCAACCCTGTCTGATTCTATGATTATATGATTACTAACTAAACACAGACTCTCAAGACACATCTAGACATAAGGCCTCATGGAGATAAGCATCCCTTAACCCATCAGCTCTAACACACCACGAGTGCAATGACTTTTCTCACAGTTGGAGCTATTTCTTTTCCTGCTGTTTACTTTTATTTATTTCAGTAAGAATGAGGATAAGTCCTAGAACCTTTTGCTGTGGTTCTGAGCAGCAAGGTGCAAGCAGAAGACATTGTTTCAGATTGCTGGGAAAACAAATGTTTAATGCAACAATCTTGGAAACAGAAATTAAAAAAAAAATTAAAAAAGAAGAAGAAAGAATCAAAATTACATTGAGGGGAAAACTTTTCCAGGTATGAATTAAATGGTTGAAGCAGATCAACAAACTAAACCTCACCAAATGGTTTGAACTGGTAATAGATGAAAGAAACATCTGCAAAGGACAGGAGGTGCTTGCAGAAGACACACATGGCCCTGGGTCACTCTTCACTGAAACTGAAATTTCTTTTGAGAAAAGCCCCTTCACGAGAGAAAAAAGCAGCCCTCTGCTATCACTGAACTGTTGGAGCCAATCCAGAGGAGGCCATAAAGGTGCTCAGAGGGCTGCAGCAGCTCTGCTGTGAGGACAGGCTACGAGAGTTGGGGCTCCTCAGCCTGGAGAAGAGAAGGCTTCCAGGATACCCTGGAGTGGCCTTCCAGTATCTGAAGAGGGCTACAGAAGGGCTGGGGAGGAACTATTTACAAGGTCTTGTAATGACAGGACAAGGAGTGATGGGTAAACTGGCAGAGGGGAGATTTAAATCAGATGTTAGGAATAAGTTCTTTGCAGTGAGGGTGGTGAGACACTGGCACAGGTTGCCCAGGAAGGCTGTGGATACTCCCTCCTTGGAGATGTTCAGAGCCAGGTTGGATGAGTCCTTGAGCAACCTGTTCTAGTGGGAGGTGTCCCTGCCTATGGCAGGGTGTTGGAACTGGATGAGCTTTGAGGTCCCTTCCAATCTAAACCATTCTGTGATTCTATGGTTCTATCACTAATACCACTACAACTGTGCAACTGCTGACTGCAGGGAGGCAGGACAAGATGACCTTGGAGGGGCCTTTCCAACCCAATGTAATCTGTGAATCTCTTGCAACAGGTTTGTGCAGGCCATGACATATACAGTGAAGGCTGGGGGTCAGGAAGGAAGGGACAGTGACAGCGTCTGCTCACTTGTGCCCTGGCATAGGACAAGCAGCAAGGGATGGAAAATGCAGCACAGAAAGTTGCACCTCAACATGAGGAAGAACTTCTTGACTGTAAGGGTCCCAGAACACTGGCACAGGCTGCCCAGAGAGGTTGTGGAGTTTCCTTCTTTGGAGCCTTTCCAGCCCTGTCTGGATATGTTCCTGTGTGACCTGCCCTAGATTCTCTGGTCCTGCTCTGACAGGGGGGTTTGGACTGAAAGATCTCCAGAGGACCTTTCCAACCCCTAACATCCTGTGAGCCTGCGAACACATTCAGCCAGCTACACCAAGAGCAGTTTGGATTCTTGTGCTCATGCAGGCACTATGGGACTTGGTTCTAGGAGGTGCAAGGAGTCTATCTCCTCACGTCTTGCAAAATCCCACTGGGGCTTTTGGCATCATTCTCAGTGATAACATCTCCATGGGAAGGGTTTGCTCTGTCCCTGCCAAGCCCGGATACAGCAGGGGAAATGTAATCATGATAGACAGCAGACAGGATTACTACTATGTAAATACTGCTAGATTAGATGTTCTTTCCCCTGAGGGTGCTTAGACACTGGTACAAGTTGTCCAAGGAGGTGATGGAAGCCTCATCCCTGGATGTTTTTAAGGCCAGGCTGGATGTAGCACTTGGCAACTTGATCTAGTGGAAAGTGTCCCGGCCCATGGCAGGGGGTTTGGAACTGGATGATCCTTGAGGTCTCTTCCAACACTGACAATTCTGTAACCAGTTTGAACTGTGCCATAAATACACCTTGGACAACAAACTGTAAAAGTGTGTGTGTGTGTTGTTAGATGCCAAGGGGAAGCAGTGATTATTGCAATGGTCGATCAGTTAGATGAATGCTAGAGCAATGAGTGCTGGTATTTAGGCAGTTTGTACTTACTGGCATCATCCATAAACTCGAATTCCCCCCCTAATTCAGCACTGGTGAGGTGGTACTGGTCAGGGTCAGTCAGGGCGCTCAGCAGAATCATCAGAACCACTGAATTGATAATCTACAGAGAAGAAAAAGGGAAAAGGTTCAGGCGGTGAAAGCAATACAGGAAAAAACTCTGGGCAGAGCCTCTGGCAGAGGCTGTTTTCCAACTCTATAACTGCAGTATGTGACTAATACTGCAATTAGTCTCTCTGGCTTTGTGTAAATAGGACAAATTTCTTCTCCAACTGGCGGGAGGAAAATGACACAAAACTTGACCCCTTTTTCTCCTGAGATTCTCCCCCCTCCCCCCAGCAACATTCCCACTGCCCTTTCAGATTCTAAAACATTTTAGCACATACACTTCGGTTTGTTCTGTTGCAGAAGGCTAAAATCAATTAAAACCAATTGTTTCGAGGTCGTTACAAACGAGTGCTGTAGTCAAGGATTATTAGCACGGTGGAACTAGAACTGGGGACAGGCCATAGGAATTTGACAGACGATCAAAGAGGAGCTGGTTTGCTGGAAGAGGTGGAATTTTACGAGGCCACGAGGGACGAGCTGATTCCCATGCACTGCTAAAGCCTTGGGGGGATGGGAGTTGGAGCCCTCTGCCTGATGTGCTCTTTCCTGTGGCACAGAGACACTTCCACATGCAATGTGGCTATGAAATGCAGCAAGTGGATTAAACACAAGAATGTGCTATGAAGTGATTCAGCAGAAGTGGATTGTCAGGTATCATCTAGGAGAGGAATGCAGGGGGAGCCCAGAGCAGTGTTTTAAAACAAATCTGAACAAAACCCTCCTATCACTTGGAAGTGAAGAGAGCTAACTACGGAAAACAGGAGTGCTCAGCATGAAAGAGCACAGCCTGGTTGAAAGGTTACTCTGCAGGACTAGGAGAGGAACTAATAAATAGGAAAATCACCAGAAGAAAGCTGAAAACAGACTATCACAGAACATCACAGAATCACAGAACGTCAGAGGTTGGAAGTGACCTCAAAAGCTCATCCAGTCCAACCTCCCTGCCAGAGTAGTATCACTCAGGGCAGGTCACATAGGAATACATCCAGGTGGGTTTGTAAAGTCTCCAGACTCTTGTTCCCGTGGAACCTCCTCTGCTACAGCTGGCACCCAGTGCCCCTTGTCCTGTCCTTGGGCATCCCTGAGCAGAGCCTGACTGTCCTCCTGACTGCCCTGCACATCTTTAGCACAGCAATGGCAGCAGCCCACAGGCTCCTCTGCTACAAGCTCCAAGCCCCAGCTTCCTCACCCTGGCCTTGGAGGAGACGCAGCTTGGGGGCTGTGAAAGGAACTCTTTCAAGCAGTTCCCTGAGGTCCTTTTTGAAATGAAGGAACAATATTCCAGATGTGGCCTCAGCAGGGCAGAGTAGAGGGGCAGGAGTACCTCTCTTGATTTGTTGGGAAAGAAGGATTTTCATTGCTTTGGTTCTCACTTCCAAGTCATCCTAATCTGATCACAGCAACAAAAAGGTGTAGGAACACAGCTATTACACAGCTATCACAAGGCATAGCTGTTACAAGAGACAGCAGCCCAGAGAATTTCTTGAGTGAGAGAAATGCTTTCTGATAGATAAGTTCCATCAGGCTTAGCTGATACCAGACCCATTAGCAGTGATCTCTGAAAAGCTGCTGAGATGGGACTGAGTTCACAAGACAAGGAGAGAGCACGAACAGTTTCTGCCTTTCCGAAGCAGGAAGGCTATGTGAAGAGTTTCTAGCTATACACTGAGATTTAAAAACAAAGTAAACCCAAGAACAGACAATCAGTCTCTCCACGAGCACTCCAGGTTTGAATGATACAAGCAACATCACTGTGGGCTTGTCAAGGAAAAACTGCAATTGATTCATTTGATTTTCCTTCTCTAGCAGGCTAAGAGGCCTTGTGGATATCATCCAGCAGATATCACCTCTGCATCTTAGCAAACCTTTTGATGTTTTGAGATTCTCACAAACGAGCTTGGAGAACCTGGTTTGGGTGGAAGTGGGGGAAGGTCAGTGCAGAGCCAGCTGGATAGCTGTAATCACAGGATATGTCTGGTTGGAAGAGACTTTCAAGATCATCCAGCTCAACCTTCCACCCAGCACTGCAGGGTCAACATTAAACCATATCCCTAAGCACCAGCTCCACAGGCTGCTTAAACACCCCCAGGGATGGTGACTCCAGCACTACACTGGGCAGAACATTCCAAGGTTGAAAACCTTCTCTGTGAAGAAATATTTCCTAGGGTTTAGCCTGAGCCTCCCTTGGTGCAGCTTGAAACCATTTTCTCTGCTCCTGCCTCTTGCCACCAAGAAGCAGAGGCTGCCCCCTCCTTGCTCCAACCTCCCTTTGGGTAGTTGTAGAGAGCAATGCCCTTAGCCTCCTCTTCTCCAGCCTAAGCACCCCCAGCTCCCAGCCCCTCTTCAAAAGACTTGTATTGAAGGAAGAGGTGTCAAGGGTTGCCAGCCAGAGCAGAAGATTTACTGATTAGGGGTTTCCAGTACCATTGTATACTGTAAATCATTTGTGACTTGTACCTTTGCTTACTTTGAAGATGATGTCAAGCTGTGAGCATTTGAGGAGGTAAGACAATTTTGACCAACCATAGCAGAATTCAGACACTACAGTACAGTTCAGCACCATCAGGCACACAGAATCACTTCTCTGAGTTCCTCAGAATGAAATCTGACAGTGGATAAACTGAATGTGACTTACTGCTGTCTCCTGAGCTTATTTCTGTGGCTGCATGGTGCTGGCAGTACTGTAGAAACCTGGGACCTAGATTCACCACTTATCCTCCCGCTTGTCCTCTGCAGAAAGGGTCCAGTTCAGACTCCTTCTAAAAACCTTCTAAGAAAACCCCCAAGGAAGGTCTTGCAGAAGAATAGGAGGTGATCAGACATCTGGAAAACATGACTGACAGGGCATCAGGGCAGGGCAGGGCATTCAGCCCCTTGACTCTGCTCTGCTCAGACCTCACCTCCAATCCTGTCTACAGTTCTGGTGTTCCCAGCAGAAGAAGGACACAGAGCTGCTGGAGTGAGTTCAGAGGAGGCCACAAAGATGATCCAGAGGCTGGAGCAGCTCTGCTGTGAGGACAGGCTGAGGGAGCTGGAGAAGAGAAGACTCCAGGGGACTTTAAAGCTGCGTTCCAATACCTGAAGGGATCCTTCAGGAAGGCTGCAGAGCGACTTTTCTTGAATGTGTCTAAAGACAGGCCAAGGGGGAATGGTTTGAAGCTGAGGGAGAGCAGGGTTAGACTGGAGCTGAGAAAGTTCTTCAGCATGAGGCTGGTGAGACTCAGGAATAGGCTGCTCAGGGAGGCTGTGGATGCCTTCTCCCTGGAGGTGTTTAAGGCCAGGCTGGATGAGACCTTGAGCAGCCAAGTCTAGTTGAGAGGTGTCCCTGCCCATGGCAGGGGGGTTGCAGTAGATGATCTCTGAGGTCCTTTCCAATTCGAGCCACTCTATGGTTAAATCTGCTCTCCAGCCATGAGAAGGGCCCCTGATGGAGAGCTCAGGCAGTGAGTTCTCCACCAGTGCAGAGATTTCAGGAATGTGCTTAAGTGGATCTCTCTTGAGTTCAGTGGGGCTGAAAACAGACCTAGAGTTAAAAGTGTACAAGCATGTTTCAGCCCATAGGCAGGATCCAGCCCATTATTTGCATGGACTTGGTTATAAATTGAACCCTCAATATAAATAAAGCCAGAGGGTCTATTTCCTATAAACACAAGGACTTCTCTTGGGAGCACTGTAGTAGAATATTTCTAGAGGGTAGCTTGTGGACTTCAGTAGAAATCACCAGGGTATTTTTAATGCAGTGTGTTAAGGTAAGCTTAGTAGTTTCTCTTCTGAACTCCTTTATAATAGCAATTTTAGTTCACATCTTGGCAGCAGGCTGAAAGAATGCAGGGGAAAATGAAGCTACTGTAACTCCAGACAACTCTTTTAGTATTTACAGACGTCTGCCTAAGTTGCTGGCTTCAGCGTTTCTCTGTCTGCTTGGATTAGGATCAGCAAAACATCTTTGTTAATGAATGGTGTGTTCCTTGTAGCTCCTGGCATGTTTATTAGTGGTAGAATTCTTGTTGTTATTACAGGCTCACAGGCCAGGCTGGATGAGGTCTTGAGCGACCTGATCTACTGGGAGGTGTCCCTGCCTGTGGCGGGGGGTTGGAACTGGATGATCTTTGAGGTCTCTTCCAACCTAAACCATTCTATGATTCTATGTTGGGGGTTGGAAGTGACCTCTGAAGATGTCCAGTCCAACACTCTGCCAGAGCAGGACCACAGAAT
Organism: Psilopogon haemacephalus; assembly: GCA_013396835.1. Taxonomy (NCBI): domain Eukaryota; kingdom Metazoa; phylum Chordata; class Aves; order Piciformes; family Megalaimidae; genus Psilopogon; species Psilopogon haemacephalus. The sequence goes on along the minus strand of VWZI01008171.1, from coordinate 47,038 downwards.
CTAGAAGTTCTTCCTCCTGTTGAGGTGCAACTTCCTGTGCTGCAGTTTCCACCCCTATTCCTAGTCCTATGCCATGGCACAAGTGAGCAGAGGCTGTCCCTGCCCCCTCCCTCTCGACCCCCAGCCCTCAGATATTTATAGACATTGCTCAGATCCACTCTCAGCCTTCTCCACTGCAGACTAAGCAGCCCCAGGGCTCTCAGCCTCTCCTCATCAGGCAGTGCTCCAGTCCTTTCAGCATCCTTGCAGCCCTCTATTGGACTCTCTCCAGTAGATCCCTGTCCCTCTTGAACTGGGGAGCCCAGCACTGGATGCAATATTCCAGGTGAGGGCTCCCTAGGGTAGAGTAGAGGGGGAGGAGAACCTCCCTGGATCTGCTGGACACACTCTTCCTAATGTCCCCCAGGACCCCATTGCCCTTCCTGGCCAGGAGAGCACATTGCTGTCCCATGCAGAACTTGTCATCCACCAGGTCCCTCTCCACAGGGCTGCTCTCCAGCAGATCACCTCCCAGCCTGTACTGCTGCAGTTTATTATTCTTCCCCAGGTGCAGGACTCTGTTCTTGTCCTTGTTGAACCTAATTAGATCTCCTATTCCAATCTGAAACTGTGTTTTGTAATCTTAAACAGGGAATCAAAGTAAACTCCAATATTTGCACCAGCTGTCTCCTCCATGGGATTTGCTTTCTCCCTTTTTCATTATCCATTTTGTGGGCTCTGTAAAAGCAGAGTTATTTTCCTTCTCCACATTGCTACAAAGGTGGATTTATTTCATCTGCTGCCACAGAAGCAACATTTGGGGATTTGTTTGATTATTACTTTACTTCTCTATTAGGATAAGAGGGCATTTGAACATTTCTAGGACTTTCTATGGCATTTAAGAGGCTTCCTTGCCCTTGGCAGGGAGGCTGGAGTAGATGACCTCTAAGGTCCCTTTCAACCTAGGCCATTCAATGATTCTACAATTTGTGACCAGTCTCTTGTTAGGGCACTCTGGATACCACCCTGCAGGGGCTGAGCCTAGGTGCAGAACTGGGGGTTGATAATGGAGTCCATCAACAACCTCCAACAGCAGATGAGGAAATAGGTTAAGGGGCCAGGCTGTCCATGGGACAGCAATGTGCTCTAGGGGCCAAGAAGGACAATGGGATTCTGGGATGCATTAAGAAGAGTGTGTCCAGCAGATCCAGGGAGGTTCTCCTCCCCTTCTACTCTACCCTGGTGAGACCCCATCTTGAGTACTGCATTCAGTTTTGGGCTCCCCAGTTTAAGAGGGAGAGGGTCCAGTGGAGGGCTACAAGGATGATTAGAGGACTGCCCGATAAGGAGAGGCTGTGAGGATGATTAGGAGACTGGAGCACTGCCTGATGAGGAGAGGCTAAGGGACCTGGGGCTTTTTAGTCTGGAGAAGAGAAGACTGAGAGGGGATTTAATAAATGTTTATAAATATCTGAGGGCTGTTCAGGAGGGGGGACAGGCTCTGCTCACTTGCTCCCTGGGATAGGACAAGGACCAATGGATATAAGGAGGTTCCACCTCAACACAAGCGGGAACTTCTTTACTGTAAGGGTCCCAGAGCTCTGGAACAGGCTGCCCAGAGAGATTGTGGAGTCTCCTTCTCTGGAGACTTTTAAGGCCTGTCTGGATGTGTTCCTATGTGTTCCTATGTGACCTGAGCTATATTGTATGGTCCTGCTCTGGCAGGTGGGTTGGACTCAATGATCTTTCTGGGTCCCTTTCAACCCCTGACATCCTGTGAGCCTGTGATCAAGAACAAGGGGATGAGATCAGTGGCACAACTGAAGACAAGCTACAAAAGCATTCAGGGGCTCTATCCAGAAAGCCTGGCTGGAGACCAGCACTCTTGTGGGCAGGGACTGATGATCCCAGGCTGTAATCGAATGGGGTTGTTTAGCCTGGAGAAGAGGAGGCTTAGGGGGGACTTTATCACTGTTTACAGCTATGTGAAAGAAGGCTGTGGCCAGGTGGAGGTTGGCCTCTTCTCCCAGGCAAGCAGTGACAGAGCGAGGAGACACAGCCCCAGGCTGTGCCAAGGCAGGTTTAGGCTTGATGTTGGGAAAAAGTTCTTCACAGCAAGAGTGATTGGCATTGGAATGAGCTGCCCAGGGAGGTGGTGGAGTCACCATCCCTGGAATTGTTTAAAAATAGTCTGGATAAGGCACTTGGTGCCATGGTTTGGTTTTTAGATGGTCCTGGGTGATAGGCTAGACTTGATGACCTTGGAGACCTTTTCCAACCTGATTAATTCAGTGATTCTGTGAGTCCTGGGCATGGGCATGAAGAGGCCCAAGGTGGCCCTTAGAGGCCTGTTGGTGCCTCCAAGGCTCCTCTCCTATAACTCTGGGTAGCAACTGTGGCATCAATCAGCATCTGGAGCCAGCAGTCACAGTTCTGACTCTGATCACCCTGCTGCATGTTCACGAACAGGCTTGTGTTTCTCCATCCATGAAAGGAGGACAACGTGTCTCATTAGAAGGTAGAGGGCTGGAACTTTGTATAAGGAAAGTTCTTTCTAGGCATTGTTAATTAGTTGTTAGATTGTTTGCTGCTGGAGGAACGTAAACTGTGTTGAAGTAAATCCTGTCCCCACTGGGAGAGCAGGAAAACATTTCTGCTTTTCCTGGCACAGAGATTTCAACTCTCACAGGAAATGCAGTTACCAACAGGGAATTGCTTTGTGCTCTTGTCCTTGAGAGATGTCACCTCAGTAACTTTTAATGAATGTTAATTTGGTGCATTAAGGCATTTGTCAAAGTTCAATGATCACATCATTTGGGAACAAAAACCAACCTCTAGCAGCCCCCAACTGTGCACAGGTTACTCCTCCAAGGCAGAGGACGAGTAAATGAACACATGTGTGTATTTTACTTGCACTGCTGGCAGCACAGTTGGAAGACACTCGGCGATCTCAGGAGAATAACCTTCCAGAACAGAAAACTGATGCAGTAAAGAGCATCAGAGAGGATCCTACTGACTGCGTCAGACATCAGATCAGGCAAACACAATCTGTGTCTTACATGGAGAGTTAAAAGTCAGTGCTGACAAACACCTAAGGTGAACTTGGATGTATCCATATGGAGAAAGCAGATGCCTAGGTCTGTGCTTGGTGAACCTTCCTGTATATATCTGTACAGAAGATGAAACTTACATGTCTTTAAAATAGCAACACGATGTATTGTTAGTTTCTGCTGGGTTGTTTTGACTACTTATCTTAAGTAATATATTTATTACTGACATAAGGCCTCCAGCCTTCCACAAAAGAGCATAAAGAAAGCAAGTTTACTGATGACACCAGCCTGGGGGTGGCAAACACTCCATCAGGCTGTGCTGCCATTCAACGAGATCAGGACAGGCTGAGAGCTGGGGGAAGGATAATTTCAGGAGGCTCAATAAGGACAAGTGCAGAGACCTGCATCTGGGAAGGAATAACAGTAGGGACTAGTACAGGTTGGGAGTCATCCTACTGGAAAGCAATTCCACAGAGAAAGACCTTGGACTCCTGCTGGACAGCAAGATGTGGAGGTGCTGGAGTGGGTCCAGAGGAGGGCAAGGAAGCTGGGGAAGGGTCTGGAGAATAAATCTGATGAAGAGAGACTGAGGGAGCTAGGGATGGTTAGTTTGAAACAGAGGAGGCTGAGGGGAGACCTCACTGCTGTCTATGGCTACTTGAAAGAAGGTTGTGGAGAGGTTGGTGCTGGCCTCTTCTCACAGGTAGTCAGTGATAGAACAAGAGGGAAGGGCCTCAAGCTGCCACTGGGAAAGTTTAGACTGGATGTTAGGAAACATTTTTCCCAGCAAGAGTGGTCAGGCACTGGAATGAGCTGCCAGGGAGGTGGTGGAGTCCTCAACCCTGGATGTGTTCAAAGGTTGTCTGGATGTGATGCCTGGGGGTATGGTTTAGGGTGAACCTTGGGGTTCATGGTAGGGTTAATGGTTGGGCTTGGTGAGGGACTTTGCCAACCTGAACGTTTCTGTGATTCTGGTTCCCAAAGAATATATTTCTGGCTGCTACCTTCGCCACTGCACTGGAATAAGGAGAGCATTAGTCAGGTCAAAAGGGGCAATGAAGTTTTTCTTTCTTTGTTCTGGAGAAGACAGGGTAGAGTCTGCAATTCTCATTGCTTCATTTTTCCACATTACTTATGAGAAGTGAAAGAATGATCCAGGCAGGCTCAGACTGGCATGGCCCAGAGTGCATATTATAGAAAGCATAGAATAGAAAGCTGCGTAAAATATTTTAATCAGATTTTCTAAGTAATTCCAGCTTTGATTACTATAATGATGCAAAGCATTGAACTCCAAAGGCTGTGCTGATTAAATTGATATAGGAAGTCCAGCACAATTTATCAGCACTCTGCTATACAAATGACTCAACTGCTGCCTACTGCCAGGTTTTTAACAGCCATAAAACCCAAACCACGAGAGCTCTGTTATTAATGAAATATGATAATGACTAAATCTAGTTTAAAAAAAAAATTAATTAGATAGACTGTGTATGATGCACACTAGAGGTTTCTTCTTCCCTAGAGACAAATTTAAATTTGTTATGTACATAATCTTAGTCCTTTCATGGTTGAAGGAAATAGGGATACTTGCATGCAAATTTAGCAGTGGATCCTTTGTTGCTTTTAGATTTTGTCTAAAGAAAGTGGAACCTGTACCTGAGCTATGTCTTGGAAGTGATTGCTGAGGTCTTCTCCTCAGCCCTGGGGTAATACATTCACTCTGCTTATCTTTGTTGAGACATTCCTCAGTTCTTGATTATCACCTCCCAGGTGATTTGCAGGTACAAGAGAGGCCTCTCACCACTTTCAAGTTACCACACAGCCATCCCAACTCACAACTGCTGCCGAAGCACAGCTCGGTTCAGGATGCTGTGGGGAGCTGGCAAGGACTTTGTGTACATGAAACCTGTTTAGAAACAGAGTCGTTTGGCTGGGTCAGTTGGGATTTGTTTGGTTTCTGTGTTTGTCCTTCCAAAAATGGATTTTCGAGCCTTGCAGGTGACTGTGAGAGGCTGAAGAGAGACTTGATGAATTGCTGCTGTTTGCTGTGAGTTGTGGCAGCTTCCGTGCTCCTGAACCCTCGCGTGGGCTCGTGGCAGAGAATGCATGGGTCAGGCAGTGGAGCTGTCACTGAGAACCTGGGCTGGCTTGCCCAAAGCTGCCCACGATGCTCTCTGTGCTCAGACTCACCTCTACCCACTTTGGACCTGTTCCTGCTCTGGTGGGAGGACCTTGCCTGGACTCTGGAGAGCATCCACACGTGCCAACTTAACCAGAAAAAAAACCTCCAAAACATACCAAACCTTGGATCAATTTATTCTTAGGTAGTCACTGCCCTGCCACGCCACAGAAGCCATGCAAGCCACCAGGGCTGTCAGTAGTAAACCGCATCCTTGTATCGCTCTGACACCCGAGGCAAGGCTTTAGTTATGCAAGGAGGAAGCAGGCAGAGCACAAAGGACGGCACAGCACAGGTAATTACCGAAATAGTAAGCAACAGGAACACAAGCATCCAACCTGAGTACAGCTCTTTTACAGATGGGAAGTGCACCTTCACAAGGTGAAAATCTCCCACAAACTTGTGCTTCTGCCAAAAGCATTTGGCCTGTCTGTTTTAAGCAGCTTAATGTATCTCCTGACAGAACAAGAGCTTGCTCAGCACAAGCCAGCAATGAAACGACAAACAGCCACAGCAGTCTTCAAAGGCAGAGGAGTAGGACGGGGGGAGGCAGAGCTGACTGCAGACATTCAAAAGAGGAGTGCCACAGGAGGTCTAGGAACAATATGGTAGGCTCAGGTTCCAGGTTAGTTCTTCAATGATGCCTTCCTACCAGACTCACTACCTCAGATCATCCAGAGGCACTCTCTTGTACCTTCAGCAACGAGCATGACTTTTCTCTTCCTACTATGCTGTTTGGAGATTTGGGGCTTTAAACGTCTGACGCAGGTGCAGAAGAGCACAGAAACTCCCATGCATATCTGTTAGACCTCAGCCACTTTCAGCTTGCAGCATTTTAGAGTGAAAGCATGAGCCTCACGATAAAACCAGAGTGGGGGA
>VWZI01008171.1:0-40947 GCA_013396835.1 Psilopogon haemacephalus | reverse complement strand
AATTCCTGGCTATTTTGCAACATCCGTTCCATATGTCCAGGAATATATAAGACTAATTGCATTTTCACTGACGTCACTCTAATCAACCAGCAGTTTACCCAGCTTAATGTGCTCTCCTCTGGCTCACTAGGAGATGCACATTAACCTTCAACAGGACTTCTAAACACATTTCACTTGATTAATGCAATACCTCCTCTCCTTCCTATAAATACATTCATGCTTCGGGTATAAAAACTAAATGGAATTACAGCATGCTGGGCTCTTGGTGGGTTTCTTCCCCTGAACAAGCATCTCTGTAAACTTTGCTTCTCTTACAACCAACCATGTGTTTTGTCACAGCTATTCCATGTAATCCCAGTGGATTTGTTATCCAATTGAAGGTCTTGCTAAGGAAAAAAAGAAAAAAAAAAAAAAAAAAGGATATTTTCCAAAAGTTTGCATTTTATTGATTGAAAACTGCCTTGCTTAGAAAAGACAGCTGTGTCATTATAGAGTTATAGAATAGCCTGGATTGGAAGGGACCTCCAAAGCTCATCTTGTCCAACCCCCCCTGCACTCAGCAGGGACATCCCTCACTAGATCAGGTTGCTTGAAGCCTTATTGTGCCTCACCTTGAATATTTCCAGGGATGGGGCACTAACCACCTTCCTAGGCAACCTGTTACAGTGTTCCACTACCCTCATGGTGCAGAACTTGTTCCTCATGTTCAATCTCAATCTGCTCTTTTCTCATTTCAGACCATTGCTCCTTATCCTGTCTCTGAAAGCCTTTGCAAACAGTCCCTCTGCAGCCTTCTTGTAGCCCACTTCAGGTGCTGGCAGGCTGCTATTAAGTCTGCCCAGAGCCTTCTCTTCTCCAGGCTGAACACCCCCAGCTCCATCAGCCTGTCGTCATAGCAGAGCTGCTCAAGTCCTCTAGTCACTTTTATGACCCTCCTCTAGCCCTGCTGCATCATGTCCAGGTCCTTCCTGTGCTGAAGGCTCCAGAGCTGGACACAGCCCTGCAGGTGAGGTCTCCCCAGAGCAAAGCAGAAGGACAGAATCACCTCTCTCCATCCCTGGCCACACTGCTTTGGATGCAGCCCAGGATGCCACTGGCCATGTGGGCTGCAAGTGCCCAGTGCTGGTTCCTGTATTGTGCTGCACAACTGATGCAGATTGTTAAGTGTCACGTGCTCTGTGAAATATTTTAGTGTGCTATTTGGGGATATAAAGACAAATTGTGCAAGTAAAGGAATTAGAGTTGAAAGACACTTCCAGAGACCCTTGTGTAACAGACCAGTAAACAGTTTGGTAAATGCATGGACAGTCCAGAAAATGCTTACAAGAAATTTAATTTCTCCAGTTACTTTTCAAAAAGTTTTTTTTATGACAAAACCCATGAATAAACACACTGATGTAGGGCAGAATCTGGGGATGAGTGACTGACAAAATGTTGTTTCTCAATCTCTGCAATGCAGCAAAACTAAACCTGGCTATTGTCACTAAGAACTGAAAGCAGAGGTAACCTCAGATGTAACCAGTGTGCCCAAGTGGCCAAGAAGGTCAATGGCATCCTGGCCTGGATCAGGAACAGTGTGGCCAGCAGGAGCAGGGCAGTCTTTCTGCCACTGTACTCAGCACTGGTCAGGCCACACCTTGAGTACTGTGTCCAGTTCTGGGGCCCTCAATTTAAGAAAGATGCTGAGGTGCTTGAAGATGTCCAGAGAAGGGCACCAAGGCTGGTGAGGGGGCTGGAGCACAGCCCTGTAAGGAGAGGCTGAGGGAGCTGGGGGTGTGCAGGTTGGTGAAGAGGAGGCTCAGGGCAGACCTCATTGCTCTCTACAGCTATGTGAAGGAAGGTTGTGGCCAGGTGGGGTTGGTCTCTTCTGCCAGGCACACAGGGACAGAACAAGAGGACACAGCTTCAAGATGTGCCAGGGCAGGTTTAGGCTGGATGTTACGAAGAAGTTCTTCAGAGCAAGAGTGATTGGCATTGGAATGGGCTGCCTGGGGAGGTGGTGTAGTCCCCATCCCTGGAGGTGTTTAAGAGGAGGCTGCATGAGGCACTTAGTGCCATGGGTTAATTAATTAGAAGGAGTTAGGTTGGATTCGATGATCTCAGAAGTCTTTTCCAACCTGATTAATTCTGTGATTCTGTGATGTACCAACGAATCCATCATTTCTGATCTGTCAGCCATAGATGAGTGATTAGGCTCTTTACAAGCTGTCTTATCGATTGTGTGATTTAGATTCATGATTTGGTAATCTAACTGAAGAGGGTCTGAAGCATGAATTGGAGAAAGGAGGTGGGATAAAGTCCTGAACTGCAGAAACCAACCTGGGTTGGTACATGGTGGGGAGGAGTTAAAGAATCACAGAATTGATCAGGTTGGAAAAGACCTTTGGGCTTATCAAGTCCAATTTAGGACTTAAGTTCTTTAAGGAGTTCCCCAGAAGCCATTCTTGAAGCAAGAAACTGTTTTGTTATTCACTACTGTCTCTCTGGATGAATACATTCAAAATGTAGTTGTTGAGAAGGTCCTTCAGGCAAGATGCATTTTGTTCATGCTCATAATCAAAGTCTTTGCTCTATCATGTCTAAAAGGCATAGATGGTTTTAGGGTCTCAGGAAAATACTGCTCAGGCCCTGAGCTGATACTTTTGTCCATGGTCAATCATTTATTTCCTGCTGGTCTTGAAGAAGACAATGAAAAGGATGTGATCCACTCCAAGAACAGATGCCCTGAACCTCCAGCTCCAGTCTCAGGTGGATATTCAATGAGTGCATCAATCTGAAACGGAAGCCTTTGAAAGCAAGATTCACTTTTTTTGGTTTATTCATCATGAATTTCAAGTTGTCTCTCCACTCTTCTCAAGAGCAAGCATACCTCTAGGAAGTCTCCAATTGCTAAATGGGAATGTTCTCGGGTATTCTTCAAGATCTCAGCTTTCATTTTTAGGAAAGAAAATATGATGCAATTATCATAATGTTTTATAGATGTGGCACTTCGGACACAAATATTTAGTTATTATAGCCATTTCCACTACAAGAACTGGGAATTTCAAGCTATTTCATGTTACATAATGATGTGTCCAGATAAGGGCCACGAGGATGATTAGAGGAATGGAGCTCCTCTCCTGTGAGGACATGCTGAGAGAGTTGGGGTTGTTCAGTCTGGAGAAGAGAAGGCTCTGAGGAGACCTTATTGTGGGGGCTACAAAAACGCTGGGGAGGGACTTTTCAGGGTATCAAGTAGTGACAGGACTGGGGAGACAGATCCAAGCTAGAGGGGAGGACATTCACATTAGATGTTAAGAAGGCTCTTCCCCATGAGGGTAGTGAGACACTAGAACAGGTTGCTGAGGGCAGTGGTTAAAGCCTCAAACCTGGAAGTTTTTAAGGCCAGGCTGGATGTGGCCTTAACAGCTCCCAGTTCCCTGTAACACCAGGCTGTCTAATGGTGCAGTTTCCCCTTTTTCACAGCTGCAGTTCTCTTTGTCAGTTTCCAAAATCTCCCTAATGTCTTCCTTTTCCAAATAATTAACAATGTCAATTTGTTTTTCCTTAGAATTTCTTTATTTTCCCCAAAGGATCCCTTCCATCCCATTTGAGGGACAGGCATCCTCTGTTAACCAGCCCTTCCGTGTGGGAAGTGGAGAGAACTGAAGGGCTACAGAGTTTAAGACCAGGTTGGATCAGAACTTGAACAACCTGCTCTGAGGCCTTGAGTGACCTGTTCTAGTAGGAGGTGTCCTTGCCTATGGTGGAGGGTTGGAACTAGATGATCTTTGAGGTCCCTTCCAACCTAAACCATTGTATGATTTTATGAAAGGTGTCCCTGCTAATGCCGGGGGAGCAGAACTAGCTAATAGGGTGAGGGGCAATGGTTTGAAATGAGAGCAGAGCAGATTTAGATTGGATGTTAGGAACAAGTTCTGCACTTTGAGGGTGCTGGAACACTGCAGCAGGTTGCCCAGGGAGGTGATTGGGTCCCCATCACTGGAGATATTCAAGGTGAGGCTCAATGGGGCTCTGAGCAATCTGATCTAGTGGAGGATGTACCTGGTGAGGGGCTTGGACTAGATGGGCTTTGGAGGTCACTTCCAACACAAACCATTCTGTGATGTCTCAGACAGTGTAAAGGTCGAAGGAGTGGAGACAGAGCAGCTTGGAAGGACACCGGTGTAGGTGTATGTTGTTTACATGAGCAGTCAATGCTAATCTCTGCTCCCTGCTGAGCAAGCCAAAATTTCAGTAATCTTCTAACTGGCCTTAAGCACATTGCCAGACACGTTCTTCTGCACAGGGCTTGAAAAAGGCAAGGAAATAATTGTGGCCTAGTTGCAATATACATACCTATATATATATATATATATATACACACACACACAGAGATTTGATTCCTTTTGTGACAACAGGTCAAGTGCACTTTCCTGATGTCAGAGTGGCGTTCAACCTGGAAATCAACGAGGCCATAGCAAGAGTGCTTTACAACAGAAAGAGGCCTCCTCCAGAACATCTTTTTCAGACATTAGGATTCAATCCTTTAGCAGCAAGGATCTCCTTGGCTGCAGAGTAGCAGAGGTTTTTGACACTATACTCAGAAAAGCCCGGTACCAGGACGTCACAACCAAGCAGCTCAGGCTCGGCTTTCCACAAATAGCAGCTCCAAGCCACCCTGGATAAAAACTCGGGCCCGCTCCATTTACCTCCCTGCCGCACATCCTCAGAGGAGCTGCACAACTCGGCAGCGTAGCTCTGAAAGGTCCCCAGCCTTCCGTTAGCTTTTATTTTTAGCCGCTGTCTGGCGCGGCTGCGGGGTGCGGAGCTCGGGCGGGGCTGGACAGCTCCCACCGCGCTCCGGACCCGGGGCACGGCCGGCCCAGGGCACTGCTGCTGCGGCTGCTGCTGCTGCCAGGCGGGTACCAGGCGGCACAGGGCTCCAAAATGAAAGCTCCTGCTTTTAATGCTTTTAGTTTGGAATCCATGCCTCAAAGATTCATCTCCCCCAACTCCCAGGTCAACGGGGAATAACTCCCTTTGTCTCGGTTGAATCAAATAATAGAAACACAGAATAGTTTAGGCTGGAAGGGACCTCAAAGATCATCCAGTTCCAATCCCCCGCCATAGGCAGGGACACCTCCCACTAGAACAAGTTGCTCAAGGCCTCATCCAGCCTGGCCTTCAACACCTCCAGGGAGAGAACATCCACAGCCTCCCTGGGCAACCTGTGCCAGTGTCTCACCACCCTCACTGGAAAGTTCTTCCTAACATCCAGTTTAAATCTCCCTTCTAACAGTTTAAACCCATTACTCCTCATCCTGGCATTACAAGGCCTTGTAAATAGTCCCTCCCCAGCCCTCCTGTACCCCCTTCAGATACTGGAAGGCCACTTCAAGGTCTCCTTTGTCTTCTGCAGGCTGAAGAGCCCCAACTCTTGTAGCCTGTCCTCATAGCAGAGCTGCTCCAGCCCTTTGATCACTGCCATGTATGGGGAAAGTGAGGAATCCTTCCGTAACGCTGTCAGCACACATCTGGTGTTGCTCCTCCTTTGTGTCTTAGGTAAAGGAAGTGGATTCCCTTTACTAAGGAAGAAGCCACGGTGTGTTCATAACTGCTGCAACTGACAGGGATGCTCCCTGACTCACCAGCACCAAATGGACCTGACAAATATCATAGAATCAGAGAATGGTCTGCATTGGAAGGGACCTCCAAAGCTCACCCAGTCCAACTCCCTCTGCAATCAGCAGGGGCATCCTCCATAGATTAGGTTGTCCAGAGCCCTGATGAGCCTCACTTTGAATATCTCCAGGGATGGGACCTCAGCTACCTCCCTGGGCAGCCTGTTCCAGCACCTTCATAGTAAAATGCTGGGTTTCCCCTGGATTCCAGCACCCAGAGGACATTGGAACCTAAGCTGGCTCATCTCAGTGGTAGCACAGCCTTGAACATCACACTGACACAACTGTCAAACAAAACCAAGCTACTGGAAGTGACTTTCTAATCTTTTCTTTTTTTTTTTTTCCCCCATCCCCCTCGAGATATGACACTTTTGTGCCCAAAAGAATTTCTGCTTTATTACTTGCGACATTTGATTTCATATTACAACACAGCAAAGTGTAAAGCCCATGCCAATGGGGTAAAAAACTGAGATCAATAACCAGCTGAACCAAACCATGCAAGTTTTGAAACATATAAGCCCCTAAGCAGCCACATTAATGCCATTGTAATCTGCAGCATAATGCCTGTGTCCAACATGGCAGCAAGGTTGAAAGGCACCTTAAAGATCATCCAGTTCCAAGCCCTCTGCCATGGGCAGGGACAGCTAAGCTGGTTGTTCGTCCAGCCTGGCTTTGAACACCCCCAGGAAGGGGACATCCACAACCTCCCTGGGCAACCTGTGCCAGTGTCTCACCACCCTCACTGGAAAGAACTTCTTACTAATCTCCAGTCTCAATCCATCCTCCTGAAATGTCAACCCATTTCCTTTCATCCTGTTGCTACAAGCCCTTGTAAAAAGTCCCTCCCCAGCTTTCTTGTATCCCCTTTCAGGTACTGGAAGACCTCCTTAGGAGGTCTCCCTGGAGCCTTCTCCAGAACTGGAGGCAAAGTGAAGGGGCATAACCACCTCACTCATCCTGCTGGTCACACTTCCATGCATCTAGCACACAGTACCAAACCATGTTATGTTATTCTAGATGCATACCTATGGCTCTAGAACGAAGAAACTACAGAAACACACTAACTAGAGACATATTAGCATTCTGAGATCCATTATGTTAAAAAATAGAGCAAAGTATCAGTTAGCTACTGATACTTTATGAAACTACTGTAAGTGTTCATGACTGCTGACTGTGTGTTGGAAATGCACACATCATTTCCTTCCCCCCACCTGTGAGGAAAAGTGCTCCCAGCAAGCAGCCCTGATGAATCCAGTTCCACTCCTCTCCCCACTCCATCCTCTTTTTGCAGGATCTCAAGCATTCAGTTAAAACTTCCCAGAGAAATGCACTGTTTCCACATTTACTCAGACATAAAATTTGCCTCCAAAGTGTTTCAGCATATCAAAATGTTTTAAGCTACTATTTTCTCCTCTTTCAGAAGCCCCTACTAATGAATTCTCATAGCCACATAGAGTTCATAAAACTTCCACTTCACAGGTAGTGAGATATGAAAAAGCAATCAGAAAACTATTAATTCTCTAGCACCAAGTTGTTGGTTTTTTTTTTCCTCAAGTAATTTCCTATAAAGCACGACAGCAAGCAGAATGCTGGTGCAGTGAAAAATCTAAGAGTTTCTTTTTGAGCTTTACTTGAGGTAATGCTCACAGCTCACAAGTGGCTCAGAGCAACTCAATCACCCAAAATGCACCCAGAGCAAACGTTTGCCACCAGAACAGCATCTATTCTTATATAAACCCTCAGTAACCTTTGGTATCAAACTGTAATTGTTCTTCTGAGATCACAGAATAACAGAATGTTAGGAGTTGGAAGGGACCTCCAGAGATCATCCAGTCCAACCCCCCATACCAGAGCAGGATCACCCAGGGCAGGTCACACAGGAACACATCCAGGTGAGTTTGGAAAGCCTCCAGAGAAGGAAACTCTACAACCTCTCTGGACAGCCTGCTCCAGAGCTCTGACACCCTCACCATAAAGAAGTTTCTCCTCGTGTTGAGATGGAACCTCCTGTGCTCCAGCTTGTACCTATTGTTCCTTATCTTATCACTGGGCTGCATGAAAAAGAGATCATCACCTTCATCCTGACACCCACCCCTCAGATACCTATAGACATTGATTAGATCCCCTCTCGACCTTCTCTTCTCCAGACTAAACAGCCCCAGGGGTCTCAATCTCTCTTAATAATAGATGCGCAAGTCCATACCTTTCAACCAGAGTAGCTATTTATTCAAGGAGCTACCACTTCCTTACCTGTTGGTCTCTAACACTGTAAACCAGCAAGAAGGTTTAGCATTTATTATCGACATGAATATAAATTTCTATTCCTGACAGTCAATCTTAAAAATATAAATATTTGCAACAGAAGAGAAAGAGCAGAAAGCAATGTGCACCTCGACATGTCGTTCTGAGCCAGTCTGAAGCCATTCAGACATCTGCCCTGAAAAATCCAGGAAAACAAAAGAGGCAATGTAGGAAAAGGTGCAAGGAAGGAAATATCTGCTACTTAGAAAATTTAAACCCAGATTTTGCAGGGAAAAAAAACACTATGGGAAATGGGGGCCCTGGGATTTAATTGTAGTGGTCTGAAAAGCTGTCAAGCTTTTTTTTTTTGTGTATCTAAGGCCAGCTGATGCACTCACTTCCCTCTTCCTCAAATGCCCTTAGGTTTGCTGAACAGCTCAAATATCTTCATCCCTGCCTTTGTGTAACCAATGTGAAAAGGCTTCATTCAGCTGAAGGCAAAAGAAATAATAAGCATCCGATAAGGGGGGGAAAAATGTTCAAAAGCTTTCAGGTCACATTAAAACTAAGTGGAACTTCATGGCAGTCAGGCAAAGAGGGGCATGTTCTTCAGTGCTGTCACTATTCCAGATACCACAGGCCATGCATATTGCATTCAATCGGATTTTATTAAACCAGAGACAGTTCAGCTAATGCAGCTTTTTCTCAGTGGTGAAATATGCATTTTATAGGACAGAGAGCATTTTAGACCATTTCTAGGACATAAACGTCAGCCCAGTCTTTTTTATTACACTGATTGAATTTATTTAATGAGCTGTCCTGCAATGGAGGCCACCCCTGCATTTTTCACTTCCTTTTGAAGGGAATTTCAGTAGTGAGCAAATAAGGCTGGGTCTGATCTGCTTCCGTCTGCAACCCTTTGAAAAATGATGCTTGGCAAGCAGCTTGGCATGGCCTTGCCATCAGACAGAGACTTTTTTCTCACACCAAGAAGGCTGAGGAGGCTGAGAATTACATCTACATAACCCAAAAGCGACGAAACAGCCCTTTTTATCTTTGACACGTTTGCAAACCCTGCGAGCATGGCAAGGACGGCTCTGAGAAAGCCTCTTTTCCTGCAGAGCTACCCAAGGGATTGAGAAAAGACTGTCAAAGGCAGGAGAGGAACATGCCTCCATCTCACCGAGTCTTTCCCCCGGCTGAATTATCAGGTGTGGAGCAACCTCCGGGTCTGATGGTAACCCACTAAAGCTGTGCCCCGAGGGTCAATGCCTCATTCACATCCTATAACCCTCACAGAGGAAAGAAGTCTTTGTAGTACCCGGTAGCCGCTGTCTGAAAGGTTGCAGCTCTCAGCCAGGCAGACCAAACTACTATTGACAAACAATTATCTAACCAACGAGGAGCAGCAGTGACAAGAACACCCACCCGGCAGCCAGATACGATGAAACGAGATTTCCAGTGCAGCGCGGTCAGGGGCCAGGAGGCTTGCTGGAGCAAACCCTTCAGTGTTGCAGGCAGCCCCGGCCTCAGACGCACCGCTCGAAAGTTCAGAGGAAACCCCTCACACGCCAAGGATCTTCCCTCATCACATTTTCATCCCTCAAACCGCTTTTCGCTTAAGACCCTGCTGCCTTTACCCTGTATTTCTTACCCCCGCTTGAACACGGAGATAAACCATTCCCCATTTTAGGCAGAGGCTTAATCGCAGCCTTCGCCCTCCGGTAGGTGATGTGCGGGTTAGCAGCGGGGCAGACCGGAGCCGCGGAGTATTAGGCTGCCGCTAACACGACTCTTCGGAGGGGTTATCTCCGCAATACGCATCGGCTGCAGCTGTGGGCATCCCCCTGCGCGGAGCAGCCGCAGCAGCCTAGGCTGCCCCTGCAGCCCATTCCTATCGCCGGAGGGTGGAAAGAGCTCTGAGGTGGGGGACAGGGATAGCCGAAGGGCGCTTACCAGGTACCAAACGCCGAGGATGATGGTGCCGGTGCGGACATGGCAGCAGAGGCAACAGCTGTTGGAATAGAATCGCGCCCAGGGAGAGCTCAGCATCTCCGCGGCTTCTCTGCGCTCCGCTGTGCTCCGCGTTTCTGGCCGCGCCGCTCCGCGGAGGCGGGACCAGGGCCGGGGCCGCCCCTGCTGGCGGGCGGGACCGAGTGCGGAGGGACCCAGTCCGGGGGGCGGGGGTGATGTCGCCACCGGTTCGCCCGGCGGAAGCTGCGCCGTCGCGTCCCGCGATACTGCCCTCACCGCGGCTTGGCCAGGGGGCACCGACAGCCGCATGAAAGGGGCCGGAGGTCGCTCGCAAAATGCGAAGCTGGGGGAATTCAGCCAGGTGCCAGCCTGGCCGGGTTGTCCCCGTTGTGTGGCAGATGATGGAAAGGTGCCACCCTCCTGCTGCTCCCGCCGGCCCTGCCCGAGCAGGCCGTGCCCGGAACTAATGTGATGAGAGCAGCCCCGTGACGGGGCTGCCCTAGCAAAGCTTGTGGCTTATCCAGCAGCTCTTGACTGGCAAACCGGTGGAGGAAAATCCTCCAGTTCAATACGAAAGAGGTCATGGAACGCTTTGGATTTGCCCCAACTTCTGAATCCATAAGCATTTTTTCTTTCGTAACGCGCTCCTAACCCACTCCCAAAGTCGCTGCTATTAAGGAGGCTGGAATTACCCGCTGCGAACTTCGTC
This sequence comes from Psilopogon haemacephalus, assembly GCA_013396835.1. Classification (NCBI taxonomy): domain Eukaryota; kingdom Metazoa; phylum Chordata; class Aves; order Piciformes; family Megalaimidae; genus Psilopogon; species Psilopogon haemacephalus. Next base: position 30,360 of record VWZI01008171.1, on the reverse strand, counting down.
CTCACCAACCACCACCCTGATTTTGGGGGAGGGATGTGCCATAGGCAGCCTCAGGAGGAAGGACCCAACGCTGCCTTTTCAAGCACTGAGACAGGTAGAAGCTAAGCTTTGTACCAAATATATTTAATAAGAGAGACAGGGACCTGCTGGAGAGAGTCCAACGGAGAGCCACGAGGATGATTGGGAGACTTGAGCGACTGAGAGCTCTGGGGCTGTTTAGTCTGGAGAAGAGAAGACTGAGAGGAGATCTGATCAGGGTGTACAAGTATCTGAGGAGTGAGTGTCAAGCGGAGGGGGCCAAGCTCTTTTCAGGTGCGCAGCAATAAGAAAATGAGCAACTGAAACAAACTGAGCAGAGAAAGTTTCACCTCAACATGAGGAGAAACTTCTTTACAGTGAAGGTGCCAAAGCCCTGGAGCAGACTGCCCAGAGAGGTTGTGGAGTCTCCTTCTGTGGAGGCTTTCAAACCCCGCCTGGACACATTCCTGTGCAGACTGCCCTCAGTGATCCTGCTTTTGGCAGGGGGGTTGGACTCGATGATCTCTGAAGGTCCCTTCTAGCCTCTAACACTCTGCAATTCCATGAGTCTGTGAGCACTCTGTAGGTGAAACACAGAAGAAAACTCTACCAGGAGGTCCATATGCCTAGCTTGACCTTAAGAACAGTTTATTTAGTGCCATCTATCTTGGCTTCCTACCAAATCCCACAATTTATCACCAAAATATAAGTTTGAAAAGAGCTTAAATGTTTCTCTGTATGGCTGTTTTGAGGCTCTTCTCTATTCCATACAAACACTTGCACAGAACAGGACCTCCAAGATAAAAGCCAACTTGGCAAGCCACTATAGTAAATTAAATCAAAATTACTCCAAACAGGAATTTTACATAACCTCTCTTTATTAATTTATTATTATTCTTTTTGAGAGTGCCACCCGGCAATGAATTCATCATTTCAGCAAACAGCAACCTAATGAGGTTCAACAAGAGTAAGTGCAGAGTCCTGCACCTGGGGAAGAATAATAAACTGCAGCAGTACAGGCTGGGAGGTGATCTGCTGGAGAGCAGCCCTGTGGAGAGGGACCTGGGAGGACAGGTCTGGTGTACAACAAGTTCTGCATGAGACCACAGTGTGCCCTGGTGGCCAAGAAGGCCAATGGGATCTTGGGGGGCATTAGGAAGAGTGTGTCCAGCAGATCCAGGGAGGTTCTCTTCCCCCTTTACTCTGCCCTGGTGAGGCCCCACCTGGACTATTGCATCCAGTGCTGGGCTCCCCAGTTCAAGAGGGACAGGGATCTACTGGAGAGAGTCCAACAGAGGGCTCCAAGGATGCTGAAGGGACTGGAGCACTGCCTGATGAGGAGAGGCTGAGAGACCTGGGCTGCTTAGTCTGCACAGAAGGCAGAGAGGGGATCTGCATATCAATATCTGAGGGCTGGAGGTCAAGAGGGAGGGGACAGGGACAGCGTCTGCTCAGTTGTGCCCTAGGATAGGACAGGAAGTTCCACCTCAATGTAAGGAAGAACTTCTTGACTGTAAGGGCCCCATAGCACTGGCACAGGCTGCCCAGAGAGGTTGTGGAGTCTCCTTCTCTGGTGCCTTTCCAGCCCTGTCTGGATGTGTTCCTCTATGACTTGTGCTAGATTCTGTGGTCCTGCTCTGGCAGGGGGGTTGGACTGGAAGATCTCCAGAGGTACCTTCCAATTCCTTACATCCTGTGAGCCTGTGCCTCCAAATCACATATTGTGCTTTCCAGATTGATATTCAGAAATGACACTACAATGCTAGTAAAATGAAATATCCACATTGCCAAAACAGACCAAAGGTCTGGACTGTCTCCTTGGTAACCTCCACAAACATTGTCCTTTAAGACCAGAAAGTCAGCAAGTTAGAAACTAAACCCTTGCACATACCCCCTTTAAGTGTCTATGGCAGGTAAGAACATCTGCCTCAGGAGAGTTATCTGACCAAGGACCTGAGTTTTTCAAAGCAAAAGGGATGGTAGATAAAGGGGGACACAGAGATAAAAAACTGGTAAACAAAGGACAATGGAAACAAAGACAAAGACCAAAAGCCTCTGGTTACTGATTGAAGAGCCCCATTGAAGAATTCCAGGCCCAGCTTTGGAGAAGGTCACCTGGACTTTATAATTGATAAAACAGGCAAACAAGAGGAACATGAGGATTTGGGATATTCGAGGTGGAATCTGCAGCACTTAGAAAGGAATGAGTAGGGGAATGGGCTCAGGAAGGAAATAAGTGGAGATAGACAGAAAAGGTTATGAAAGAGGTCACTTATGTGTCTGACACTGTCATCCAAGCCTTCTTCCTCATCGCCTTCTCTTCTTATGCAACCTTTATTAACTGTCTCTACTCTCCACACACTGTGGAGAGTAAGGAGTAAGTGGCAGCTATGTGGGGAGCAGCATGGCTTAGGCAAGTGAGAGGCTCAGCACCGGCAGCTGAGTGCCTGGGGCTGGCTGCTGGGAGGGAGAGGGCTAGTGTCTGCCCCAAACTATGTCTGTGTGTTTTCCACTTGCAAACTTCAGGCTGGACCATCCCATCTGTACTTAGGTCTCCTGTGAGTCCCACAAGCAGGACACACGGCTGAAAGCTGCACCTTGTGTGGCCATCTGAGTAGACATCCCCAGCAGTGGCCTGTGCCTTCAAGGGGGAATGTGGCAGGAACACCTCCATCAACCTGCGGTGGGCACAAGCTGGGCTCTGGCTGCCAGAGAGGAGGATCCCCAGGCTCTGGAGCTGCTGCAGGCAGTAGCTGCTTGTAGCATCCTGCAGCAGAGCTCTTCTCTCTGGCAGGAGAAATGACTGCACAGCTCCTTTTTTGCTTATGGTTTCCCATCAATAGATTTAACCTGGATATCCTCAGAAGAGAAAGGAAGAATGAGAAGGTGAATGCTAATTACTTCAGAGCAGTTTCCTATGTAATTCTTGATTCCACTCAAAAAGCCTGGTGGGAAAGATCAGGAAACATAAGGCTTCATATCACACTCCTGATTTTTACACAGGTCTAGAAGTCCAGAGAGGGATAAAGACAGAGTTTAGAGAAATTATGAAGTCTGCTTCCAGAGTGGACTAACATAGGACTGCTGCCACAATTCCAAATGGGTTCAAGAGGTCACTCATTCTCCTGGTTTGTTTAACAAAAAGAACAAGATTTTTTCTGCAGCATGCTACAACTCAGAATACATCTTAGAAGCCTCCTAGAAGGGTATCAGAATGACACAGCTTGGAGTGTAACTGCTTGCACAGACCTAACCAAATTCTCATGTTTCACTACCAAACAGTCACAGAATCACAGAATGGCTCAGGTTGGAAGCAACCTCAGAGATCATCTACTTAAACCCTCCTGCCATGGGCAGGGCCACCTCTCAACTATACTTGGCTGCTCAAGGCCCCATCCAGCCTGGCCTTGAACACTCCCATGGAAGGGGCATCCACAACCTCCCTGGGCAACCTTTTCCAGAGTCTCACCACCTTCACACTGAAGAACTTCTTCCTCAGCTCCAGTCTAAACCTGTTCTCCCTCAGCTTCAAACCATTCCCCCATGGCCTGTCTCTAGACACTCTCATGAAAAGTCCCTCTGCAGCCTTCCTGGAGGATCCCTTCAGGTACTGGAAGGCAACTCTAAGGTCCCTTCTGGAGTCTTCTGTTTTCCAGGCTGAACACCCCCAGCTCCCTCAGCCTGTCCTCACAGCAGAGCTGCTCCAGCCCTTGGATCACCTTTGTGGTCTCCTCTGGACTCACTCCAGCAGCAATGTGTCATCCTCCTGCTGGGGGCAGCAGAACTGGAGGCAGCATTCGAGGAGTCAGGCTGAAGGTTTTGTAACCTGCAAGACAAAGCCCAGCCCCTGCTGTTCACTCAGTCACTATTGAGGGCTGTAAGTGGTGTCTGCTGTGGGCTCAGCCCCTGCCTTGCTGATCCATCTCACCCCAAATTTTGAAACGTTCAGACCCCCAGGATCACCAAGCCCAATCATTAACTCTGCAAGGTGCATCCTAAGCTGTATCCCCAAGCACCACATCCAAAAGACCTTCAAACATATCCACAGTTGGGGACTCCACCACCTCCCTGGGCAGCTCATTCCAGTGCCTGACAACTCTTGTTAGGAAAACATTTTTTCCTACTGTCCAGTCTAAACCTGCCCTGGTGCAGTTTGAGGCCTTTCCCTCCTGTTCTGTCACTAATTACCTGTGAGAAGAGGCCAGCACCAACCTCTCCACAGCCTCCTTTCAGGTAGCTGTAGACAGTGATGAGGTCTCCCCTCAGCCTCCTCTGTTTCAAACTAACCATCCCCAGCTCCTTCAGTCCCTTGTCATCAGATTTATTCTTCAAGCCCTTCCCCAGCTTCCTTGCCCTCCTCTGCACTTGCTTGCCATCTGTATTTGCTAAAAGCCTCTCAGTTGTCCTGTGAGGACACAGGACCCCCAAGGAGGCTTGGTGAGCTGTGTGGTGCACTGAGATGCAGCTCTTCCTATTTCTTGCATTTTCGCTTTTTTTCTTTAGTGCTAGGTTCACAGATTCATTTGAACATTTTGGCTGAGAACTCATCTGTGCTGCACTCACTAGAAACCAGGAAAACAGGTTAGGTGATGATCTAACTATTTGCCTGGTAGTGCATTGACAATTTGGTAACATGCACTAGAAGTCTTTCTTCACCATCAGACACAATCTGCTGTCCACAGACTGCATTATCCTTGGAGAGGTACCCACTCCAGTGTTTCCTTCCAGAAGCACAGGCCCTACCATGGCCTCAGCAGTGTCTCCTTCCACTTTTTCTGAGGTGTCTCTCTTTTGGCTCCCCTCCTGATCTTCTGCTGTTCTTTCCTAAGCATGTTTGCGCAGGGTTGCCACAGCCTTCCCTCAGTCAGGTTTTGTTGGGCAGGAGACATTTACATTGGAGTCAGAGCCAATTCCTTCAGGAGCCAGTCCTGAACATAACACAATTTGCAGTTAGTCAACCTGTCAAAATCCTGTCTTTGGGGTGGATTGCTCAAGAATTATTTGGAGCAATTAATTCTAAAGCTTAGTTCAAGAGGGACAAGGATCTACTGGAGAGAGTCCAACAGAGGGCTGCAAGGATGCTGAAGGGACTGGAGCACTGCCTGATGAGGAGAGGCTGAGAGCCCTGGGGCTGCTTAGTCTGCAGTGGAGAAGGCTGAGAGGAGATCTGAGCAATGTCTATCAATAGATGAGCGTTGGAGGTCAGGAAGGAAGGGACAGGGACAGCCTCTGCTCACTTGTGCCCTGGCATAGGACAAGGGGCAAGGGATGGAAACTGCAGCACAGGAAGTTGCACCTCAACATGAGGAAGAACTTCTTGACTGTAAGGGTCCCAGAGCACTGGCACAGGCTGCCCAAAGAGGATGTGGAGTCTCCTTGTCTGGAGCCTTTCCAGCCCTGTCTGGATGTGTTCCTGTGTGACCTGTGCTAGATTCTCTGGTCCTGCTCTGGCAGGGGGGTTGGACTGGAAGAGGTTCTTTCCAACCCCTGACATCCTGTGACAAAGACAAGTGCAGATCTCTGAGGTCCTTTCCAACTCCTAACATCCTGTGAGCCTGTGATCTATAAAGACTCAGATTGCATCACATCACTCCAAACGGCAGCAACACCGAGCAGAAGCTTTCTGAAGGGCAGCGTGTGGTGTTCTCAAGAGATGTTAGCTTTACACTGTCTTTACATCAGAGTGTACATCCCAACACGATGCTTTCTGGCAGCACAGAATGAGGAATCCCAGAGGCACACTGGCACAGTGTCAAGGTTTTTAGTGATGGAAACACTAATGCAAAGTGAAGCACTTGTGATCCTGCTTCCACAAGTTGACCTTGTGCTGTGGCACAATCATCCTGCCTGAGAGTGAACAGTCATAAAGCTGTTTTCAGGTGTGACACACAGGACTTCTGACCAAGTTTTCAGTCTGAGGGTGCCAGTGCCCTGGAACAGGCTTCCCAGAAAGGTTACGGAGTCTCCTTTACTCTGGAGGCTTAAAAAACCCAACTGGATGTGTTCCAGTGTGGTCTGCCCTGGGTGATCCTGCTCTGGCAGGAGGGTTGGCAAGGATGATCTTTCAAGGTGCCTTCTGCCCCTACCATTCTGTGGTTCTGCGAGGTTTCCCATAGCCTAGGATTCACATGACATGACTGCAGAAATTCCAAACATAAGACAATCTCTGGATGAGTTTGTCCACCCCTCTCTGTTGCTGACATGCCAGGTTTCGAAACCCTTTCGTCATGCATCCCTGCCACCGTGTGTGAGCATTTATTACACCCAAGCCAACACAAGCTAAGATTCACAGAGATACAGAATGGAAGGGACCTCCAGAGTTCATCCAGTCTAAACCCCCCTGCCAAAAGCAGGATTACCCAGGATAGTCTGCACTGGAATGCATCCAGGTGGGGTTTGAAAGTCTCCAGAGAAGACTCTACAACCCCGCTGGGCAGTCTGTTCCATGCTCCAGATCCACAGACTGCACTGGGTTGAAAGGGACCCTTAAAGTCACCTTGTCCAACCACCCTGCACTCAGCAGGGACACCTCCAACTAGAGCAGGCTGCGCAGGGCCACATCCAGTCTGATCTTCAATGTCTCTATCCATGGGGCCTCAACCACATCCCTGGGCAGCCTGTTTCAGGATTTCACCACTCTTACTGTACAGAACTTCCTCCTCATGTCCAACCTAAATCTTCCCTGCTCCAGTTTCAATCATTACAAAAACAATCGCTAAATCTGCTGGTGCCTGCTAAGGACTTGCAGTGAGATTCATGCTCCTATAACACTGTAAAGAAGTCCTTGGTCAGCAGCAGGCTGAACAACTTGGATGACTTTGAATCACATCCCTGCAGTACATGACTATAAAACAGCACAGTATTGATTTGCCAGCTCAGTTCTACCAAGTGCGGAGCATCCTGAGCCCACTCCAGAAAAGCACTTAAAGACATTTCACTACTCTTACTGTTCCAAAGTGTTTGATCTCCAGGTCAGATCTGAGTAATATTGTTCTTGCTTATTAGTAAGAACAGGTTTATTGCTTTTTGTTTGCTTCACTTGCAGGCACAGCTCAAGGCACAGCATTGCTCGCTACCTACGTAGGTAACGATGGTCAAGGACATAGTGCAGTTAAAGTGAAACAAGATGTGGCAGCCTCAGAAGACTCTGAACACTGCTCTCAGTGTCACAGAATCACAGAGTAGTTGAAGATGGAAGGGACCTCCAGAGATCATCCATTCCAATCCCTCTCCCAGGGCAGGTCACACAGGAACACATCCAAGGTGGGTTTGGAAAGTCTCCAGAGAAGGAGACTCTACAACCTTTCTGGGCAGCCTGCTCCAAGGCTCTGACACCCTCACAGGGAAAAAGTTTTTCTTCTATTCTCATGGCACCTCCTCTGCTCCAGCTTGCCCCGTGTGCTCCGTGGCCTGTCATTGGACATCCCTGATCAGAGTCTGGCTCTGTCCTCCCAACATTACCCTGAATATTTTTATGAGCAGCAGAGGGCAGCCCTCAGGCTCCTCTGCTCCAAGCCCCAGCTCCCTGAGCCTGTCCTCAACAGGGAGATGTTCCACTGCCTGCAGCAGCTTTGAGGCTCTGTGCTGGACTGTCTCAAATAGTTCCCTGAGTTCCTTCTTGAACTGAAGGACCCAGAACTGGACACAATATTCCAGACATGGCCTCAGCAGGGCAGAGGAGAACATCTCTAGACTTACTAACCGTAGCTTTTCTAATCCATGCCAGGATGCCCTTGGCCGACTTGGCCACAAGGGCACATTGCTAGCTCATGGGCACCCTTCTGTCCACCCCCCAGCTCCTTTTCCCTTTCACTGCTCTCCAACAGGTATTTCCCTAACCTATCCTGATCTCTGGCACTTTTCGTTCACAGATGCCAGCCTCTATCCTTGTCCTTGCCGGATTTCATTCAATTCCTTCCTGCCCAAGTCCTCAGTCTGTCCAGAGATTTGAAACAAACAATCACTTATCTCCAAGTTGGAGCCTGTTGGAAAACCAGTGGAAACATTTTGTGTGGAATTTGCTGTCCCCAAGGAAGCAGGAAGCAGTCTTGAGTGACTGTTTTATGAGTTCATTGTGGTGATGCAGTTCTAAGAGGTGCATGTACTGGATTAGAAATCCTCAGCCAAGGGGCCCCTTGATGCTACAACTAGGCCAGCAAATGAGCTTGTTTTGACCTGCAGTTGTTCCTAAGCATGCTCTTTTTTTTTCCTCAGAGCCCTGCTTGAAGCCCTGAAAGCAGCAGTTTCATGTTAGAGTTTGGACATCAATTTTCCTTTCCAAAACATAGCAAAGCTGCAGACATCACTGTCTCACTAAAGAAAGCTGATTTGCAGCAAACCAGAAACTTCCAATTTGGGATAGCTAAGTACAGAGGTTCAACAGCTTCATATGCTGAAGGGATTGAGTATGGAGACTGCACAGCTGTAGTGATTCAACCAAGCTTCAACAGATGCAGCCTGTGACCCATGGGGGAGAGGAAGCAACAGCCCTAGCACCACTGCTGCCCATCTGGCAAAACCCAAGTTCTCCCACTTTGTCTTCCACACACATCCCAGCTAACAGCAGTTCTGGTAGGCTTGCAGAGAATCTGTGGGAAATCTGCACTACTTTCAGGGTAAGAAGCCCTGTCTGCACAGCCCAGCCCCCCACTCCAATTCACTCAATTGATGCTCTTTGATCTTAAATAAATCAGAGAATGGCTTAGGTTGGAAGGGACCTCAGAGATCATCTGCTCTGCACTTGTCTTTGTCACAGGATGTCAGGGGCTGGAAAGAACCTCTTCCAGTCCAACCCCCTTGCCAGAGCAGGACCAGAGAATCTAGCACAGGTCACACAGGAACACCTCCAGACAGGCCTGGAAAGGCTCCAGACAAGGAGACTCCACATCCTCTTTGGGCAGCCTGTGCTAGTGCTCTGGGACCCTTACAGTCAAAAAGTTCTTCCTCATGTTGAGGTGCAACCTATCGTGCTGCAGTTTCCATCTCTTGCCCCTTGTCCTATGCCAGGGCACAAGTGAGCAGAGGCTGCCCCTGGTCCCTTCCTTCCTGACCCTCAACCCTCAGATATTTATAGATATTGCTCAGATCTCCTCTCACCCTTCTCCTCTCCAGACTACAAAGCTTGTGGAGCTGAAGTCTGTGTAAACCACGCCCCCAGTGCTTCTCCAATTCCTTGTCCAGAGGACAATCCCACGGCTAGGAGCAGTTTCTGATGAAACACAACCCCCAAGTACAACACAAGAGCACTAGAAGGATCTCTATAAAGTTTGACACGTTTTTAATATGTACATTCTTTCTTAGTAAATATTAAAACAGTGCTTTTCTCTTGCACCTTTATTCTGTTTTCTTTAGACTTCTGAAAGGGCATCAGGAACCTTTCACCCCCTGCTTCAAAGCAGTGCCCAGATGTTAGCTTTGTAACAAGTATATCGGAGTTCTGCACACCTCTCCCTCCCCACACAAGAAGTAAAAATATGCAATGACTATCCCATTAGATATCATCACAACAAGGTTAAATTATGCATACAAAGAATTTCAGAGCATTTAGCAAACAAACAAAAAAAACCCAACCAAACTAAAAAAAACCAACAGTTTGGACTTAGGGAACCATCCTATGCATTCAACAGCAAAAAAGAGTGGGGGGAGGGAAAGAAGAAGGGGGAAGGAAAGAGAAGAAAAAGGACAAAAGGAAAAAATAGAAGAAAAAAGAAAAGAAAAAAAAAAAGAGCGGGGAAGGAGAAAAGGAAAAAGAGGGGGAAAAAAGAAGAAGAAAGGGCAAAAAGGGAGAAAAGGAGGGAAAAAGGAAAAGGAGAGAAAGAGGAAAAGGAAAAAAAAACAAGTCACAAAAAGGGGAAAAATGAGAACAAACATGGCGAGCGTGTAGAGAAAAGGGAAAAAAGGGTGGGAAAGCCCAGGAATGAAGTTCAGACACAGAAGTTTCTTTCCCTGGTGTTTTTTCTTTCTCCCCAGGTACCAAAGTGTGGCTTGGGTCTCATTGCTGGGGTCCTAGAAACATGACAGACAGCAGCACGCTTCTGTTTCTAGACAGCTACTAGACATTTACTATGCTCTTTAATGATGCCAAATTAAGCAAGTTTCTTAAGGTGATGGTAGTGCACATGAAGAGCAGAGGAGGTGCTGCTGCTGAACAGGAGGCTACGCACTGGTACTGCCCACCGATGTGGGATCAGGTAATTAGCAGGGGTCCTATGTCCTTAGCTAGTTTTTTTCTTTCCTTCCCCCACTCCCAGAACGATAAGGTATTCAAGAGCTATAGCTTTACTAACCCAGATGTATCACCAATTTTCACCTTCAGGAGAGGAACTTGTGCAGTGAGGGCAACCCCTCCTGACATAAAATCTTTTGTGTCAGGACACAACACACGGACTGGAAACATGTTTCAGACACACAGACATCACAGACCTCAATTCAAAGGGTGCTCTTTCAAACCCTCTGAAGACAAGTAACATGATAATATTTATTTACATGCAAAGGACTCTGCATGATTTGCTAACACCTTGGTTTTCCTCCTTGAGAAGCTGGACTTCATGTCTCAAGTTTATGGGCTTTTTAGGTCTCGGTTTATTTCACAGGACAAGTACCAGTCTCAGGCATTCCTCCCTTCCCAGTAACCAAATCAATACTGGCAATATGCTCACATTTCTGCTAGCAAACCCCTCTACTATCACATCTTTCTGCCACATGGGGCAAACCTGTGCCAGTTAGTACTAGTATTAAGCAAGCTCTTTGTAGCAAGCTGCACTCTCAGCACAATCAAAGCCAGCTCCTTGCATTCATTATTCTCACCTCACAAGCTGCAGTCAAGTACAGCAAGACAAGGAGGTTGTTGATCAGTACCATGAGTTACAGCTGTTAACAGTTCTGCTTGTGCCACAAAAAAAAAAAAAAAAGCATTCAGAAGTCAAGCATTTCAGGAAAAATCGTGGCTCTTCTTGAACTGAATTTAAATCCCATCCTTGTCACCAGAGGTTTGGGAAGGCTATTTACAGTGTCCATAGCTGAACAAGCACCTTCCAGACACAATCTGCCAGTTTGAGACCATGGAATTATTAACACAGTGCCTGAAAACAACAAGGAATCTTCAACACCATTTTCATGACCAGTTGGGACCAGGAAATGGTCTTTATTTCACAACGGCTATACTTGCATGGGCTTTTATTGTAATTTTTTTTTCCTATATATATAAAAACTCCCGTGCAGAAGTCTTAGACACATTCTACATACTACAGGTTAAGGCAGTAAAAAAATGTGTTCCTGATAACTGCTCTTGACAATGTAAATTAAAGCTGTCTGAAGCCACTTCAGCTCTCCAACAGATCTTTGAAATTCTAAATAAATTTTTGTGAGAACAACAACAACAAAAAATTCATTACTTTGCTTTCTTCAGTTTTTGGAACAGACAGAACAGAATTGGGGATGAGGAAAAATAAAAGTAATTTTGATTTCTTCAGGGTTTTAGGGACAGAACACATCTTGATAGGATATGAGAAAAAAAATTTACTTGGCTTTCTTCAGGGTTTTAGGAATAGAGAACAAAACATAATTGGGGATGATTAAAAAAAATAATTTGCTTTCTTAAGGTTTTGGTAACAGAACAGAATTGGGGATGAGAAAAAAAAAATCACTTTGCTTTCTCTAGAGTTTTAGGAGCAGAGAGCAGAAGTGAGGATAAGAAAAAAAAAATCACTTTGATTTCTTCAGGGTTTTAGGAATAAAAAACAGAATTGGATATGGCAGAACAAAACTGCGCATGGCAAGTTCCGAAGTGTTAAGGAAAGGAAACGTCTGATTTCAATTCATTCCACCAGTTTAAAAGATGAAGGAATAGTTTTATCTGGGAGACTGAATCAACCAAGAACTGGATGGAACAAAGGAGAAAACCCCCCAAAAAATTATGCACATGAGTGCAATCTTAAAAAATCTCTCTCCAAGAATTCAAGTAAGGTACTAGACATTTATCAAAAATAACTTCATTACCCATACTCAAGTTTCAAATCACATTCTGAAGCTTTTAACCCAAAGCCAGTTTTTATTGTGTTAACTTCATATAATAAACCACGAAGGTCTTGACTGTACAAATGGTTAATGGTTTTGCACTTGTGATTCCTGTCCTAGCTAGCAGACTCTGGCTAACCAGCTTCCTGCAGAGATATGGCAGATTATGTTATTGAATCAAAGCACTTTGATTTAGGCATGAAAGAAATTCAAGATGCTTGACATTCTGTGCTCCTCATTCCTCAGCAGAGGCAAGAAACACTCCACTATTGTACAGACAACGATTTTGTGGGTTTTTTTGTTTGGTTTTTTTTTTTTTTTTTAAACAGAAAACCCTTCCTTGAAATTCATCTTTTCTCCACAGCTGTTGATGAGTATAATCTGTTGTAAACAGGGCACTGTTTGTCAAACCAGTTTGTTTGCTTTAATTAAGATCTCTCTCCAAAAGTTGGACTCTTCAGCAAGTCTTTCTCATGGAGCATGTTGTGTTTCACTCTAGCATAGTTACTTTTCCTTGGATTTCCTTTCTCAAGATGGTTGTGTTCACAGCAGTTCTGGTTTTTTTTTTTAAAAATTGGTTTCAATTTCTATAAAATTCTGTACATGTTCAGAAATTATTGCATAAACAGCATGATCTTCATGACAATATTCAGCAACACATGTCCATCTCTGTCACTTCACGTTTCCCTTCTTGCTTTTTTCTTCTTTTTAACTTGTTTGGGGGATTCCCAGCTTTCTTCAGACTTTGCTAAAATTGAAACATAACTACAGAGTTAGAACTGAAAAAAAAAAAAGTTTACACAGACTTGACTTTTAAAAGCGTGGAAAGGACATCCCACTTTGTTATCAAGTGATTCAGAATAACTGTGGAATGTTCCGGGTTGGAAGGGACCTCCAAAGGTCATCCTGACCAACCCTCCTGCACTCAGCAGAAACATCCTCCACTACATCAGGTTGCTCAGAGCCATATCAAGCCTGATCTTCATTTCATTGCCAAGGATGGGGCCTCAACCACCTCCCCAGGCAACCTGTTTCAGTGTTCCAGCACCTTCGTGGTGCAGAACTTGATCCTAACATCCAATCTAAATCTGCTGTGCTCTCATTTCAAACCATTGCCCTCATCCTGTCCCTGCAGGCTTTTTTGCAAACAGTCCCTCTGCAGCCTTCTTGTAGCCCACTTCAGATACAAAGCCAGTTTTTCCTCACAGTAGCAGCACATTTGTCAAAGCACCTCAATGAAAGCTAAACCATGGCAAGATATCTAAATAAGAAGCATAAGCACCTAGATGGCACTCTGAACCCAAAGCTCAGGGCAAAGAATTCTGACTAGATGCACTCCACTGGAAAGCAAACACCCCCCCAACTTCAGTCAAATGAACTGTACTGAGAGATACTTACTCTGTGGAGGAGGCACACTGTTTTGCTTAATATTGGGACTAGAAATATCTGTCTGTTGCAGCATCTGTGGCACTTGGGAAGTGATCTTGTCAGAATCACTCTCTGATACAATTACAGATGGCTCAGTAGAAACAGCAAGTGAAGGAGCCTCCTCAGGCTATTTGAAAAACAGGAGGGAAAAAAACCCAGAAGTTTGTTAAAACCAGAAAAAAACAAATTAAGTCAGTATTAGAAGCCTTCAAAATGTTCACGACTCTGACTGCCATCTAGTGCCAGCTCTTCTAGCTGCTTACAAAGAAACCAAATGATGATTCTTAAGAACATACAAAGAAAGGGAGAACCACCTGAAAAAAAAGCAAATAATCACTAAGACTCCAATAAAGATTCTACAACACAGAAGAGGTGGCAGACAGTGACACGCATCCGTTGGTTGCAATGAAAACTGTACAGGTCTAAAGGCACAACTCAAACCCCAAAAGAAGTCAAACTTTTACGTTTGCTGATATTTGCAAGAACAGCCAGGCAGTATTTCAGTACAGGCCCCAGGTTTGTTCAATATCTTTATTTCAGGTTATCAAAATCCAGGTTGTTACCTGGATTGAGGGGACTGAGTGTGCCCTCAGCAACTTCACTGGTGGTACAGAAGTGGGGGGTCAGGCTGTGCCACCATCCAATGAGGTCTGCACAGGCCAAGAGCTGGGGGAAGGATAACCTCATGAAGTTCAATAAGGACAAGTACAGGGTCCTGCATCTGGGGAGGATTAACAGCAGGCACCAGTACAGGTTAGGGGTTATCCTGTTGGAAAGCAGCTCTGTGGAGGAGGACCTTGGAGTGCTGGTGGGCAGCAAGTTCTGCATGGGCCAGCAATGTGCCCTTGTGGCCAAGATAGCCAATGGCATCCTGGGGTGCATTAGGAAGTGTGGCCAGCAGGCCTAGGGAGGTTCTTCTCCCACTGTACGCTGCCCTGGTGAGGCCATACCTGGAATACTGTGTCCAGTTTTGGGCTCCCCAGTTCAAGAAATACAGGAACATGCTGAAGAAAGTCCAACAGAGAGCCATGAGGGGACCTGAGCATCTCCCCTATGAAGAGAGACTCAGAACCCTGGGACTGTTTAGTCTGAAGAAGAGAAGGCTGAGAGGGGATGTGATCAATGTCTATAAATATCTAAAGGGTGGGTGTCAATTGGAGGGGTCCAAGCTCTTTTTGGTGGTGTGCAGTAATAAGACAAGAAGCAATGGATACAAACTGGAATATAGAAGGTTTGACCTCAACATGAGGAGAAACTTCTTTATTCAGTGAGGGTGCCAGAGCCCTGGAGCAGGCCACCCAGAGAGGTTGTGGAGTCATCTTCTCTGAAGGCTTTCAAACCCCGCCTGGATGCATTCCCGTGCAGACTATCGTGGGCGATCCTGGTTTTGGCAGAGGGATTGGACTGGATACCTCTGGAGGTCCTTTCCAACCCCTAACATTCCGTGATTCTATGGAATAACGCAGGAATAGCCAGCAAGTAATAGATGCTCCTAAAGCAAACCCTACAGGATTGCTAAGCTTAGCCAGTTCTAATGGTGTCCAGTGGTAAGCAATCAGAAGCTACAAAAAGAAATCTATCAAAATTGATATGATGATATTGCCTCCAAAACAGGAGGACTTCAAAGCTCTTAATTGTGCAACGTGATTGATTCAGGTCACTGGTATCATAGATTCAATAGAATGGGTTGGGTTGGAAGGGACCAGGCAGCTGAAAACCTCATCCAGCCTGGCCTCGAGCACTTCCAGGAAGAGGGCATTCATAACCTGCCTGGGCAACCTGTGTCAGTGTCTTACCATCCTCACTGTAAATCTAATCTCCAGTCTAAATCTGCCTTCCTCAAGCTTCAATTCATTCCCTCTCATCAAGCCCTTGTAAAAAGTCCCTTCCTAGGGAGAAGCAGAAATTCAAGCAGTAGTCCAAGAAGACAACACTCAGTATTATAGAAACCCTCTCCATCTGCAGGTAAAGCAACTCAGTTAAGATTTAAATGGCACAGAGGTGTCTCAGGGTGACTAACAAACATCTCACAGCTTGACTGTGAAAGCATACCAAGTAATGATGCAGTTACAACATGATCTGGACCTTTTTCAAAGTCCTGTATTTCTGTCTGAATTTTGGATGAGGGGAAGGGAATAATAACATCAAACACTAAGCATTGGGTCCTACTTTTTGCTGAGATGTTCTGTTTTAACAACTCTGTCTAGAGGAAACCCTGAATGAAGCCTGTTTGAGAACACAGCCATATGCATCACTCTACAATTCAGTAATGAACCATTTAATGTGTTGGGTTGGAAGGGACCTTCAAAGCTCATCCAGTCAAAACCCCCTGCACTCAGCAGAGACATCCTCCACTAGATCAAGTTGCTCAGAGCCTTGTCCAGCCTGACCTTAAATACCTCCAGGGATGGGACCTCAACTCCTTCCTTTGGCAACCAGTTGCAGTGTTATAGCACCCTCGTGGTGCAGAACTTGTTGCTAACATCCAGTCTAAGCCTCCTCTTCCCTAGTTTCAAACCACTGCCCCTTGTGAAACTGTTACGTCCTTAAAAGAAACGCTCAGCAATTAAAAATTCAAGACTGACAGAACCTGTAGTGCCAAACTGCTATCTCGCTGATATTGGCCACTTTATGGAACACAAAGCTACTACCACTAGAAAGATGAAAAACTTTATTTCTTCCTACAATGTGATGCTTGCAGGTAACAGCATTTTAAAACTCTGTCAGATGGAGAAGGCTTAAGGAGGACTTATATCCTCTGTAGTATTTGTTTCATCTGTGAGTTGAAGCAAATGGTGAACTGGTTGGAAAAACTTTTCTTAATCTAAACACTAGGCACAGTAGAGCCAGTAAAAATCAAACTTAGCCTGCAATGAAGTCAGAAGAAGGGAGCAACATTTCATTCTGTTGCAATGAGATAGGGAAACGTACTTGTGCTCAGATTTAGGAGTTCTTAGGTTTCCAGATTACAAAATTCTGAAATGTTGCCTGAAGAGCCAAGTAAGAAAATTTCTGACAGTCATGATGGGTCTTTTCAAAGCAGGCATCCTTTTCAAAACTCTGAACTGATCTGTATCTAAAATTCAACTTGACCACCACTGGGCCTGGATGGGACCTTCAAATATCATCTAGTCCAATCCCCTTGCCAGAGCAGGATCACCCAGGGCAGGTCACACAGGAATGAATCCAGGTGGGTTTTTAAAGTCTCTATTGAAGGAGACTCCACAACCTCTCTGGGCAGCCTATTCCAGGACTCTGCCACCCTCACCATACAGAAGTGTCTCCTCATGCAGAGGTGGAACCTCCTGTGTTCCAGCTTGTACCTGTCACTGGACACCACCAAGAAGAGACCAGCACCTTCATCCTGACACCCACTCCTCGGATATCTATAGACATAGATCAGATCCCCTCTCAGCCTTCTCTTCTCCAGACTAAACAGCCCCAGGGCTCTCAGTCTTTCTTCACTCATATTCATTCATTCCTTCACATCTCACCCTTCCATTCAGAAACACCCAGGCTGAAGCAGGATGGTCACTGTAACCTGACCTACCCTGATTAACGTTTCAGTTAACTTCTAGCATTTCCAAATCAGAATTGGGAAGATCTTGTCAGTTTAGCACCCCTACCTTAGCTGGTTCACTAGTACTTATGGTCTTCCGAGAAAAAGTTCTTTCCTGCTGTGCCTGAACTTTTGAGGTATCCTCCTGAAATTGCTCTCCAGCTTCTCTATCCAGTTCTTCAGTGTCCTAGAAAAAAGGGAGAGAGGAGAAAAAAACCCAAAAAACCAAAAACCTGTGTTTGCTGTAAAGTTCTGAGTCTTCTTCCCTGCACATCAGTTTTGTTGTCATAATCAACAGATATGAGATTCTATTTAAAAAAAAAAAATTAACTCAGTAAGAAGATGATACAAAAGTATCCAAAGACCCCAATAAAGCCCAAAATGCAGCACTCTTCATGTGATTTACTAAAAAAATACCAGTCTCTGAGTTACAAGTTGGGTGCAGCCTGGGCTGGGAGTAGCCCTGAGGAGACTCGTGAGTGCTGGTTGCTGAGCAGCTCCCTGGGAGCCAGCAGTGCCCTCATGCAGCCCAACAGGCAGCCAGAAGAGCATGGGCAGCAGGGCAAGAGAGGGGATTCTGCCCCTTGACTCTGCTTGGCTGAGACCTCACCTCCAATCCTGTCTACAGTTCTACTGTCCCCAGCAGAAAAAGGACATAGAGCTGCTGGGGTGAGTCCAGAGGAGGCCACAAAGATGATCCAAGGGCTGGAGCAGCTCTGCTGTGAGGACAGGCTAAGGGAGCTGGGGGTGTTCAGCCTGGAGAAGACTCTGGGAGGACCTTAGAGCTGCCTTCCAGTATGTGAAGGGTCCTACAGGAAGGCTGCAGAGGAACTTTTCCTGAGGGTGTCTAGAGAGGCCAAGAGAGAATGGTTTGAAGCTGAAGGTGAACAGGGTTAGACTGGAGCTTAGGAAGAAGTTCTTCAGTCTGAGGGTGATGAGACTCTGCCCAGGAAGGTTGTGGCTGCCTCCTGCCTAGTGGTGTTCAAGGCCAGGCTGGATGAGGCCTTGAGTAGCTAAGCCTAGCTGAGAGGTGTCCCTGCCCATGGCAAGTATAGCTGCAGAGTAAAGAATGTAAATTATGAATGGATGCCGCTTCAAGCAAGAAGCATGATGTATGCTCAGCATGAACTATTCAAAGCTTTTTTCCCCATTAGGAAAGCATTTGTTTTCATCTCTTCAAACTTGATTCCAATGCCAAGTGAAGTGCAATCTGCTTTTGCTATTTTTACAACAGATCTGTTTCAATATAATTCTTGAAAACGTATTTAAGTCACCCAGAAGACACCACCAGCCCCCTCTACAAATACTGTCTCATCCCAATCTGACTCAGGGCAGCTCCCGACACTGAGCTGAGGTGTTGTTACCATGGTTTAAGTCTAAGAGGAAACTTTAATTTCTCTTGTTCTCATAGCTAGCTATGTCACCAAGGCAGGTGTCTTTCAAAGGAAAGGAAAAGGCTTCCCATGCAAAGCAAAGCAAAGCTGCTCCTGGGAGCAGCCTTACCGAACAGAATCCTGATTTAATAGCAAATAGGTAATTCAGGATAAATACTTGCCACATATTGCATATTTTCCATAAATACAGCAAAACTACACCACATTCACAAGCCAAACATGGAATAATTAAAATGGAAGAAAATACTACTTGAGCTCTTGAGAAACAACAGCAGACAATCTAATACCATAAGGAAATTAAAACCCCCAAAATATTTTTGCTTAAAATGTAAAAAAAACCCCAAAACAACCAATCAACCAAACACCAAAGCAAATGACAGAAAGAAACAGGGAGGGCAGAAAAAAGAAAATCAAGAAAAGGAGAAGAACAGATTCTGTGAATTCCTCAGAAGTGCCTTCCAGACTCTGTTCCCTTTACCTGTGCAGATGAATTAGCTTCTTCACCTTGTTTCTTCTTTTTCTTCTTCTTTTTCTTCGACTTGCCACTTGTAGTACCCTGAAGAACTGGCTCTGCTTTTTCTCTTTCATTATCTGAAGCCTTCACACAGGAAGAGAAGGCGTTTAGCATTTCAAATGGCCACGGAACACACCTTCTATAGACTAAATAAAAATTAATAGCCACAAGGAATTTAATTGAATATAAAAGCATAAACAAACCCCACTCTTATCTGCTCAGTTCATTTTAGGCAGCTCACATTCCTTCCATGCTGTCTGCTACCAGAGGTACAGGAGTGGGGAATTAGAAAGGCAAGAAAGCACCAGGAAATGCTGGTTTGCATCCAGAGAATTAAATAGTAAGAATTAGGAAAACAGATCTAAATCCTGTTTCAGTTTACAACAAGCCTCACGCTATGCTGTGGCACTAAGGTCTGAGATGGAGTTAAGTGGCTTCTACGTTCTCAATACCAAGGTTCAGCATTTTCCTTCCGTCTACACATTAAATTCTTCTGTGCTCCTCTTATCAGCATCAAAGAGATGAGGTTACCTTTATCATCAGCTTTAAGTTGCTTCAAGAAATAACAATGGTAAGGACAAAGTCTCATAGCTAAGGAGAAAATATCACCTTTTACCTTCTGAACATCAGATATATCTTCAGGCTGAGGAACAGAAGCAATTTTTTCTTCATCCACCCAGTTTCCCCACTCTTCTGCTGGAGCGTTCCAGTCAGAACTGGGATCAGCTGAAGAAAGTCCATCTAAAAAAGATGGGGAAAAAAAACCCCCAAATTTTTTCAGGAATGTCTCCTTACTTTAAAATCTCAAACTGCACCTTCAAATAAAACAACCCCCCCATGTTGGTTACAAGGCAGTTAAAGAGGTGAATTTAAGGCTGAAAGCTTCCTTCAGGGAGTTTCCCCACTAAACAGATATAGGAATTGCCTTCACTTTCTTTATACCACAACACTGAGTAGGAAGAAATTTGTGATAAGTACTACATGAGTCTTTTAAAACCAGTTGTGAGGGGAAAGAGAAGAGGAAACACCAATTTTACTACAATTCCAAGTCAACTGAGTGCTTTCTATACACAGAAGAACATTCTAATGTCTGCTAAAGGAACAAGCAAATCAACAGTAAGAAATCCAAGCTGCTAAATACATCTTTGCAGACTTGCAAGGTATTTTTCTTCCCATTTGCTGTAAGATTTCTAATGACCAAGGTTTTCTAGCAAAAAAACCCCAAAAGCCTAGGAATATCTAAAAAGAGCAGGAATTCTTTTACATCTGAGTTTCAATAGCCAAGTACTTTTCCTCAAAATTATGCAACAGAGTACAAGGATGCTGAAGGGTCTGGAGCACTACCTGATGAGGAGAGACTGAGAGCCCTGGGGCTGCTTAGTCTGCAGAGGAGAAGGCTGAGAGGGGATCTGAGCAATGTCTATCAATACCTGAGGGCTGGGAGTCAGGAAGGAAGGGACAGGGACAGCCTCTGCTCACTTGTGCCCTGGCACACGACAAGGAGCAGGGATGGAAACTGCAGCACAGGAAGTTGCACCTCAACATGAGGAAGAACTTTCTGACTGTAAGGGTCCCAAGAGCACTGGCACAGGCTGCCCAGAGAGGTTGTGGAGTCTCCTCCTCTGGAGGTTTTCCAGCCCTGTCTGGATGTGTTCGTGTATGACCTGCTCTAGATTCTCTGGTCTTGCTCTGGGAAGGGCATTGGACTAGAGGATGTACAGAGGTCCCTTCCAATACCTAACATCCTGTGTGCCTGTGAAAATTAACCACTATCATTTGCCACAATAATCCTTCCTGTCAAGCTAACTGACAGCTTGAACAAAACAAAAGTGGAACACTCCAGGTTTTCCTTCTACTGGCTGAGCCCATAGAAGCAGTTAGTGTAATCAACCACACCTAAAAGCCACAGCAACAAAACTTTCTTCATGAACATTTTAGAGGAACATACTTAACCCAGACCATTCGTCATCAACAGGTGGTTGAGCATGATCCCACTGAAAATCAGAAGTACCAGACTGAGAAACTGGCTCACTGTTGGATCCTGGAAGGGAATAAAGAAAGGTGTAAGTTCACAAGCTGCCTGGGTTTTCTTGGGTACAGGAATTCTAATGAAAGTAGGAAAGGAAGACAGAAGGTTCAAGAAAAAAGAAGTTTGGACTGCATGGGACAGGGAAGTTACAAAGGTCTTGGAAATGAGATGTAGTCAGAAAACTGGGATATGAATAAGGAGGAGCAAATGAACTCAAAACAGTATGGGAAAGAGAGATAAGAGTGAATGACTACAGCAGGCTTTAAGGCTTAGCACAGACTCCTCAAACTGATAAATACCATGAAATTTTACGGGTAGCAAGTTATTACCCCACATCATTAGAACTCCTACAGAAAGAAGCTTAAAAGGAAAGAACAGTGGGAAGAAACCTCAATTACACTGCTGTTGGAGCAATTACATTGTTCATTATTAAGAATCCAATTCTCATTTCAAGCAAGAAGTTGATTTTATGTTCCTGAAACATGACAAAAAACAGTAAGGCCAACACCAGTCATCGTAACACCAGTGTTAGAGATCTAACATCATTATTGTAAGAAAAATGAGGCAATAGCTAAACAGAAACCATTTTATGAATTAAAAAAGTGAAAGAAAACAAAACATTCATTATGAGACTTGAGAAAATTAATAGATTGCTTTCTGATGAGATTTATTTTGAAATGAGGTTTAGAGTAAGACCAAGGTCTCTATTTTATAAACTCTACTGTGAAAGATACCTCAGATAACATAACTATGACTTGCTCTCATTTATTACTGACCAATAACAAGTAGAGGGACAGGATGTCATCCAGAGGGACCTGGACAGGTGGGCCCAGGTAAACCTCATGAGGTTCAACAAAAGCAAGTGCAAGGTTCTGCACCTGGGCTGGAACAATCCTCACTAGCAATGCAGACTGGGAGATGAGGAGATAGAAAGCAGCCCTGAGGAAAAGGACTTGGGGGTGCTGGTGGATGAGAAGCTGGACATGAGCAGACAGTGTAAGCTTGCAGCCCAGAAGGCACATCACATCCTGAGCTGCATTAAAAGATGTGTGGCCAGCATATCCAGAGAGGTGATTCTGTCACTTTGCTCTGCTGAGACCTCACCTAGAGTGTTGTGTCCAGCTCTGGAGCCATCAACACAGGAAGGGCACTGACCTGATGAAACAGGTCCAGAGGAGAGCATGAAAATTATCACGGAGTTGTAACAGTTGTGCTATGAGGACAGGCTGAGGGAGCTGAAGTCGTTCAGCTTGCAGAAGAGAAGGCTCCAGGCAGACCTAATAGCAGTCTGCCAGTACCTGAAGGGGGCTACAAGAAGACTGCAGAGGGACTGTTTGCAAAGGCCTGCAGGGACAGGACAAGGACAATGGTTTGAAATGAGAGAAGAATAGATTTAGACTGCATGTGAGGCACAAGCTATGTACCATGAGGGTGGTGGAACACTGCAACAGGTTGCCCAGAATGGTGGTTGAGGCCCCATCCCTGGAGATATTCAAGGTGAGGCTGGAAAAGGCTCTGGGCAACCTGATCTAGTGGAGGATGTCCCTGCTGACTGCAGAAGGGATTGGACTGGATGGCCTTTGGAGGTCTTTTCCAACACAGACCATTCTATGGTTCTATTCTATGATTCTAAGGAAATACTTATTCATCATGTGGTGGTTTTGTATGATAACATTGTTGGCTAACAAAGATGTTAGCCAAGACTTGTCTTCACAGTCAAGGTGTTACTATACAGCAATCCCACATCAGTCTACAGTCCCACTTGATTCACTTCAAGTTTTAGCTTAGGAACTAAACTTGAATTCAAATGGCTCCCTGGAAAATGTTATTTTAGTAAAACTCTGTTTCTTCCTTTTCCTTACAGGTTACTCTAAGTTTTCATCAAGTGAATGTTCTTTGGAACAATTAGACCTTGGCATTTAGAACTTGTCATTCTGGCTCAGATGTGTACGAATCATGAAGCACTCTGAGCTGTAGAACACTGAGCTTGACTTTCATAGGTTGTAAACTGCAATAGCAGTAAACAGAGCCTAGGTGCATAAGCATTTGACCAGCTATTCCCTAAATAAAAACACCCATGCTGAGCATAAGACGTAACTAGAAAGAGCAACACCAGAAAATCTGCCAACCAGAAGGCTGTGCTGCCATTCAGTGAGACTTACACAGGCTGCAGAACTGGGCAGGGAGAAATAGAATGGAATTCAACAAGAGCAAGAGGAGAGGCTGACACCTGGGAAAGAACAATCCCAGAGGTTAGGATAGGTTGGGGACTGACCTGCTGGAGAGCAGCGAAAGGAAAAAAGAACCTGGGAGTCCAAGTGGATGGGAAGGTGACCATGAGCCAGCAATACGCTCTTGTGGCCAGGAAGGCCAAGGCCATTCTGGGGTGGATTAGAAGGGCTGTGGTTAGTAGTTCAAGCGAGGTTTTCATGCCCCTCTACTCTGCCCTGGTGAGGCTGAATGTCAAATATGGTGTCCAGTTCTGCTTGAGAGAGTCCAGCAGAGAACAACAAAAACAATGGAGTGGAAATTTCCTTACAAGGAGAGCCTGAGGGAGCTGGGGCTTTGCTGCTTGGAGAGGAGAAGACAGACTTGACCTCAATTGTCTTCATAAAGATGTAAAGGTGAGTACTGAGAGGCTGAAGCCAGGCTCTGCTGGGTGATACCCAATGACAGCACAAGGGGCAATGGTGAAAGCTGAGGCATAGGAAGTTCCATGGGAACATGAGGAAATTTTTTTTCACTGAGAGTATGACTGAACAGGGGGTTGTGGAGTCTCCCTCTCTGGAGATATCAAAACCCACCTGGGCCCATTCCTGTGTGATCTGGTATAGGTGATCTTGCTCTGGCAGGGGGTGTGGAGTGGTTGAGTTTTGGAGGTCCCTTCCAACCACTGACATTCTGGGATATGATTCCTTTGTCTAATAAATCACCATAGCACTTATGTCAGTAGTTCAACATAAGACTTTTGGTGAATCCAGGACTGCACCCTATAGCAATTTCTCCCTTCTAAAGAAAGAAATCTCAGCTTTCTCACTCATCACACATGGAAAAGACTCAAGGCTTCAAATTCTTCTACTGAAATATTATTCAAAAGTAATGTTTCTGGTTTTTGAAAGCAAAAAACTCAACCAGCAAGTAGCAAATCTTCCAGAAGATCAAAGTAAAAGAACGTAGCTGGAAAGGAATCTTTGAATCTCCAACTTGAGATACAGTACAGTGAGCAATTTCTTGTGTCTGTTATTTAGACACAACACCCAAGCAGAAAGGCTAAATAAGAAACATCACCTTGATTGTCAATTTAAAACAGTTCTTTTACTGCAAAATCTCAGCTTAACAGAACAGCTGTCTAGGCTGTCTTCCATCTCTTTCCAGTTAGCAGTACTATTATGAAAGAATAACAAGATGCATACTAGTAAAAGCTGGCATACCTCTCTCCTCAGTGGAAAAGAAGAGAGTGGAAAGCTCATTGGAAAGGCATACATACCAGGAACTCCAGGAGTTAATCCAAATGAAGAGAAAGAAGTGGAATTCTGTTCAGAGGTATTAATTCTTGTATCCATATTCCAAGCAGCTGCAGAGGAAAGGGGAGAAATAAAATTTTTAAAAAAGAAAACAAAAACCAAACACTTCACACTGCTGCAATATTGCAACAGTTTGCTATTTAATTATGAATAAGGTCAAAAAAAGCAGTGGACCTGCAGCCACGGTAGCAACAACTGATGGCATTGTTTTGCTTATTACATCAGGCAATCAGTGACAATGATACTGTGCACAGGATTAAAGATTGTGTGAGATGGTTATTTCAGCTGAAAGTTGACTTAAGGGGAGACAAATAACTGAAACATAACATGCATGGGTGACATGACCCTTCATTACAAATGTTAGCACAAATCTGGGGGGGAGGGGGTTAACTAGCTGTATTAGGAAAACTGTTTTGCCTACAAAATAAAGCTGTGAAAAATCTCCAAAGATAAATCCGAGAATGGCTCAGGTTGGAAGGGACCTCAGAGATCATCTACTCCAACCCTCCTGCCACGGGCAGGGACACCTCTCAACTAGACTTGGCTGCTCAAGGCCCCAACCAGCCTGGCCTTGAACACCCCCAGGCAAAAGGCAGCCACAACCTTCTTGGGCAGCCTATTCCAGAGTCTCATCACCCTCACTCCGAACAACTTCTTCCTTAGATCCAGTCTAACCCTGCTCTCCCTCAGATACAAACCATTCCCCCTTGGCCTGTCTCTAGACACCCTTAGGAATAGTCCCTCTGCAGCCTTCCTGGAGGATCCCTTCAGGTACTGAAAGGCAGCTCTAAGGTCCTCCTGGAGCCTTCTCTTCTCCAGGCTGTACACCTCCAGCTCCCTCACCCTGTCTTCACTGCAGCACTGCTCCAGCCCATGGATCATGTCTGTGGCTTCCTCTGGACTTACTCTGTGTCCTTGTGCTGGGGACACCAGAACTGGATGGATTACTTGAGAGGAAGACAAACAAAAAACTGTACTGGAGAAGACTAAAATCAATTTGAAATACAAAAACCAGTATAACACTGAATGTCACAAGAGCTTAACAAACTGAACCTAAGCAAACATCTTTCAGAGAAACACAGCTGGTTTGATGTTGCTGGATCAGAAGAGACTTATGATGACCTAGGTTTGACATTCATTGAAAAGAAGTTACTCTTCAGAGTGGCCTGGTTATGACTTAGGCACAATGGTTTGAAATTAGAAAATAGTAGATTTAGATTAGATGTTAGGGAAAATTCTTTACATGAGGGTGGTTGTACATTGGAACAGGTTGCCCAGTGAGGTGGCTAAGGCCCCATCCCTGGAGATGAAGGTGAAGCTTGACAGGGCTCTGGGCAATTTGATCTAGTTGATGATGTCCCCGCTCACCGCAGGAGGGTTGGACTGGATGACCTTTAGAGGTCCCTTCTATCCTAGGTGACTCTATGACTTTAAGAATTTTAGGAATTTGACATTTAAAATCTGCTCCCAGATAAACCCTAAGAGGCCAGTGAAACTTTCAGCAAAGACATTAAGCTATCAGAACTTGCAGTATACAGAAGCTACTTAGCTGATATTTTAGTGCAGCACTCCAAAGATGACTTTTGGAAGGTATGAACAGAAAGCTGTTTAAAAGATTCACTACAGCAAAAGTGCTTAAGTGCAGCAAGTTTCCTTTAGCACAGCTTACCCATAGGAGTGAAGAGAGGACGTTCTTTCCAGGGCCTGCCCACCAGGCTTACGCCCCAGTCCTTTCCATTGCCATTAGCATCTCCAGCATCCTGGCCCCAAGCTGGTGGCTCAGCCTTCCTCTTCCCAGCTGAAGGAACAGATGTCCATTTCTCCTCCCCTACACCAATCTGAGAGGAGATTTTCACAGACTTCTCGTTCCAGCCCCCTCCATTTACTGTATGGCTTTCACTAAGTCCTGGAGAAACTTAAATAGAGGCATAATGAAAACATTATTTAAAATCAAGAACTAAAATATTAGTTACGTGCACATACATTTAATAATACAAAAACTAAAGCACAAATAAATAGCAGCTTTGCTACAGCAGTGTGATACAAAAGAGTCACTGCTCTGTCTCAGCTGATTTTCCAGTTCAGATGAAAGGCACCATCTGTCTGATAAATTAAAGAGGAAGGAAAAACCAGTGCCAAACGGCACTCTTTCTGCATCACTCTCTTTGTAGGGTTGGTGAACCACTGCCTCTAGACTTAAAAAGCAAACAAGAAGAGAAAAGTGGTGAAGTCACCATCCCTGGAGTAATTTAAGCGGTGTGCGTGCTTGGCACTTAAGAATGCGGTTTAGTGTTGACCCTTCAATGCTGAGTGGACCTTGAAGGTCTCCTCCAACCAGATGTATTCAGTAACAATCTCACAGAGAGCGTTTTCCCTCACAGCCAGTGAGAATATCCTTTACTGAAACATGAGTAGTGCCTCTTGTCCCCCCCACAAACCATCCCTGAAGACTACGTCTCCTTCCCTCTGTGCTGTGGCCCTGGATGTACACATGTGAATTAGCACTCTCAAAAATCTAGCAGCAAGTGCTCCTTGGACCTGCATGCTCTTAATAAGTCATCTGGATTTTGCTTAATTACACTAACTACTTTTCATTGAAATTACATCTGAGTAAGAAACAAACGTCTTGATTTGATTATGCCAAACTAAAGCATTATCTGGGGAGTATGAAGAGAGGACAGAGATGCACTAGACAGAGTCCAACAAAGGGCTGCAAGGATGCTGAAGGGACTGGAGAGCTGCCTGATGAGGAGAGGCTGAGAGCCCTGGGGCTGGTTACTCTGCAGAGGAGAAGGATGAGAAAGGATCTGAGCACTGTCTATAAATATCTGAGAGCTGGCATAGGACAAGCGGCAAGGGATGCAAACTGCAGCACAGGAAGTTGCACCTCAACATGAGGAAGAACTTCTTTACTGTAAGGGTCCCAGAGCACTGGCACAGGCTGCCCAGAGAGGTTGTGGAGTCTCCTTCTCTGGAGCCTTTCCAGCCTCCTGGATGTGTTCCTGTGCGACCTGTGCCAGATTCTCTGGTCCTACTCTGGCAGAGGGGTTGGACTGGAGGATCTCCAGAGGTCCCTTCTAACTCCTAACATCCTGTGATCTCTTACTAGAAAACTGCTAAGATTCAACCTGAAAACAGCCAAATATTTTTAACAGTTCTCTGTCTGACATGTAAATGTCATCTAAATAATTAAGCACTTTCCAGATTTTTTCCCGTACTTTCCAGTATTTAAAGCATGCCTTTCAGAAGAGCATATAAACACCTGAGTAATTCATGTGTAACACCTGAAACAAGTGCAAACTCTGCAATTATCAGGACAGGTGTCTGAACTCTCTGCAGTTAACATTAAATTTTTCTTTGAACAAACTCACTTCTTTGTTAATGAATTTTAAGTCTGAAACACTAGCATGAAGAATTTTGAAGTGGAGCTAAAAAAAGCAGCTTTACTATTCTGTAAGCAGTAAGGTGGATAATAGATGATCTGTCTGAAAATTCTAAATACTGAATAATTGTTCTACATGTAACAGAAACTGGTTTCAGCCTTTTCAGTAGTAACTGGGGCTCAGAAGGAGAACATCTGCATAGCCAAAAAAAGTCTGCTGCATCACAGGGTTTCAGATCAGTAACTGCACAAAATCCTGCACCAACAACCTGTATTTTCACTTCTGCAAAGCAATTTTCTAGTTACCTTGGATGCCTAGTAATAAAAGCTCTTTACCTTGTGGAATTGAGGACTCCCCCTTTGCAGGTTTTGAGCTGCTAACCTGTGCATTCAGAAGTGCATCACCTGATTAACAAGTAAGAGGAAAATAGAGCTCAAGTACATTTTTGCAACTAGCAATACCTGTAAAAAATCTTCTAAGAGAATCACAGAATCATAGAATGGTCTAGGTTGGAAGAGACCTCAAAGATCATCCGGTTCCAACCCCCCGCCATAGGCAGGGACACCTCCCACTAGATCAGGTCTATTTTAAGAAAAAATAAATCAACACCTCAGTAAATGAAGACATTTCCAGAAAATGGAAATGAAAATGCTCCAGTTTTTATTATTTGTGTTTCTTTTGCAGACAGAATAAACTCCAAATTGATTTAGGGCCTATAAACCAAGTAATTGCAGATTTCAAAGACATCACAGAATCACAATAATGTTCAGGTTGGAAAAGACCCCTTAGGATCACCAAGACCAACCATTAATCCTACTCTACAAGGTTCACCCTAAACCATATCCCCAAGCACAACATCCAAATGACCGCCAAACACATCCAGTGTTGGGGACTCCACCACCTCCCTGGGCAGCACATTCCAGTGCCTGACAACTCTTGCTGAGCAAAATGTTTTCCTAATGTCCAGTCTAAACCTCCCCAGTGGGAACTTGAGGTCATTCCCTCTTGTTCTGTCACTAATTCCCTGGGAGAAGAGAACAGCACCAGCTCTCCACAACCTTCTTTCAGGTAGCTGCAATCAGTGATGAGGTCTCCCCTCAGCCTCCTGTTTCACACTAACCATCCCCAGTTCCTTCAGCCTCTCTTCATCAGATTTATTCTCCAGGCTCTTCCCCAGCTTCCTTGCCCTCCTCCACACTCACTCCTACACCTCAGTGTTTCTCTTGTAGTGAGGTTGCCAAAATCGAACACAATATTTAAGGTGTAGCCTCACCAGATCAGAGTCCAAGAGGACAATCACCTCCCTGCTCCTACTGGACACAGCATTTCTAATACCAGCCAGGATGCCATTGGCTTTCTTGTCCACCTGTGCACACTTCTGGCTCATATTGATATATTTCAGCAATGAACAGGATGAACTAAGGGCCACTATATTGCAGGGATGCCATGACATAGTGGCTATTACTGAAACTTGGTGGTATGAGTCGCACAAGTAGAATGTAGGGATAGACGGGTACAAGCTCTTTAGGAAGGATAGGAGGAGGTGTTGCCCTCTGTAGCAGTAACTAGAATCAGTGGAGCTCCACTTGGGAAAGGATGATGAGCTGATTGAGAGTGTATGGGTTAAAATTAAAGGGAAGACAGGGAAGGGTGATGTTACTGTAGGGGTCTGCTACAGGCCATCTGACCAGCAGAACCAAACAGATGAAGCCCTTCACAGGCAAACAGAAGCAGCCTCCGGGTCACAAGCCCTGGTCCTCATGGGGGATTTCAGTCACCGTAACATCTGCTGGTGGGACAACAGAGCAAGGCATCAGCAATCCAGGATGTTCCTGGATTACACAGACAACAACATCCTTCTCCAAATGGTAGAGGAACCAACAAGAAAAGGTGCTATGCTGGACCTTGTTCTCACCAACAGGGAAGGGCTGGTGACTGATGTGAGGCTCAGGAACAGCCTTGGCTGCAGTGACCATAAAGCAGTTGAATTTAAGATCCTCAGGGCAACCAGGAGGACATTTTCTAAGCTTACAACCCTAGGCTTTAGGCATGCAGATGTTGATGGCTTCAGGGATCTGCTGGCCAAAGTATCACGGGAAAAAGCCCTAGAGGGAAGAGGGGCCCAAGACATCTGGACAGAATTCAAGGATCACCTCCTCTGTGTCCAGAAGCAATGTATACCAACAAAGAGGAAAGCAGGGAAGAATGCCAGGAGGCATGGCTGCTGAGCAAGAAGCTCCTGGACATGCTGTCACACAAAAAGAGACTCTACAAGGAGCAGAAGGAAGGACAGCTAGAAGGGGGCTATATAAGGAAGCTGCCCCAGCAGCCAGAGATCTGATTAGGAAAGCCAAAGCGCAGTTTGAATTGAATCTAGCCAGGGAGGTCAAAGGCAACACCAAGAATTTCTATAGGTATATCAATGGTAAAAAGAAGAGTAGGGAAGGTGTGGGGCCCCCTCAGAAAGGAAACAGGCAAATTGGTCACAAGTGACAT
>VWZI01008170.1:23566-86113 GCA_013396835.1 Psilopogon haemacephalus | reverse complement strand
CAATATCTGTTGGTGTGGGGTAAATATAAGCTTTGCTATTGCTCTGCAATCTGCTGGTAACAGTATTTGTGTTCCAAAAATATACTCTGTCATCTGTTTGGCTGGTTCACTGGTCACCCCAAACTGACTCACTGTCGATCTTAATTGTGATAGCAGTTTCCAATCAAGAGCATGCAGCTCTGCTGTTAAGCCACCACCGGCAGCTGGTGTAAATACCACCGGCCATGCCAATTGTCTCGTAGCCTCTGCGGCATCATTATCTCCCCTTTCCATACAGTCCTTTGCCAGTGCAGCCCACGCTTCTCTCCTTTCTCGTGCAATGGCCTCCGCTAGGTCAGATTCTGCCCCAGGGATCGGCTCATTACTCGATCGTGAGAGTGGGGGTGCGGTGGACGGTGGCGGTTGCTGACTGCTTTCCACCGGGGGTGCCGAAGGCTGACAAAGGCTTCCCGTAGTGGTGCCGGTTTGTGTCGGGGGCAAAGACACTGTGGAAACGCCAGGAGGTTCTGAACGAACCGTGAACCAATTTCCTTCATACTCCTTGTTCTTCCCTTGAGCGGCAGAGGCTTGCTCTGCTGCCCTCTTTTCTGCCTGACACTGTAAAAGCTCGTTATGCACCACTTTCCAAACTTTTCCTAATTTCTTTGCTATCTTATCATCCTCTAAAGTAGCCTCCCACAATATGACCCCAAGCTTTCGCCACTCAGAAAGCTCATGAACAGTGTGAGGGTTTGCAAACACTCCCTTTGCATGTCCATACTCTAATAAACCTGGTAATTCTTTCTGTAAATCTATATCTTTAATCTGTCTTTTCTGCAAGAATGCAGTAAATAAATTATATGCCGCTTGCCTTTCCATACCTAATAAATCAGCGCGCTGTTGCAGCCCTTCAAGGTCTCAGCGGCACGTATCGGCCGGGCTCGTCTATACGGTCACCCAGGGCGCAGAGCACTTCTCTTCTTTTCCCAGTGCTCTTATTCGCCGTCCTCGACTGCTTAGGACCCGAGCTCCTTCGTCATCCCACCGTGGATCACGTCAAGGGTCACCATTTGTGGGAAAAACGACGGGAGACAAGCTCACCCTATGATGATCAACAAGTCTCAAACTTTATTAATCAGAAGCTCACAATTATATAGTCACATTAATGAGGCTCATACATATTGCAAAAACAGAGCTCACCATTGGCTAACGGCTATCAGGCAGCTGGCATGGCTGAGTGTCCTTGCAGTTAGCAAAATCCTAGTTCTAACCAGATAAGTTCTTCCCTGTACAGCATCCTGTTGCTGTGCAGCTGCTGAGCAAGGTCAGGACGTCCAAAGAGGTTCTATTGTTCTATCAGTTTAATACAGTAATGTCTTTCATTCCTGTAGCTAGCTAAAATCTGTTTTGCACAAGTTGGTTTCTACACCTGCATGCTGTTACTGTATGATTTCTTCTTCAAAGCTACTGTCCTTGTATAGTGCTTGTGCTACTTCTCAACCAGCCCAAGACAATCATGTCCTCTCTGTTTTAACCATTCATCCACAAAATTCTCCACAACCTCCTCCTCTCATTCCCTGCCTGTCCTTCCTAAAGAGCTTGTACCCATCTATCCCTACATTCCACTTGTGGGAATCATCCCACCAAGTTTCAGTAATAGCCACTATGTCATGGCATCCCTGCAGCACAGTGGCCCTTAGTTCATCCTCTTTGTTGCCCAAGCTCTGTGCATTTGCATAGAGGCACTTCAGCTGGGCTGGCCCTGTCCTCCTCGTGTGCCATTTCCCCTGATTTCCTCAGCTTGTCTTGGTACATCATCCCTGGTTTGTCTCAGGGCAGCAAGGTCGGGAGACTCCTTAGCTCTCAGTCCCTCTGCCTCTGGTGAGCTGCCCCACTGTCTGTCACCAGCCAGCAGGAGACTGTTAACCCCTTCCCTCTTCAAATCTAGTTTGAAGCCCTATCAATGAGTCCTGCTAATTCCTGCCCCAGGATCCTTTTCCCCCTCTGGGACCAGTGCCTCAAATTAGTTATTTGCAGCTCTGGCACCTTGTAAACCGAGCCATGATTGTAGAACCCAAATCTCTG
The DNA here is from genome assembly GCA_013396835.1 of Psilopogon haemacephalus. NCBI lineage: Eukaryota > Metazoa > Chordata > Aves > Piciformes > Megalaimidae > Psilopogon > Psilopogon haemacephalus. The sequence continues at coordinate 84,049 of VWZI01008170.1, read as the reverse complement.
TTGATGACACCAGCTCTGGAGCCGTGAACTGATCTGTTGGCTCTTCCTAAATGTTCCCTCATTCATCACCGTTGTTAGAGGGATAGAGGAGAACACAACCTGTACTCCTGATCCCTTTAGCCGTTGCTCTAAGGTCCTGAAAATATTGCTCACTGATATCTCAACCACACAATGTGCATGTTTGCTGTCAGAAACTTTCTTCATGCTGGTAGGTTTAGTTGAGAACTGTGTAACAGCAACATTGTTCACTATAGATCCTTTGGGCCACCAAAACCAGTCTTATTCAACAGTCAGGGTCAGTCCTAGAAAAATGCCTGTAGCCACTCTTGCTGCAGAGAAAGTCAGTCTAAATTAATGAATATAGACTACTTACACACTAAAAGACACAACCTTGCTCTATCAGGTAGAATATAAAGAGAAAAGAATACTGAAGTGAAAGATTTGGGTTTCATTGTGCAAAGAAATGCTCTAAAATCTCCCAGTTCATTCAATGCTCTTTCACCCGAATGAAATCTTCTGTAGAATTTTCCACAACAATGTTTTAAATAAGGGCAGAGAATGATTGCAATTTCCCTGCCTATGTTTCCTAATTGACACTTGATTCCAAATACCAAGTTTGAAAACCAGTTTCTGTTTTGAGGCAGTAACAGCATCTGTATATTCATAAAGGAAGCACACTCTGCCGCCTGCTGTTGACTAGCCACTTACATACAAGCATCATGATTTTTTTCTATCTCTTCCTTTTTCAAGCCCCAATTTCCTGTTACAGTCTGAGGCTGAAATGATTACTTTTCCCCTCCCACTTGAGTTTATAAACACCCTCTAAACACGTGACACAAATAATTTAGAATGATTAAAGAGTTCCAAGTGTGTCTCCAGATGGCATTTGTAGGATCCAATTTTGAACACCATTTTGTTTTTAAAAAGTCTTATGTATTTTTTTTTCTATAATTTCCTAAATGATGTGTGAAAGAGGGAAGATTTTTATTGCCTATTTTAGTTTGTGCTGTTTCACAGAAAGACAGATTGGGATTTTTTTTTTTTTTTTTAATCTTTATCAGGACCACCACACAAATCTCAGAATTTTTTCTAGTACTTGCCAGCTATTTGTCTCTTATGTTATTTTTGAATAGTAAAAGAGCCTCACAATTATGCTGTCATTATAACCACCGGCTTAAAGAGTTTTTCAAGGTTATTCAAATCATGACTGCCTCTATTACCATTTCAGAGAAAACAGATTTTCCTGATTTGATGAACCCAAGAAACAACTTCCAGCAAGTAAATTGTAGACTCCAGCAGGAAACTAGATCTATTCTGACCCCAGCAGACAAGAAAATAGTCTTGAAGGAAAAGAGCATTTCAGCAAGCACACCGTGATGTCCCAGCCATTATATCTTGCTGTCTGACTGATTTCTCACCAATTTCATTGGAAAGATTGATGCTGACTTTAATAGCAATTAGCTAGATATGAAGATTGACACAAGCCAAAGCTGGAAGAAAAGTCATGACAGTGGGATATAGCATAATCAGAGGAAAGAAAAAAAAAATTTAAAAACATCATTCTAGTGATGAAACTAAAGTGCTAGCTGGAAATGCTTGAGTGTTATGTAGAATACGGTGTAGATATTTCCTGATCCACACTCTTTCAAGTATTGGCTTGAGCCTCTACCTCCAAGTATTTAGATCCCTAGATTTCTAAATGTACCTATTCCATCTTGTGAGTGTTAACATTGCATGGGCTAATAATAGCTTCTGTTATTTGTGATAAAGGAGTATAATGAGTTAATTTTTTTTTTTCAGTATGTATGTAATTATTATTTGGCATCCCTGCTTTATTGTGTGGAACTGGCTATCTATGACATTTTAGCAGCTCCTACTGGAGTGAGAAAGCATTAGGAGACCAATTCTGAAATCAAATGGCCTCAGTGAGAGTCCAGAGCCCTCTGTTTGTCAAGGGGTCCCATTGCTCCAGCCTGGTGACTGACTGAACAGAAAATGTCCAAAGAGTGAAAGGCAAATCAGCATAGCACCTCACTAAATAATGTTCATCTGGTTACAGAACGATTTTTGGCTGTGTAAGAAGTCTTCAGTTGCTTGTAGCCACTATAAATCCTCCTTTGCCTCAAATGCCTACCCTTTCTAGTGTTCTTTTATTCTCTCTTGTCAGGAGACAGAGGTGTGGTCCAAAGCCTGAGTATAAATAGCACAGAACATGGCAGAGTTAAACGGGACTGATTTCAGGGCTGCTGAGTTCAGGCCACTTGAAAGTGCAGTAGAGAACCAGAACCATCATTTTCTGACCAGGTGACCCCCCTGGTGGACATGGGGAAGGCTGTGGACGTAGTCTACCCGGTCTTCAGCAAGGCCTTTGACACTGTCTGCTACAGCAAACTCCTGTCCAAGCTGGCAGCTCGTGGCTTGGACAGGGGCACTCTGTGCTGGGTTAAGAGCTGGCTGGATGGCCAGGCCCAGAGAGTGGTGGTGAATGGTGCCACATCCAGTTGGTGGCCAGTCACCAGTGGTGTGCCCCAGGGATCAGTGCTGTGCCCAGTCCTGTTTAATATCTTCATTAATTGATCTGGATGAGGGGATTGAGTCCTCCATTAGTAAGTTTGCAGATGACAGCAAGCTGGGAGCATGTGTGATCTGTTAGAGGGTAGGAGGGCTCTGCAGAGGGATCTGGACAGGCTGGACAGATGGGCACAGTCCAGTTTTAACAAGTCCAGGTGCCAGGTTCTGCACTTCGGCCACAACAACCCCAGGGAGCACTACAGGCTGGGGACAGAGTGGCTGGAGAGCAGCCAGGCAAAGAGGGACCTGGGGGTGACATGAGCCAGCAGTGTGCCCAGGTGGCCAAGAAGGCCAATGGCATCCTGGCCTGTATCAGGAATAGTGTGGCCAGCAGGACCAGGGAGGTCATTCTGTCCCTGTACATAGTGCTGTTTAGGCCACACCTTGACCACTGTGTCCAGTTCTGGGCCCCTCAGTTTAAGAAAGATGTTGAGGTGCTCAAATGTGTCCAGAGAAGGGCACCAAGGCTGGTGAGGGGGCTGGAGCACAGCCCTGTGACAAGCAGCTGAAGGACCTGGGGATGTTCAGCCTGGAGAAGAGGAGGCTCAGGGCAGACCTTATTGCTCTCTACAAGTACCTGAAAGTAGGTTGTAGCAAGGTGGGGGTTGGTCTCTTCTCCCAGGCACACAGTGACAGAACAAGAGGACACAGTCTCAAACTGTGCCAGGACAGGTTCAGGCTGGATGTTAGGAAGAAGTTCTCCACAGAAAGAGTGACTGGCATTGGAATGGGCTGCCCAGGGAGATGGTGGAGTCACTACCCCTGGAGGTGTTTAAGATGAGGCTGGATGAGGCACGTTGTGCCATAGTTTAGATAATTAGAAGGGTTAGGTGATAGGTTGGACTCAATGATCTCAGAGGTCCTGAATCTGAGTCGAGGCAATCCCAAGCACAAATACAGGTTGGGCAGTGACTGGCCGGAAAGCAGCCCTGAGAAGAAGGACTTGGGAGTGCTGGTGGATGAGAAGCTCAACATGAGCCAGCAGTGTGCACTTGCAGCCCAGAAAGCCAACCAGATCCTGGGCTGCATCAGGAGAAGTGTGGCCAGCAGGTCGAGGGAGGTGATTCTTCCCCTCTACTCTGCTCTTGTGAGACCCCACCTGGAGTACTGCATCAAGTTTTGGAGCCCCTGTTACAAGAGGGATGTGGACATCCTGCAGCATGTCCAGAGAAAGGCCATGAGGATGATCAGAGGGCTGGAACATCCCTCCTATGAGGACAGACTGAAAGAGTTGGGGCTGTTCAGTTTGCAGAAGAGGAGGCTTCCAGGTGACCTTCTTGTGGCCTTCCAGTATCTGAAGGGGGCCTACAAAAGACCTGGGGAGGGACTTTTGAGGCTATCAGGTAGTGACAGGACTAGGGGAATGGAGCAAAGCTGGAGGTGGGGAGATTCCGATTGGATGTGAGGAGGATGTTCTTCACCATGAGAGTGGTGAGAGCCTGGAATGAGTTGCCCAGGGGGGTGGTTGGGGCCACATCCCTGGAGGTGTTTAAGGCCAGGCTGGATGAGGCTCTGTACAGCCTGATCTAGGGTAGGGTGTACTTGCCCATGGCAGGGAACTAGATGATTCTTGTGGTCCCTTCCATCCCTGACTGATTCTATGATTCTACGATCATCAAGTATAACCTATTGATAACATTATCTAAATCATGGCACTAAGCGCCACATTCAGTCTTTTCTTAAACACTTCTGAGGATGGCAACTCCACCACCTCCATGGGCAGCCCATTCCAATGACCAGTTCTCCTGAGCTTGGAACACCTAGCCTATGCTAGCAAGAGCTTTCTTTCCTTATGTAAGTATCCTTGCAAAGAGAACAGAAACCAAAGGCAAAGTCAAATCAAAAAATTAACTCCTTCAGATTGAGGCTATAGAGATAGACAAACCACTTACCACATCAGGTACCAGTAATGGCAAAATAACATTTCCAACAAATACAATTGAAGGCAGGAGTAGCTAAGCCTTCTTTGCAAATGATAGCTAATAGTGCAGGAATGACTCAAGTCTCTTCTGCACCTCCTTAGGCAACAAAGATTACTATCCAGATGCAGTGCAGCTGTGGAGGTGTTTTTTTAACCTGCAACTGAGAGTCATTCCACATTGTCCACTATATCCCTAATTATGGTAATGATGGCTTCTCTAGGAAAATGCTACCAAGCTTATATGATTAATTCGAGTGAGTGCAACAATTGCACCTATAAAGCAATTATCTCGCTGTGTTAATCAAGCAATTTGTTGCTATGTCACTTAAGGAACAAGTTAGTGTAATTGTTAGTGTACTGGCAAACTAGAATAAATTAGATTTGCTATAAAAACTCAGTAGAAGAGAGCTGTCAATACTCCCTTGTCAACTAAGTCCTTCTTGCACAAAGGCATTATTGAAGCTCCTCCACCTCCTTCCCATCTTGTTAGTTAGTATGATTGCCTGCTACGTTTTTGTAATCTATCTTGTGGAAAAGCTAGGCTGTTGGTTTAGCACTCAAATTTCAACAAAACAAAAGCAAGTAGCCTGCTTTTTATCTGATCCTTGTCCTTTGACTTACTTCGCTCAAGAGAGCAAATAATTAGAATTTCCATCAGAAGAGCTATATGAGTCATTTCACACCAGCAATCCACATCTTTCATGCAGGGAGATAAAACAACAGAATTACTGCTCATACCTACTGAAAACAAGAGTAATATAACTGAGAATAAGAAAAATGTGAATGTAATAGAAATCTGACAATAGCACACAAAATAATATCAATGTACAATCTGAAGAAAAGTAGCAATTGAAAGACATGATCCTGGGTTGGAGGAAATGCCTTAAGAATCCCACAAGCATGTGAAAATTATGACTTGTTTATGGGTTATCACCTACTACAGGTAAAGATAATCCAGCATTTTGGACAGTATCTGGCAGCCCATGCTCACTCTAGCTCAATTTGAAAGACAGGACTCATGATTACAAACTTACCTTCATTACCAAGCTCTACTCATTCTTTGGAGGACAAGGCAAACTAGGGCATAGAGGGCAACAATCCAATCAATGTCTACTTTAATCAGATTTTCTGCTCTCAGGACAAGACATCCTGCACTTGAATAATTAGAATGTAAAACAAAAACCAGCAGTTCAGCTGAAACAAAAGCAAACAAACAAATACATGTAAAGGAGAGGAGAACTAATTATTTTGTGAGAAAAAAATATGTCAGTGCAGCAAAAACAATGCCAAATGAATAGGCTTGAAATTCTAGATATAGAAATTGATGATTCAGAACTGAAATTATTTTAGATTACTCTAAAAGCATTTAGATGCTTTAAAGTAGTAGCACAGTTATCAGGCCTACTAGAGACTGAGTAACACTCTGATGGCAGATGTTGGATTTATTGCATGTTTGATGGCTAAATATAAACAGATAAATATCTATTCTATAATTACTGTAACAGGTTAATGACTTAACCCATGACAATTACATGTCTCACAAGTGTGAAATTTCAAAAAAAAAGGTAATAAGATCTTGAATTAAATTTATTTGGTATAATAAGTAAATATGGACAAAGATAATTACTTACATAAATTCTTAGGAGTGTTGGCTTATGAATATCAGTACTATTGGCTTGTAGTTGATGTCTGTACCTAAATATTTTGGCCAAGTCTGTCTAGAACCTAAGTGTGTGCAATTAGGACAAGTTAAAGTAATAATTAGGACACGTCACATCATCCTTCTGGATCCTGCTGGAGTGTGTTCAGAGGAGGGCAATGAAACTCATGAAGGGTCTAGAGAATAAGTCTTTAGAGGGGTAGCTGTTGTAGCTGAGGAAACAGGTAGTTTAGTCTGAAGATGAGAATCCTGAGGTGAGACCACCTTGTTCTCTACAACTACTTGAAAGATTGTAGTGGGGGGTGGGGGGTGTCAGTCTCTTCTCGCATGTCAGAATCAATAGAACAAGAAGAAATGCCTCAAGTTGCAGAAGGAGAGGTTTAGGTATTAGAAAAAAAAAAAAATCTTTACTGAAAGAGTGGTCTGGCACTGGAATGGGTTGCTCAGGGAGCTGGTGGAGTCACCATTCCTGAAGGTCTTAAAAAAACCTTGTAGACATGGAACTTTGGGACATGGTTGCGTGAGCACAGTGGTGTTGGGATAATAGTTGGACTTGATCTTAAAGGTCTTTTGCAACCTTAATGATTCTATGATGCTATAAAAAGGGTGCACATGATCTAAAGCCAAGACAGAAGATGACAACACAAACAGTAAACATTATGAATGTCTCTGAAACATTTTAATCTATGAACGTCAAAAGGGCAAACATAGACAAGAAAGATAACAATAATTGCATATTAATGTCCCTTTGGAGTAGGATCTACTAATCCATGCTTGCTTACATATAATTTAATTAATTCTCTGTGAATATCAAGTAAGGTGATTTTCATAACTTCTAAGCCTCACGGCAACACCTAGAGTCTAACAACAGCACAGTATCTACTAAGGCTGATGAGACAAACTGATATTCTTTTCCAAATCTTGCCCTACAATGCCTATTACTGCCTACGTAATTTTCCATCTCTGAATCTATCTCAAACTGTCTTTATATGAGGTAGAAATGTACAGAAAGAGTAGATGAAGAGCCATATCACATCTTTCATTTACTGCAATTCCTTTAGTAAGTATAAAATGTGAAAAAGAGGGAAGCAACACTGAAAGCTCTGAAAATATTTTTTCTCTACACATACAGGCAGGCATAGGTGTGGTTTGACTTTCTAACTGTATTTAAAAGCTGAAACAGACATGGCCACGGGCAATTATGAGGCATGAAGGCTGAAGCCTTACAATGGTAAAAAAAGAGGACCTTTAGGAGATTAGGTTTAGATTCCTATAATCTGTCCAAAGATGATCAGATAACTGGACATGTGTAATGTGGAAGAGAGTGGAAATTAATAGGTCATAACTATTCTTTAGCAGTAAGTTTGTTTCTTCTAGAATTACTACTAATCCTTGTGGCTGACTACAAACTCCTTAAAGTGATCTAGACATTCTCCTAGAAATCTGGAAAACTCATTAGTAAAACATTCCAGCTGGCATTCACATTCAACCAGTTTCCTATCTGCTTCAGCTCTTTTCACATAATATGAACATTTTTTAAAAAACAAAACAAAACAAAAAAGCAAACAAAATAAACCTCAAAGCAAAGAACCAAAACCTCAAAACAAACAAATACAATTAAAAAAAAAAAAAATAAAACAAAACACAAGGAAACACAGAAAACATTAGTTTTATTTTGTTAGTTTCATTTTTACTTGCCTTAGTTGTTCCTGAGGAGCTTCTAAATTATTCCTATTCCAATTCCAATTTCAGAAGAGCAATGGTTTGGAAAACACAATGTAGCATGTCAATGCTACCAATCACTTTAGAAAAGATACAGGTGCACTGAATATTTTAATGGAAACATATTGACTGAAATTGCTGATTTTTTTAACTCCTACACCAACTCACAATCAGTATTGTTTCCATCATGAATAAAAAGGTTTTTTTAAAATATACTTTGGAAACCCTCTGGATCTGAGGCAAAATATCAATGCAAAGAAAACCTTCCTTTTATTGTTTTGGAAAGCACTATGGTGTCCAATTAAGAACATATAGTTAGCTATTAAGTATGATATATTGGTAACACAACATGGACATGAACATAGTCAGTCTCTCTCTGTTTTTAGCGGTGTATAACAATTTATTTAAATGTGATTCTGAATGACAGTCATCAGCATTTCCCTTAACAGTGGAAGAATTTTGAGCAGTGTTCCTAAATAATTTAAATCATCAATGATTTTGCGAGTCATAATTTGTTCATTGTTAAATGAAGCAAAACAATATGATCAGAAAAGTTGGTGGAAAATATATTAATTCAGGGTTTAGCCCAGAAAGCAAAGCCATAGTCACGCTAAAAACAAATGTGGAAAAACACATGAAGTGTGTCATATGGAGTACATAAAAGACGAAATTTCTATCTCCGTTGTTCCTTACAAGTATAACAGATGAAAAGACAGAAAATAAGACTTGTTTTTCTTTCTATATCTGTCTTGATGCCTTCCTGGTCCTCTCATTTCCTAAGAGTTTAAATTTTAACTAGAGTAAATGTTTAAATTATTTTTTGCATGTTCTTGTAAAGTTATCAGCATGCATGGACTGACAATGCAGGACAGGGCAGCAAGTAGAACGCCGTCCTACCTGAGAGCACAGGAATTGAGAAAGCAAATGAAATGTTTTCATGCTTTATGCAGCTATTTCTCTCAGTGCTTTTATTACTTCTGCATTGCCCCAGGAAACGCTCAGCTGGCTCCTCTCTCAATCTCTGTATGAACTGCTTGCAGTCTGCGGTTCTTTGGCAGACCACCCAAAGTCAGCCTTTGTCTACTGGAATAAATGCATGCCGACTTGTCAGGTTCCTGTAGCTTTTGGAGAGATGTCAAATAATCCTGACATGTTGGCTGTTCAGTTTTTAATTAGCGATAAACACAGTATTGTGTTGCAGAGCAACAGAGGATCTGGCTGCCTTGCAACTTTTGAATGAGGTTAGGCAGAAATAGGATTAACTAACTCCTTGACAAATAGTAACTCTGATGGTATACATACAGTTAACCAGGTGTCTCAAAGATTTAAAATAATATGAAGTGGACATTTATTTTCTTCCAGCACTGTCTTCATGTATTCTGGACCACCAAAATTCACAATACTTTCAGAACTCCAGGAAAACAAGTATCTCTGCTTTTATCCTTCTCCCAGCCCTAAGCTTTAACTGATTCTTACACACAGTTTTTTGGTTTCTTTCACAGGTATATGGCTATTATTGATCCCTTGAAACCTAGGCTATCTGCAATGGCTACCAAGGTGGTCATCGGAAGCATCTGGATTTTGGCTTTCCTGTTGGCCTTTCCTCAGTGCTTATACTCCATAACCAAGGTGATGCCTGGGAGAACTCTTTGCTATGTAGCGTGGCCAGGTGGTCCAAAACAACATTTTACGTAAGCTTTTGTTCTTTTAAACTTGTGCATTGTAGTGTCTTCTCTTGCAATGGGCTTGGCAAAAGCAGTAGAGTTTCATGCAAAATAACAGCATTGATCACTGAGGAACTGAGAAGGAGTTTCCAAAGCTAGGAAACTAGTGCATTTTAAATAATAAGCGAAACACATTTATTCTCTTCTACATCTATGAGAGTTCTCCATTTCATGCTGTGTGTTTACCATCACAGTGTCACTTAAGCTGGATACTCCCATAGACAGAGATGGTCAGAAATGGCTACAGAATACGGAATTGAAAGCAAGTTTCCTTTTCATCTTAACCAGAAAGACAAGTATTTCCAGTATCTCCTTTTCCTGATCAGATTATTACCTCTGGGGCTCTTCATCAGAAGTGGGGTTTTCCCCTTTATTCTGTTACACTGTTACAACTACTTTTATCAGATATCAGTTCAAATAAGAAAACTGTAAAATCTGTAAGTGGTGACAGTTTCTGGAAGTGTAAAATAGTAGTCAATTAAGTTGAATATGTCAATTAAGTTGAATATGTCCACAATTAGGAATAAGTGGTTACCTAGCAACAAAAACATTATTTGCCCTTTCGTGTCCTCATCAACATTTAAGGTGAATATTATGTCCAAGGCTAAAAGCCTATTTAACCATCCAGCATCAAATCTGATATTCTGCTCTTCCAGGCAGGTGAGAAAGGCCCGGGATACGTATAACTTTTATCAATTTAGAAGCCATGTGTAGATATTTAGGGCAGGAAGGTCATTCTAAGGGATGGTTGGGGACTCTTCATCGACCATTCACCATGATATTAATTGAAGATGTCATATAACCAATGGTTAACAGGAGACAAAAGAAGTTACATTTTTTCCTCACAGTGCTTACATCAGCAGCGATGCCTATGTCACACATGGTCAACTGATCTGCCTTACAAAGTACTTTGGGTTACACAGGACATTTATCAGGGCAGACTAAAGCTCAAAATCACTATCTTGCTTTTAAGATACTTGGCTGTGCAGTAATTAAATAATCTCGGGGCAGGGAGGGGGAAACATTAATAGAGTCATAGAATGGCTAGGGTTGGATAGGACCTTAAATATCCTCTGGTTCCAAACCCCCCCTGCCATGGGCACATGGATACCTTCCACTAGCCCAGGTAACCTAAGGCCTCATCCAACCTGGCCTTGAACAATTCCAGGGAGGGGCCATCCACAACCTTCCTGGGCAACCTGTTCCAGTGTTTCACCACCCTCACTGTAAATAACTTCTTGCTAACCTTCAGTCTAAATTTTCCCTCCTCAAGCTTCAATCCATTCCTTCTCATTCTATCACTACAAGCCCTTGTAAAAAGTCCATGCCCAGTTTTGTTGGAGACCCTGTAAAGAGCCCCCTGGAGCCTTCTTTTCTCCAGGTTGCAAAGCCCCATTCCTCATTCTGCAGTCACTGGTCATGATAATTTATAAAGCCTCTCTTATTCTACACTAGTGCAAGCTCAAAACTAGAAACCCCATAGAGTGCTTGAATTAAAATGTAAATAAATTCTAATGCAGTTGGAGAAAGTGAAAACACTGAGTCCTAGCTGCTCAGTGTAAAACACACTTTGTGCCACAGTAGCACTCTCGACTTCTAGCAGCCAGAAGGAAGAGCTCCTCTAAAAGCACTCGTCAGCTCAATGTTTTTTCATTGCAGGTATCATATCATTGTGATAGTGCTGGTCTACTGCTTTCCACTTCTTGTCATGGGCATCACTTACTCCATAGTTGGAATTACCCTCTGGGGAGGAGAAATACCAGGTGACACATCCAACAAATACCATGAGCAGCTCAAAGCTAAGAGAAAGGTACTGTTAAACCTCTTTAAGTGAGTCCTGACAGCATCATCTGCAACTGTGTTGCAAAGTCCCACAGTACATTCTTTCAGAAATCCAGGTTACTTGAAATGACAATAAGAAGAGATATAGATCCATAAAAAATGTGTGTCTTCTAGGTTCACAAACTGTTCTTTTTTTTTAGCCTTTCTGTTCATCATTAAATAAAGGCAATATTTGAATGTTACGTTCACAGTCCAAAGGCAGCAGCGTGTACTGTGTCTGATATGTGGAAATTAATCACAAATGTTCAGCCTTACAGAGCTAAAATATTGGGGTTTGAACAGTCAACCATTATCTCCTCTTAGGCCAGATTCTCAACCTAATGAATAGAAAGTGAATCCTGCCATGATTTTCAGTGGATTAAGCCTCATGTTTCTTTGAGGTGACTGCTGATCAACTCTGTTCATGTTGAATAATTTAGGTTCGGAATCAAAAGCTTTTAGGTGAGAAACACAAAGTATTCTTTCTCAGCTGTTTTCTTTCCCTATTTTTCAATGTGAGCACTGCCTGGTCTAATAAGATTGTGGATTGATTGTGAACTGATTGTTTGGCTACCTTCTGTTCAGTTTCCATGGCATTACAATGCCATGAAGGTTTCTTCCTTATAACATTCATTATCTTAACATAATTTTTCTTCTCTAATAAGGCAGCCCTTCTGCTTTTTTTATTTCTGACATTTTTCATACTAAAATGCTATGACACTGCAGCAATAGCAGGGTGCAGCATGTTTGGTCCTGAGATAAAAAGAGATCTTCACCAAATACTGGGGAATGCTGACATTTCCATTTCTTTCAGAACACTGCTAGGAATACAGAAGGGCTTTTTCTCCACATACCACACAAGTAGTTTTTATGGCAGAGACTATATGAAAGAGAAGGTAGGAACATTTTCTCATTCATATATCTTCAGACTCCTAAAAGACCAAAGTAAAAACTTCTTTGGCAAGTTTCAGTTGTCAGAATGGTAGACATGCCTTGACAGCTCTATACTACGATGTGCCTCCCGTAAAACTAAAGGCATTCTTTCTTTTTGCTTTTACACAGCTTTAAGAGAGCAAAATGCTAGCCTCTCTTAAGAAAGCAAAATATAATTTGATTAATATTACCACTGCTATTGCCTTGTAACAGTTCAAATATTATTTTGAATATGAACAGAGAGAAAATGCCAAACAATCACCACAGAAAACTAACCAGTAGGCTTTCCATATTTGTTCCAAAGTAAAACTATTGCTCTAATTTCTAGAAATCCTGAAAGCATTTCAAAAGATCAGCACCTCATTCCTTAATATTGTCCATGAAAGTCCAATGTTATCGTCACAGTCTTTGCCGTCTTTAATAACACCTACTCAGAAGTGTATTGTCAAAGTTACAAAATTACCTTTCCTGCAGAGCATAAGCAGAATTAACTGATAATTAACTGTGCTATTAACCAAAACTGCCCTTTAAGCTTTCTGTAACAGATACAATTCACAACAGCCAGTATGGAAAGAAAATTATTAAAAGGTAATATGGAGCATTAGGAGATTCCAGAACTTCAAAACCCTACTATCGTAATGACTAAGTAAAAGAAACATCTTATGTCATAAAAACTGAAGGTTTCTGAAGAGGAAAGGTGACGTACTATATACTATGAAGGGTTTCATTAAATCCTTTGTGTACCTCACTAGAGCTCTAAATATATGCAAGAGAAAAGGAGTAGCAGCCTTAGTAAAAGGATTTTAAATGTGAGACTACCCGAATAGGTGCCTTCAACACATGCAACAAGTAGATTAAATTGTATGGAAATGCATTGTAACTGCATCAGTGACTTTATTGCAGAGCTCCACAGCAGCTCTTCAGTTCTACTGCTGTGCTCTCTGGGAGGATTTATGAAATAGCTGGTATTTGGAAAGATGAATCATAATTAGTCATTCACAGACATTAAATAATAGACTAGAATTCAAATAAAGCCATCACTTACCCTGCTTCTGATAACAGAGTTGTTGCTTTTCCTTTATTGAAACAAAGACATAACCTGGTTCGTTTGCTGTGTAGCATGAAGCTATCCAGACACATGGAAACTCTGTGCACTTACAGTGAAGGAGAAAGATAAAATAAATAATAAAGTGAAAAGGATGTTTGGCTAGGATTGTTTGAAATGGTGTTTACTGTTAAGAAGATAGTGAACAGTTCGTGTAAGATCTTTAAAAGAAACAATTTTTCAATAAGAGATTTGAAGCTTGAGGAAGTTGTTAGCATTTTGATGGTCTCATCCCTTCATACCTGTGACTGTGTAACACACCCTGAATCCTCCTGAAAGCTGCATCAAAGAGCATGTTCTTGCTCATCACTGTGGGGGAGTTGTACTAGATGACCTTTAAAGGTCCCTTTCAACCCAGCACATTCTGTGACTCTGTAACAAAGGATTCAATGAATTTCACAGTATGTTCTATAGGTTGGGCTGCACAAACTCATGCTCTAAGGGTCAAAGGCTTGAAATTATTAAAAATTCAGGACTGTTTGAGACTACTACCACATGACTATTAGCATTGTTGTTTCCCTTGTGCTTTATTTTTCTTCATAGATCAAATGTCTCAGGCACTGACACAACATTGCCTGACATCAGCCTTTCAGAACATTCACTAGATGTGGAGACTTCACAGCCATTACCCATTCTTAGATCTCCTGGCATGAAACTGCCTAATGTTCATCTGAACACCACTTAGTCTCCTACATTAGTTCCCATTTTCACAAGATGCAATTATAGTGTCTATACTCTTATACATAATTTAAGTTTATATAGGTATAACTATCAGCTTTACTAAGCCAAAGGCTTCTTCATACTCCATGCATATATGTCAAAGTCTTGCTCTCAGATGTTGCCTCCCCATGCTGCTTTTTTTGTCTAATCTGTTCCAATGCCTCTTCCAATTTTGTTTATCCTCTAGGAGGGGATAATGGTCTACTGTAAGCAAAATCAATCTGTTACTTGTCTGTGTCAACAAAGGCAGTTCTGATCTAACTGTCCTCTGAAATACCTGTTTCTCTCAACAGTAGATACATTGCCAATGGGAAGCACACAGAAGAACAGAAAATACTCTCACTTTTTAATCTTTTATTTATAGCTCCACTTACTCCTATTAACTTTATGCTAATACATTACCATGCATCTTTTTCAGCAGTTTACATGAGTCCTTCATACTTTCGCTTTTGCTTGCATTCTTTCCTTCTTTTAACACTGATTGAGGTATTGTCTGAACTTCTGACTGCAATAAAGATTGATTAAAAGTCACATTTTTTTCAATATAAAAAATGTTACACAAATTTGCATTTAAAACCAGGAAAAAAGCCCCACATTTGCTAATGAGTCGCAGCATTGACATCAAAAGTATCCATCACGTGTCCATTTGTGCTCAAATGCTTTTAATTAATTAGTTAATACAGTATATGCACCACAAGGGAGGAGAAAATTAATCAGGAAACAATCAAAGACTTCCATCTGAAAAGAAAAATAAAACAAGGTTGGACTGTAGGAATAATGATACCACAAGAATCACTTTTGAATATTGTATATGGTGGGAAGCCAAATCAAGTAAGATGGCAGGACACACTTTTTCCAAGTCAGGACCAGAATGGTTACGTGTAAATTCAAACATCCATTTAAAAGACTGTGAAAAACTCGTGCTGGCTAAGCAGAAACATCCAGGTGAAATTCAAATGGCTACAAAATGTTTGCCATTGGATCTGATCAAATGGTCCTTAAGAACCATTGCCTGAAGAATTTATGAGTAGTCATAAGAATTTATGTCTCTGGTTCTCTTTTTAAGTTTTCCTCTTTCATGGGTTTAGAAAGTCCAAGAACAGGTAACTTAAATGATCAAAGATCTTATGAGGAGATTCAAGTGGTCTCAACTTCTCACACTGGAGAGAAGGAGGCCAAGGAACGAGATGATCAAGGTTATAGATAAAGTGACTGAAGAAGTCACTAAATCCTGAAATACAAGAACTAACAGGAGAAGAGCTTAAAGCAGGTTGTAAAGAGAGTACATTGAGAGGGTAATGGAAGAGCTGGTAAAAAACTTCTAAGACTCTCTCCTAAGTGCTATGAGCTGTTCAGAGAGGGATTGTGCAAATTAACAGAAAATAAATTTATAAAGAGACTGAAAGGATGAAGCAAGGATGTACCCCTCTTTACCACAATTGTGGGTACTGGGGCAGTATTGGGAAAACAGAAGACTGAATATGGCCAGGTTTATGGGATGTCCTTCAACAGCACCTTCCTCTGCCACTGCCAGAGATGGAATAGCAGGATAGGTGAACAACTTATCCAAGGGGAATTCTCCTATGTCCTTATTTTCCTCTTTTTTTTTTAATGTAGCAGCACAACTATAGAAATGTAGTTCAACATATTATTCCTGACTTGTCAGTAACTTTCAGTGCAACTAAAAAGGCCAAAAGCCAGGTTTTCCTTTTCTTTTCTTTTTTTTTTTTTACCAGAACAGTACATGACATGACATCATGTTAACGTGAATTTGTACTACATTACACAAACTAAGATTACTAATTCTGAAATCAAAGATCCTTATTGTTGACAAGCAACCACTAAGTCTAGACAGAGACTACTTAGATACTGTCCATTCTTAAAACCTCATGTGAACTTTGCATCCAGCCATAAGAAACAAAATGTTTTAACACTCTGAGTTCAAGGGTCTTGCATGTGACTTCCTATTTCTTGCCAACACCACCTTGAAACTCCACTTTTATCTTAGACATTTGTTCATACTTCTTCAAAGTTGGAAAATAATTGCTAGTCCAGGCGAGTTCAATACCTTCCCAGTTGTTTAAGCAATTCATCTATTCCTAGTTTTTCCCAGCATACAGATCAACATCCCAGATATAAATGGTTATGTTTTATTCCATTTTCAAAATGGCATAAGGGAACCAAACAGCTTACTCTATGTGTTGGGTTGAGGCTAGCTGCCCCTCCCCGCCCCCCGAGCCCGAAAGCCTAATAAAGACTCAAAACGATTTGGAAGTAAAAAGGGTAAAACTTTAACAACAAGTAAGAGGGAAAGGGTTTTTTTTTACAGCAGGTGGGAGAAAGGGAAACAAGATTTGGGATATGGGGAATGAGGGAAAAGGGTACAGAAACCAGGGAGAAGGGGGAAAAAGGAAAAAAAATACAACCGCGGCAGGCAGCTGAAGTTCGATTGGCTTTGGGTGCTGAAAGGAAAGCAGGATGCAGGAGCCCTATAGCGAAAAGTCTCAGTCCCAGTCTCAGCAGACAGTAAGGGTGCTCTAACACACGGCGGCAGGGAGACACGGGCTCTAGCAGCACAGAGCAGCGAGCAGGTGCTCAACCAGCCAGCACGAGGAGAAGAGGACGAAGAAGTTAGAAGGGGGGGACTGGGTTCCCCCTCTTATAGTCCAAATCCTAGCAGGAAGTGAGAGTGTCTAACCATGACACCTGGGAAAAGGGTGAAAGCATTCCTTGGGAAGAGACAGGGGGTCCCAGGGGGGCTTAAACCTTTACACTATAACACAAAGTCAGTATCATTTGGTTGTCCTAATTTCCATTAAAAACATCCTAATCAACTACTCTATATAGTTTTGTATTGCAAGCTTCAATGGATAGCCCAATCTTCACAGCTGACACCATACTCTATACTGAGTCATCATTTTAAAAAATATTCTTTGAAAGTCAGACCAAAATAACCACAGATTTTTTAGCCTTTATCAGATAATGGTCTAACAAGCTCCATGTATGTCTAAATATTCATGTCTTCATGATATGTATTCAAGAAGTAACAAATCCTGAAGCACAGAGATACTTAAGAAAGGCTTTTGGGGTACAACTCATCCAAATTAGCCAAATAACAACAGACTGTGAAAAAAACCCAATTTGCCATTGTGCCTTTCCCACTAATTAGTTATTAAAGGGACATGTTTCCATGTTATAGATTAATTTGTGCTCATGGACAACAATTATTACCATGGTGATGTAGGAGCACTTTGCTTACATACTGACAAGAAGCTCACTCCAGAACTGTGCACATGTGCTTCCCCCATGGGAAAGTACACCTTCTGTTTGGTTGGTTTGACATTTCTGAGAGTGAGAAGTGAAACAACTTACCCACTCTATCATAGAGTAATGAGGTGCTGAAATTCAATTTGTTATGAATAATATATAGCTCCTGCCAAAAATAGATGCATGTGTAATTCTTCGGTCTATCGGTAATCTTCTTCTGTAAATAGGTCTGGTATTTGACTTGGCAGGGATTGAAAATGAAAATAAAATTAAGAAAGAAAACTGTAGGGATATGCTAGAAGAGAAGCAACACAGAGAAGCCTATTAAAAAACAAACGAATGAAAAAAAAAAAGCCCAAATTAAGTAATACCAGGTTGAAGGACAGCTTACTACAGCTAGCACTGGTTGTCCTGTGCATTTTGCTTTCCATTGTCAGTCAACAAAAAAAAAAAAAAATTCTTTTTAATTATTCCAACACTTACGTAGAAATGTCCACTGATCTACTCTTTAGCCAGCTGAAGTTGCGATAAAACATCACCCAAAGTGGGGGCTGGTTATTCTCATACAGTATACAAACAATTGAACTAAAAGTTTCTGAAGTGATTAGCTCTGAAACCCTCTTTGTTTTCCTTATCATAAAACTAGTCTGATTATACGTTTTCAACTGAGTCTACTCTGAGGTTAGACTTGCATAGTCATATATCTTAGAATTTGTGAAACTGCTCTAGAAATTAAATCCATTTGAATGTTTTCATACCAGTGGGACACGGCAAGTTTCAAATATAATTTTTATCTGGGTTTGTGTGATATTGTCATATTTCTTGCTTAAGGTAAAGGGGAAAAGAACAACTTAGAAAGAAGGAATTATCATAAATTTTTAAAAGCTCCTTCAGATGTAAAATTATCCCTTGTTTGCCAGACACTGGAAGACGTTGAACTGTGTCCGGAGTTTTTCCACTCATTCATTGAGTGTCAGTTTGTCTCCTTCAATTTTAAAATGCTAAATGAAAACAGGACAGGAACCAGTCTCTAGGCCTAAGACCTGTCATCACAGACAACCCTAACAGAATTCCTCTGATCTAGTCTTAAATGTCCATCTGAAAATAATTTTGCCTTCTGGATTGCTACCTCTGATAGTGTTCTTGAAATCTCACCACTCCTTGAGTTCCAGCTTCCTAAGTTTATTTGTGGACAGCTTTATTTATGCCATCATTTTCTGTTGCCTTAATTAACTACTTATTATCCTTCATTGGTGTCACCTCTATAGATGTTTTTATAGCTATATCCTGTCTCAGCCTTCATTTAGATTCATTATGTAAATGAAAAAGATGCTTCTGGTCTTCTTTCATATAACAATGTCTGTATGTCACAGGTGACCAAAACCAGCAATGAAGTCTCATCTTTGTTCTGTACAGCAGTAGTAACACTTTTCTATCTCCACTGAAAATGCCTCATCTGGCACACTCTAATGTCTGTTTTATTGCTTTCATTAAAATAATGACCTGGTTGTGCTGTAATGAATCAGTACATCTATCTCCTCCTCATTTGTTCACAACAGTTCATTCCACAACCCACAGCAATTTTATTAGTCCTTAATTCAGCAAACACCACATTTTTTTCTAAATATGATCCTACCTATGAAAAAACAGTGTAAAACAGTGTAAAATCCCCCAAACCAGCACAGTACTAATCCAACAATCTCTGCCTGCTCTGTGATATCTGTCACTGCCATGACCCCACTTAAGAGATACAATCACTACTCTAAGCATATGATTAGCACATTGGAGTGGCATTTCTGCTCCTGCAGTTCTTCACCAACCAATTTTTCCCCTCTGTGTAATTCTCTTTAAGTTCATGAGGTATACTAATGGCAATGGAGAGATGGAACACCCCTTGATGCAAGCAAGGTGTCGGTTTATTGCGTGCAAAGCACTGGCTTATAACATTCTAAAAAATCAAAACTTTTACATCTTGTCTAATAATAACTGGTTAGTGTGACTGTGTACAGGTAGTGATTGGCTAGTAACATTTTATCAGGACGCAACTCCTTGTCTGGACAAAGCTTACATTCCTTTTGCTGGACACTGCTTAACTTCTGGACACTAGTGATCTCTAACACAAAATATCTGCCAAGTCTCTGCTCTTTGCATCTTTTCAGACCTTCACATTATCTATCTGTGCCCTGGCAGTAGTTTTCCACTAGCTCGGCTGCATTCTGTACCCACGGCGTTTGCCTCACTAAAGTCAAAACATCCCCATATACCAGTCTCTCAGTACTCTGAGAAAAGCCTTAAAAAGCATGTCCTAAAGTATACATGATCCTCCAGTCAGATAACCTTAACATCTCACGCTCAGGACAAATTAGATTGTTTAAGTTATGAGAAAATTCTTTCATTAACAGAAACAAACCCTGAAAAGTTTGGAAGCCCCTTCCTCATTGATTGTCTGTAAGGACATCATGAAGAAATTAATTTAGAATAAGTTTTGAGTCTGTTGAGCTTTCTGGAATAGTGTCCAGGACCTGTGTGGTGAAAAGTCCAGGAAACTTGGCACAGATCAGTCATTGCTAATAGCTGCTCATTTCAGCAGAGCAGAACTGCAGTTCCAGTATTGCACTTCGAGATGTTTACATTCACTACATGCTGTTATTTGTGTAAAAACAAAACATAATTTCAGTACCTTTTTGTGAGTTAAAGCAGGAGACCATATGACTAATTCCTCAAGACTTAGCAGAAGACACCTCACTAAACCTGTGCTACAGCATAAGCTTGCAGAGGAAAGCAGTTGAAACAGCACAAAGATATCACAAACAGTGGCAGGAGCTGAACAGCAGAGAACCGACAATATTCCAAATTTGCTTTTTAGAAGCAGACAAAAAATTATCACCTACACACAGAGGATTGTCTGTATTATGTCTGTTGATAGCACCACCTAATAAATTAAATCCTTTAGTTCAAGTACTTCACACTTTAGAAATTTCTGTACCGTGACGTTGTAAACAGCCTATTCAAAGCACCTTTATGTCATTATTCATTTTCTGGGCTGGATAGAAAGAATTTCTGTGATTTCTACTGGCTTTGGAGATGGTCTCCTAGGAAACAGTTTCAGCCACCCTGGCATGGGTCAGCTTATACCTTCTTCTTTCATAGGAGTAACAAACCAGCACAGTAACAATCCGTGTGTTGACTATTATGGCCAGGCAGTGTGGATTTTTCAATGTTTGAAGTAACACTGAATCATCTGTCCAAAAGGCAGAAATAGCAGACGCTGTCAGGACAATTACATTCCTGATACATTTGAGCAAGAATAATTGACATGGGTATATAAGATGATCAGAGGGCTGGAGCACCTCTGCTATGAGGACAGGCTGAGAGAGTTGGGGCTCTGCAGCCTGGAGAAGAGAAGGCTTCGGGGAGACCTTATAGCAGCCTACCAGTATCTGAGGGGGGCCTACAGGAGGGCTGGGGAGGGACTGTTCACAAGGTCTTGTAATGACAGGACGAGGGGGAATGGGTTCAAATTGGCAGAGGGGAGATTTGAACGGGATGTTAGGAAGAAATTCTTCACAGTGAGGGTGGTGAGGCACTGGAACAGGTTGCCCAGGGAGGTTGTGTCTGCTCCCTCCCTGGATGTGTTCAAGGCCAGGCTCGATGAGGTCTTGAGCGTCCTGATCTAGTGGGAGGTGTCCCTGCCTGTGGCGGGGGGTTGGAACTGCATCATCTTTGAGGTCTCTTCCAACCTAGACCATTCTATGATTCTATATATCACCATTTTACTGACCAAGCCTTTAGTTGTGAAGGCAGGAGTTAATGTGACCAAGTCAGGAGTTATGAAAATAGAATTATTTTATTTCCCTGAAAGTCCCACCTCCAAACTATATACACAATTAGTTTGACTTATTTACAGGTTCAATTTGATTGGGAAGATCTTCAAAAGGATACTATAGTCAAATTCAGAGATTTAGGAAGTCAGAAAATTGAAAAGGCTAAGCTACAAACACAGCTTTCACCCACTATTAATTGGCTGAGCAGAGAATTAAGGGGGCAGCTTTACTCACAACAATGAGCTAGGTACTTGTTGATGATCTCTTGCTGGATTCTCTCTGCATTCAGCTGGTTTAGAGTGCAAGCAATACCTCAAAAATATGGTTACCATGATACAGAGATTTTGTGGAAGCCATGCTGTCTCTGCAGCAACAGGGGAGTGCCAAGCAGCTGAGATCTCTGCAACTAGAATTACAGCCAGGAAGGTGGCTGTTAGTAAGGTTGCAGAGCAGTCAAGTCTGGATGCCACCAGCAGCTCTCTCTCAAATGGACCCAGGACTTGCCAAGATAGTGCAGGAGCAGGGGGCTATCCAAAGGTAGAGACAGTGTAAGACCCAAGAGCTGTGCAAAAGGTAGGAGCCATCCAAAGCCAGGACAGTCCAAAATGGGAACTTCTTCAGGCAGGCTCTGTAAAACAGGAAGCTTTTCCAGGCAGGAATCTTTTCAGGCAGGAGCCTTTTCACGCCGGTTCCTTTTGAGGTGGGAACACTCACGCCTTTTCCCTTCCTCTACTTATGCTCTTTTGAACAGTGTCCATTTGCCAGTTCATACTGGGCGTGAAAGACCCAGCCAACCACCAGCCCAAATTCCTGTGCGGGCTGGCACATGAGCTCACACACATGCCAAAAGGCACCTTTTGCTGCCCCCCCTTCAAGTCCGCAGGGCGGGGCATGGGAAAGCAGAATCACACCTTCCTCTTCTCCCATTCAAACCTGCCGGGTGGGTGGGGTGGGGGGGAAAGAGGAAATTTGGGGTGCTCCAGGACACTCTTTCAAAATGTTCTGTCTGTGAGTTGCAAGTCTACTTCTAATAAATTCATAGCCTTCATAGAACAATTTGTGGGATAATAAAAAAGTGCTTCAACTGCAAAATATAAACCTCAGGCATCACTGACGCTGGCAGTTTCCTTTCAAGTCACTTTAAATAAAAGTAGACTAGGCGACTTTTTTTTTTTTTTCAGTAATAAATGTTTTTGCATTATTACCTCTGCAACTGCTTGGTTATGATGGCATTAAAACAATAGTTTAAACTGAGTTTTTTCTGCAGATCAGTTCACAATGTGTTTTAAACAAGTATAGTCCAGGAACAACTCATCACATCTTCAGGCCACACAATTTCATTCCTATCAACAGAAAAGAGAAGAGTTTTTCCAAACTATGTATTAAACAATTCCCATTCTTTCCCAGGATGCTGTTGTGCTAAAAATATATACAAATATGATAAACACTAAAATGGTTTCTAATTGCACAAATCACTTAATTCCTGAAGTGAATAATCTGAAAATGAAACAATCAAAAAGACTGTGAAATAAGAGCCTAAGCTCCTATTTTGAAGATAATGAAAGGTACCCATCTCATCTTAGGTTCAAGAAGGCAGCTTCCATTGATAGGAGCCCACATAATGCGGATTCTTTTGCATAATTCACTGGCAGAATTCAGCATAGTTGTGGTTATTGCACTGTTCAATATAAGGTCTAGTTTACAAGAGAAAAAAAAACACATGGGCCAATACCTCTGGAATCCTACATGAGTGTTAAAACACAGCAATGTTCTAGATGAGCCTTCAATCAGGATTAAAGGTCCCATAACATTTTCAGAATTGCGGCAGAAAGTAGACATAAGAACAAAGCACTCTCACCAGGAAAACAAAAGATATGAGTGTTTTCTTTCTCCATAACAAATCTGCTTTTAAACATGTTCTAGGTCAAGAAGACCTGAAAGCATGTTTCAGGTCAGGAAGAAAAATATTGTAAAATAAGTGTTGGTGTGAAACTTAAGTACAAAAGCACTAGATAAGCTTTTTCACCTTTTTTTTTTTTTTTTTTTTTTTTTTTTTTTTTTTTTTTTTCCAGAACTCCATCTCAGGTGCTTAACAATATCTATTAATGCCAATCCCATGATAGCCACTTGGAGTCATTTTCTGAAGGACATAAACTTCTTTTGCTACTCCTAGCTAAAGATCAAGGCAATAAGATGAGGCCATCTATCTTTATTTTGCATCTAGGATACAGAAGAAAACCTCTTTTAGTTCAAACAGCATATTGTCTAGTAGCTAACAATCCCTTGTGAGAAACTGAGACATATCTTTTAGATGAAGTAACGTAAGGCCTGTGACAACTCTTCCTTCCTTCCCCTAAGCAGACGCTTGATAAACTATGTTTTCTCAAGGAAAAAAAACTTCAATAGAACAGATATTTCTTGACACACAGAGACTATCTTAAAATTACTGCTAAAGATGCAATCCACACAACGTTAGAAAAGTATCATTAAAAAATGGCAGTACCTAAGGCCATTCGTGAAAAAATACAGAACTGCTTTGACTGGACTGGGGACAGACACCTTCCCTTTTAACATTTGTGAGACTGCAATCTGATTCGGAACTACTTCATACTGGAATAGAGTATCTTTTTCGACTTTACATCTTCAATAACAAAGTAAATGACTGTGCCCGCAGTAAGTAATTACGCAAACAGAAACAAAAAAATTGTTTGTTTTTTTTTTCAAGCTACTGAGAAAAAAATGGATGGAAAGTATAAGTCAGAAAGATAAAATTATTTGTCAAGCACTGGAGTTGAGAAACACCTTACCTGATGGAAAGAATTCCAAGCTCTGAATGTGCACCTCCTTCAGCTACTAAGAATCTACCCTCTCTGTGGGTAAAAAGAGCACAGAAAATCCCCTTGGTGAATTCTTACAAAAATGCACAGTTCTTGGTATCTCACAAATCAGCCCTATTTCTATACTCATACCAGTAGAGTCATCCTTGAATCCTACTTCTCTTACAAACTGAAAGACATAATGTTGTTGCCTTCTCTCTGGTGCTTACTGCACAAATGCCATGGGTGTCCCCGTGATTGGGATGTGCTTTTACTGCTTGCACCCTAACATATACTTTGTGCAGTATTAGTTTGGCATTTGATTTTTTTCCAAAAAGAACAAAGCAGAAAGAGAAAAAGACTATGCCTCTCAAACGCTATCTGTGAACTGTGTTTATGTTGTATTCATGGACAGATAATAACCATGAATGAGTAAACAAAGACATTCCTATGCTGTATGTGTTCGTAAAGCACTTCCTCTATTTCTCACTAACACCTGCATAACACCTAGAAGTAAAAGTTCTGACACTAATGAGACTATAATGTGTGATATTGTGCAAATGAAATCAGAAGCTAAATTCCTGACCTTGCAGAAAGGCTGGAGGGCTGACTGAAAAAAAAAATTAATCCATGGGCTAAGCCTTAGGTATTGATGGCAAATCAAAGCCTTGCTGTAGCCCCCCCAGTAACAACTGAGTATCTCAGAGAAGTATTCCTAATCTTTCCAAAGCCGTTCTCAATGTCACATTTAAATCAGACTCTTTTTTCTAGCAATTTTTCATGCAAAAGAAAAACAGGAGGGAAAAAACAAATGTATTTGCTGCTCTTTCCAAATGTAGCACAATCTGTTGTCTCCTTTTCACTTTTACTGCTTCAAATGTTTCACCAGAAAAGCAAACCTGAAGTCTCCAATTCCAATAAACTTATCTGTTATTTTCTTTTAAGTACTTTTTTTTTTCTCCTTAAACATCATTCATTAATGAAATAATGGTTCTAAGAGAGGAAGGATTTAAAGGAGCAAGCAAGACTACAAAACACTAACTTATTTGTAAGCACAGCTTTTCTTAGACATAGGCAGAAGCACAGAGATATGAGCAGAACACAATGAAAACCAGAAATACAAAAAGCTTTGTTTTTTTACATTATATTCCAAATCTAGCCTCCAGACTTGCCTACAGGTTGCACAACTAAGAGATTCCATACAACCCATTTTAACAAAAGTCCTGGAACTGAGGGAAAAAAAAAAAAAAAAAATTAAAAACTTTCCTCCAGCAATGCTGCCCACAATGCACAGATATTAAACTAAACACCAGGGTAGAATGATGCCACTGGGGCACAGTTTGGTGATGTCCAATGCAATCACACATTTTGGAAAGCTCCACAGTGAAATGGCGTCAGTAACAGAGCTAGAGACTAAGCACAGCTGAGTTTAGCAATTTTCTGGTTTGCTTGCTTTAGAAATGCTTGCTAATGCATAAGAGCAAAACCCTTATTAATGAATTTTATGCAACACAGAACAGAGGAGAAAACAACTGAAAAATGGTAATATCTAAAATATCTTTTAAAAAAACCCTGATTTTAAAAACACCCCAGAACAAGCATATTAAAAGGAAATAAAATAAAATAACACTGCATTGTCAGGGCCACAAGTCTAAGTACTCAAAAAAAAAAAACCACCACCCAAAACAACAAACACCACCAAACCAACCAACAAAAAAACAAGAACACCCAGACCACCACTGAGGCTCTTTTATACTCTGCAGTTCAACCTTCATAGTGTTAGTGGCGATTTCTTTTTTAGTGATGTATCACAGTGTACTGGGAAAAGACAAGCAGGTTTTGCAGCACATTTCATTGGGCCCTGATTGAGCTTAGCAGTTTATGGTATTAGTCATCAGGATTTATATCAAGTAAAATCAAGGTGTTCTGGATTTATAGACATTGCAGGCAGTTTCTGTTCATCATTACCAAAATTATCAAGAAATGAACATTAACATTGGACAGACCAAAAACTGCATCCATAAACTGTGAGGTACAACCTTGCATAGTGTGTGTCTGTTTCTGAAAGAGTAAAGGAAACTGGGAATAATATCCCCTCTTTAGAGATTACTCTTATTCTTTTTCTCTGCTTATGCTAGTACGTAGACATTCTTAGCTGATGAAAAGAAGACAGAATAGTACTTTTGGATTCCTTTCCTAACTTCTGTGGCTTTTTGGATTCCTCTCCTAACTTCTGTAGCTAACTGTTCTGTTGTAGTGGTATAGCAGTTACCTGCCCCACCACCTTTAGAAATAAACCCTGGCTAGGACTCAGAAACACTGGAAGTTAATAAATGAAGCTTTATATTTACAGCTTTGCACAATATACAAGCAGATATTTACAAGGTATAACAGATATTTACAGATATATACAATGAAAAGGTAATACAGACACCACACCCCTCCCAGAGACCAAAATCCCCAAGAGAGG
Source organism: Psilopogon haemacephalus (assembly GCA_013396835.1). NCBI lineage: Eukaryota > Metazoa > Chordata > Aves > Piciformes > Megalaimidae > Psilopogon > Psilopogon haemacephalus. The sequence goes on along the minus strand of VWZI01008170.1, from coordinate 57,495 downwards.
GTAACCAACCACCCCCTACCACCTTTCCCCCCTTCCCCAGTCTTATCTCACCACCAGGTGATGCTGCAGATAAGCTGAAGTAGATCGGCCAGAGAGATTAGTGATAGAAAGCATTTAGTAGTTTTACTCTGAATTACCTACCAAGACAAAGGGAAAGGAGACCATGCAAGAGAAGCAGCCACAGCCAGAACAGACAGAAGCCGCCTGCTATCTGATTGTTTTCAGAACAATTCTTAAAAACAGGGGGTTTTTTTTCTTTCTCAGTAAAACTCAGTGAAGTGACACACTGTGTTTACCTCTCTCAGCAAATAGTCTAATTTCTCACTCAAATCCTCCAATTAGCTCAAACCAACACACCTGTGTTTTGAACAATTTTGTGCCATGAAAATTTGCAACATTTTACTTATCTTCTCTTTAGATATTATGTAAGTGCATTGTACGATGTAAATACTCAAACAAATGGCAATTTAACTTTGTCATGTCTTAAACAACCCTTTTTCCTGATAAGATTAGCACTTTTTTTTCCAGCAAAGCACTTTCTACATTCCTAAGGAAAGCCCATTCAGTGTCCCTCCCTAAACAGAGATCTATCAGCATATTATCATCCACTTCAGTGCAACTATGACTAATATAGACTTATCTGAGAGAAAAATGATACATTGAATGTTTAGGTAATTTTTGTTATTTATGAAAAAACAGCTGTAAACCCGAATGATTAAGACTATAGCATGCTTCACTCTCTGTCATTCCACTGACTTATTGCTTCACAAATCAAACACTAATTTTCATGTAAAATCATCTTTTGCTTGTTGCCTGTTTAATTATTTGTTTCAGAAATTTCTAATTTCACACAAACATAGAACCAGTCTGGGCTGGAAGGGACCACAAGGATCATCTCATTCCACAACCCCTGCCATGGGCAAGTACACCCTACCCTAGATTAGACTGGCCAGAGCCTCATTCAGCCTGGCCTTAAACACCTCCAGAGATGTGGCCCCAAACACCCACCTGGGCAATCCATTCCAGGCTCTCACCACTCTCATGGTGAAGATCTTCCTCCTCACATCCAATCGGAATCTCCCCACCTCCAGCTTTGCTCCATTCCCCCTAGTCCTGTCACTACCTGATAGCCTAAAAAGTCCCTCCCCAGCTCTTTTGCAGGCCCTCTTCAGATACTGCAAGGCCACAAGAAGGTCACCTGGAAGCCTCCTCTTCTGCAAACTGAACAGCCCCAACTCTTTCAGTCTGTCCTCATAGGAGAGGTGCTCCAGCCCTCTGATCATCCTCGTGGCCCTTCTCAGGACACGCTCCAGCATGTCCACATCGCCCTTGTAATAGGGGCTCCAAAACTGGATGCAGTGCTCCAGGTGGGGTCTCACAAGAGCAGAGTAGAGGGGGAGAATCACCTCCCTCGACCTGCTGGCCACACTTCTCCTGATGCAGCCCAGGATCTGCTTGGCTTTCTGGGCTGCAAGTGCACACTGCTGGCTCATGTTGAGCTTCTCATCCACCGTCACGTCCAAGTCCCTTTCCGCAGGGCTTCTCTTGAGCCAGTCACTGCCCAGCCTGAATTTGTGCTTGAATTGACTCAATCCAGATGCAGGACCTTGCACTTGGCCTTGTTGAATCTCATGAGGTTGGCTTGTGCCCACCTCTCCAGCCTGTCCAGGTCCCTCTGGATGCCATCCCTGCCCTCCAGTGTGTCTGCTGTACCACCCAGCTTGGTGTCATCAGCAAACTTGCTGAGAGTGCACTCAATGCCTTTGTCCATGTCACCCACAAACATGTTGAACAAGACTGGTCCCAGGACTGATCCCTGAGGGACTCTGCTTGTCACTGGTCTCCACTTGGACATGGACCCATTGACAGCCACTCTTTGGGTGCAGCCATCAAGCCAGTTCTTTATCCATCTGGTGGTCCACCCATCAAACCCATGTTTCACCAGCTTGGAGACCAGGATGTGGTGCAGGACAGTGTCAAAGGCTTTGCTCAGGTCCAGATAAGTGACATCAGTTGCTCACCCCTCATCTATTAATGTGACCTATTCATAGAAGGCCACCAGGTTTGTCAGGCAGGATTTGCCCTTGGTGAAGCCATGCTGATCGTAACCAACCACCTCTTCACTATTTTCTAGTCTCAGTAGTGCCTTCCACAGGATCTGCTCCATGATCTTACCAGGCACAAAGGTGAGACTGACTGGCCTGTAGTTCCCTGGCTCTTCTTTCCTACCCTTTTTGAAAATGTGAGTTATGTTTCCCCTTTTCCAGTCAGTGGGGACTTCACCAGACTGCCAGGACTTTTGGAATAGAATAGAGAGGGGTTTAGCAACCTCATCTGCCAGTTCTCTCGGTACCCGTGGGTGTATCCTGTCAGGTCCCATGGACTTGAACACTTTCAGTTTCTTCAGGTGATCATGAACCTAATTTCAGGATGACAATGACTTAATATTTATTAATTAATATCCAGACTAAAAAAAGAGCAACAAGACAGTTCTATTCTGATTTCATGGTTTTTAAAACATGAAACTCGTAGAATTTTCTAGGAGCGATTTGGCATTTTATGTTTCGAAATTTAAAAATAAAAAAGTGACAAAAACTTTTTAGTTGAGGATTTTATTTGGGTCATAGTGTAAATATTTACTTTGTGATTTTTCTTTTCCTGATTATAACATGAAATATCATATTTGGGTTAAACTAGAACTTAAATAATTTTGTGTTAATTTTTGAGTGCAGCAGTTGAAATTAAAAAATCTAGTATTGATACTGCACTTGAAAGTTAAGTTTGCTGTTGAAGCACTGCTGGTCTTTTCCTTCAATGTAATACAGAGAATTGGCCAATAAGAATTTGGAGTTTAGAAAAAAAGACACATTTCTTTTGGATATGTTGTTAACAAAATTTAGTAGGGCAAATTGGCTACCTTCACTGTTAATGTGACTTCTAGCACGTCTGGGGCATAAGCAACAAAGTATTCAGCCAGATTAAACTACATTTATTGATGGCAATCTCTACTGGTTCAGTGTTCAAGCACTGCACAGATGAAAAGTTAATTAGAAATATGTGTTTGCCTGATTACACTTTGAAAACTTGGATATAAAATTCCTTCCATCTAGTACCAATGATATTCCAATAATAAATAATTCTAGGAATAATTTCACATGCACAGCTGGTACTGCAATATTCCCTAATTAAATATCAAGCCAAAAAGTTAGACTCTCAAGTGTCCTGAAATTACAGAAATACTGAATAGTGTTGAAGTAATACTTGTCATTCCTGGCAGCTACACAAACACAGCAACAAGAACAATGCCCCCATAAATCAGTGGACAAAGAGGTTAAGTATTGTGCTAAAACTACAGAGTTAGGTACAATCTGTGCCAGGCATTAATGTAAATCCCCAGTGAAACAACAGAGTAGAAAAGACATGCCATTCAATGACAGGCTGTGATCTGACATTTTTAATGACATCATTTCCACTATGATTTTGTCCAGAAACATCTATTTATACACCGTGAATTCCCTCTTCCAAACAACATCGCGTGTACAGTCCCATGTGTAACCTATACCGCCTCAGATATTGATGCACACTTAGCAAAGGTGAAAGCGATACTCTGGCATGCTGCCATCCCTTAAAATCATGCTGGTGGGTTTTTTTTTGGTTTTGGGTTTTTTTGGGTTTTTTTGGGTTTTTTTTGCAGTGATTCACAGTTTAATTGATGAAAAGTGCTTTAGAAGAACGAAATGTAACAATGTTGTTGTATATGCGTGGACAGACATCTCTTTTGTTTCTTTAAGTAGATGTATCTGTAGTAATAACTATTCTCATAAACAAAATATACAGTACAGGCCAAGCCAGCAGGAGAGCTTGTAAAGTGGTGCCACATATTAAATGCAAAATTGCTTTCTGTTTCCCAAGGAAGATGTGATAAGAGTTAAAGATGGCACCATGATGTTTATATGTAAAATTATTTAATTACATTAACAGAAACTCCATTAAATTACCAACCTAAAACATGTAAGTACGGGAAATTTCCATGCTTTAAAAATTTTTTTTCCTCTCCTGACAAAAATAGAGACAATAGGTAACTGCACCCTGTACAGAGACAGGAAAGGAACTGTTGGTGATCATCCCTAATATTCCTCAGTATTCACAGTACAAACAAACAAGAAATGTCCCAGCACAGATCCATCATGTATGGTTTCATTTTACCTACAAAATGAAAATCTGTTGCTCGTACATGTGGCATACTTGGTTGAAAATGGTAGATAGGCTAGTATTTTACATAACTGAACATAACTTCATTTCTGCTTGATGGAAACTATAGTATCTAACAGATGCTACAATGGCTGCAGAAAACAACAAGTAATGATCACCAGACAAAGGAACCGTTAGCCTCTGAAATTAAACAAGATACCGTTATTGCTCATTTCCTACAACCTAGTGTTTACTCAAATCATATCAAATAATCGGGGACAAGGAATATACTTGTAGACCACAACAGAAAAGGACACCAGCCAAATATAAGTAAGCAAATATATTACTTGGAATAATCAATACCAATAAACTTGGAGACCATTTTCTTGTTATTTTCCTTAGGGAAAGGAGGATCTCCAGTCAAGGGAGTACACAAAACCAAAAACCCACCACCACCAAAACCAAACAAAATACACAAACAGACACAACAAAAATTTAAAAACTAAATAAACAGACATTTAGATAAGTCAGATTGTCTGAATGTATGCAATTCTGCACACATTCAGACAATCTGTGTGCAATTCTGGAGCCCCCAGCACAAGAAGGACATGGAACTGCTGGAGAGAGTCCAGAGGAGGGCCACAAAGATGATCAGAGGGCTGGAGCACCTCTGCTATGAGGACAGGCTGAGAGAGTTGGGGCTTTTCAGCCTGGAGAAGAGAAGGCTTCGGGGAGACCTTATAGCAGCCTTCCAGTATCTGAGGGGGGCCTACAGGAAGGCTGGGGAGGGACTGTTCACAAGGTCTTGTAATGACAGGACAAGGGGAAATGTGTTCAAATTGGTGGAGGGGAGATTTGAACGGGATGTTAGGAAGAAATTCTTCACAGTGAGGGTGGTGAGGCACTGGAACAGGTTGCCCAGGGAGGTTGTGTCTGCTCCCTCCCTGGATGTGTTCAAGGCCAGGCTCGATGAGGTCTTGAGCGTCCTGATCTAGTGGGAGGTGTCCCTGCCTGTGGCGGGGGGTTGGAACTGCATCATCTTTGAGGTCTCTTCCAACCTAGACCATTCTATGATTCTATGATTCTATGAATTAAAGGAAAATTACGCAAAAGCATATTCGTTTTGGCTTTGACTAACAATGATGAAATTCAAGAAAAATATTAATGGATGTTGAAATGTTCTACAACAGCATTGTTGCCTCCTTCTTTCAGGTGGTAAAAATGATGATCGTGGTTGTGCTGACATTTGCCATCTGCTGGCTGCCCTACCACATTTACTTCATAGTTACTGGGATTTATCAACAACTAAATCGGTGGAAATACATTCAGCAAATCTATTTGGCCAGCTTTTGGCTTGCCATGAGCTCCACAATGTACAATCCTATCATCTACTGCTGTCTTAATAAGAGGTAAGAGATGGTTGTTAAACGATTGGTATACATAACATGAAAGAGAATATTACTGGCTTAAAAGACACAGAATTTTCATTTCAATAGTCCTCAGCTGATGGGAAAGAAAAGAAAACAAAACTCTCCTTCAGGTTTCTGCTTGAAACACATCTCAGTAAACCAAATGAGCACTTCCAGTAAAAATTTTAGCCTACTAAAATTCCAGAGCAAAATTCAGTATTCCTAACCCAAATCTTAACATTTCCATATGCAAAATCTAAAATCTATAGCAGTTTAATAATTTTTGTCTTACAAATATTAACATGAAGAAGTAAAGACAGTTATCAACAGTACACAGTTCAGTCTTTAGGTTTACTAATTGTAGCCAAAAATTGGTTTCACAATAATGGGAGGATATAACATAAAATGTGACCCACTGTGTATTTTATACCTCTCCATTAGATTTCTGCTCTGAAGACTGTAACAGGCTAAGAAAACAAATATTTATATTCTCATTCCTCAGTACTAAGTTACAACACTATTTGATAGCAAAGCATTATGCTTTGAATTTCAGAGGCACTGCACTTGTTGACTTTGGTGACATTTTACAGATATTTGGCAGTTTCAAACTACAGGACAGCAATTTGAACTTGTAGGTCAAGGATCTGAACAAACTTCATCCTAACCATCCTATTTTTCAGAATTTTTTATAATATTATGGGACAAAGAGCACTATGAACCATGAATTAGTTCAAATTCACTATGAATTAGTATTGAATTAATGATCTTAAATATTATTTGAACAATCATCATCTTTTGAATGAGCAGTCAGTGTCAAGTTTAACTGCTGACAAGCTTAATACCGGATCTGTTAAATATTTATAAGACCACATATGGACCATGCAATATCTGCCTAAAAAAGTCTAATGAAGTGATCAAATTCTGCTGAGATTTATTGGTGTAAAAATGCTGGAGTCTGCCACCTCGATGAGGCTACCTTATGGTGCTTAATATTCATAGTCTTTTGAAATGTCAAGGTAATGCCTAGTTTCATACTGTCTTCTGCTGCTTTTGAACATTTACAACTGTTTAAAGAAGGCATAAAGTTTTAATGTGCTGGAATGAAATGCTAACTCAAATGGTAAACTTCCCATGAATTTCAATACAACAGATTTCACTGGCTGACAAAAGGTATTTGCAAAATCAAAGGTGAGGAAGAAGCAAGTCTCATATCTTCTCAATTACTATCACAAAATTTGCAAAGCACTGCCCTTTTCTTAAAAAAAAAAATATATATTAATGACGGACATTCCTTATAAAAAATTAATCTCTAATGTGGCTATGGTGGAATTCATATACTACAAAATTGGACATCTGGATTAAACACAAATTAACAACCAAAATCCATTATTTTGAAACACAGTAAAGATCATCTTGTCCATAATTTAATGCAAGAATGCAATAGTGGTGAATGTTTTCTTCTAATTAAGTTCCATATTGAAATTAAGAAGCCAAAATGCCTCGTTACTTCTCATACAGTAGGAAAATACAGCCTGTTACCGAGAGTCAGACTCATTCTTGAAGTATTGTTAACTTTGCTGGATCTAGTACCAGATGGAGTTAAAATACTCATTCCCAATATCATCTTACAGGCTAATTAGCCTATTACTTATCTTTCTAGATAAAGAGGGTATTATTTCAAGATGAAGAAGTCATGTCCTCAATGAGAAAGAGTAGAAAGTGAGACAAAAAATAATAGTTTAAAAATACTTACGTTTTAAACCTTCCTTCATTAAATCTATTTCCATCAGAGGTTCTTCCAATACCTTTTTGTAATGTTGACTGCATCTAAACAAAGAAATGCTGACTAGCAAAGCGACATCCTTCTTCATCACCTTAAGACAGCTCTGTGGCAACTTTAAAAACTAAGGCGAAAAAAAAAAGTTATGTCTGTGAGATCATTTGACTCCCACTGAAAGCTTGATTTACATTTTTATCTGTAGTCATCACTGTCACAGCTGAACTATTTCTCAAAAAATAAATAACCTTTGCAGACACAATAAACGTACAGCTGATTCATAGAATCATAGAATAGTGTTTAGGTTGGAAGGGACCTCAAAGATCATCTCGTTCCAACCACCCACCATAAACAGGGACGCCTCCCAGTAGAACAGGTCACACAAGGCCTCATCCAACCTGGCCCTGAACACCTCCAGGGAGGGAGCAGCCACAACCTCCCTGGACAACCTGTTCCAGGGTCTCACCACCCTCACTGGAAAGAACTTCCTCCTAACATCCCGTTTATATCTCCCCTCTGACAGTTAAAACCCATTACCCCTCATCCTGTCACTACAAGACCTTGTAAATAGTCCCTCCCCAGTCTTCCTGAGGCCCCTTTCAGATACTGGAAGGCTACTATAAGATGTCCTTGAAGCCTTCTCTTCTCCAGGCTGCAGAGCCCCAACTCTCGTAGCCTGTCCTCATAGGAGAGGTGCTGCAGCCCTCTGATCATCTTCGTGGCCCTCCTCTGGACTCACTCCAACACTTCCATGTCCTTCTTGCGTTGGGGGCTCCAGAACTGCACACAGTACTCCAGGTGATTGGTGAAAGAAAAATAAGAGAAGCAAGACAAGGGAGAAAGTCAGCTAAGCTTTATGTCAAGGTGAAAAGATGTCATTTTCATAAGTATACACCAAAATTGTTCTTCTAATATATTTAACTTCTATTCCAGAAATGCAAACTGACAAACAACAGCCTTGAATTGAAATAAAACTAATAATTGAAATAAAAATAATAATTTTGTAAAACCCCACATTTTATGACCATTGCAAGCACTAACACTAAACCCTCAAAACTGCCATTCATATATTGCTTACATTCGGTTTTAAAGATTCTAGGATTTTCTTTAATTATTCTAAAATATTTGGAAAATCATTTGTAAAAACAACTGCCAGTCATTACGTCATTCCCATTTAAGCATCTCTGGTAAGGAAACATAGAAGAGATTTTGGATTCTGGAAGCTGGGATGGTATTTTAGAGAACAGAAGGCTACAAATCTTCTTGATGAAAGAAGACAAAAAATACAGGTGCAAGTTTCATCATAGGTCACACCAAAATTTCTGTAAAGACAGAGCTATGAAAGAGAGTGTCTATTTATTTAGGTATGTGTAAAGGAAGAAAAATTGAGCACCAGGGAAACAGCAATGTTAAAAAAGCAGGAAAAGTACACAGAAAATTAGAAACAGAAGTGAGCTGTGAAAAGTATATTTTTACCCTACTCAGACTTTAATCGAGCAACCTCTCATTGACCTGACCACAAACACCATCAAGAGAAAGACAATTAGTGTCAGTGTCCTGTCAGCACAGCATGTGTTCTCAGATGAAGACCTGTGGCTGGATCTTGCAAACAGAGGCTTTCACCACATCTCCTTCCTTCTAGGTTTCGAGCTGGCTTTAAGCAAGCTTTCCGCTGGTGCCCCTTCATTGAAGTGAGCAGCTATGAGGAGCTAGAGCTCAAGGCAGCCAGATTTCATCCCACCCGGCAAAGCAGCCTATACACAGTGGCCAGAATGGAGTCCAGCATGACAATGATGTTTGACGCTAATGATGGAGAAAACATCCACACCAGCCATAAGAAAAGAGCACCTCTAGGGGACACAAGTTTCAATAGCTGCTCACAAAGGAATTCCAATCCTATCTCCACAACGTCAAGTGTCATCAGTTCACTGCACACATCAGTAGAGTATTATTCTTAAGCATCTCATGGTGACAGTTGCTAAAAGGGTAGCACTGGACAATGCTCATCTACTTTGGGAATAGATACTCATCCTTAATTCCACTCATGAACCCTAGGTATAAATATCATGAGATTTGCAGACATAGTTTATTCTTCTGTTTTGGAAAGGAAGAGTAGCCTGAAGACATGTGCATGCATCAGTTCAAAAGCACAGTGCACCTTTTACAAGGCAATGTTTGTAAAAGGTAAAATAAGCTAACAGCAAGGAAAAAAACAGACATTGTTTCAGCTGTACCTGATCTGTGGCATTTTTGTTTAACTTACTGAAATCTAACAGGCTCCTTTATGTATTGAAGCTGAAGTGTATGATGGTTTCTCTTATGAGAGTATTTATTCTACAACAACAAAATTACATAAGAGCTGATTAAAAAATAGATAAATAAAGAATCCCCAACTTCATAAAGACCTAATGGCTCCCAAATCTATTCAACTGTTTTACAATTTAGCCATATCCCTAAACAGACAAAGTAAAGCTCACATGAGTAAAGCTCAGCTCTGCAACAGAATAACTTTTCAAATATGAAAAGGCTTCCTTTGCTTGTTTTATTGCATGGGTTTTTGTTAAAAGAGAATATTTCTAAGAGACTAATCTATATTCTGCTGCAGTTTCTATATTACTGAAATTTGGCTGCGATGGGAGGTGTATTTCCAGCAGGACATACTGTTTAGATGAATGTCCTACAGCTTTGTATCTTAGTGCTAGCAAAAAGATCTGTCTTCGGTGACTCTAACAGAAGGTTTGTGATTGACTTTAGAAAGATTTTAAACTGAAGATTCACACATAAGGAAACTAGTCATGTGGCAATTAACTTTTCTCTGCAGAAGATACATGTTTCATTACAAAACACCTTCACCAGGTGAAAAAAAAAATAGTATTAGGGCTATTTTCCCAAATTTCCTGTAGCTGGATGCATACAAAAATATTCCTCTGTCTTCTTCAGAAAACATGTTAGGCATTATTACACAAACAATTTCCCATCCATTTCAGTAAAAATCCACTGATGGTGACTTGCAAAGCTGAAAACACAAAAGGATCCAGAAGGCAGTCTTTGCTTTAGATGAACAGCTGTTATCAGTTGTGTGGATCACAGAACAATAGGGGTTGGAAGGGACCCCTGCTACAGAAAGTTCATCTAGAATAAGTTGCATGGAATTGAGTCATTTCAAACCCACCTGACTGACAGACATAGAGATTCCACAACCTCTCTGAGCAGCCTGTTAGAGTGGTCCATCACCCCCAAAGTAAAGAAGTTTCCTCTCAAGACAGAATTTCCTATGATCAAGTTCATGTCTGTTATCTCTTGTTGTGTTGCTGGACACCACTAAGAAAAAGACTGGCTCCGTCCTCCTGACACACATCCTTTCATACTTATAAGCATTCATCAGATCTACTCCCTTCAGTCTTCTCTAGACTAAAGGGCCTCAAGTCCCTCAACTTTCTTTATCAATTGGTTGAATGCATTTGTTCTCAAAGAGTTAATCAAAACCTAAGCAAGAGAGTGTGACTGTCTTTCAGAGCAGCACAGGGAAGTGTATACTTGGCTTAACCCAAAACCTTACCAAAGCTGAGCAATTAACAAAGAAGTTTGATGAGAGAAAGGCTTGAGCTGGCTTTAGCCCACATTCCTTCTCAACAATTGGGGATGCCCAGCATTGTGAGAGTGAGCATGTGAGACCAGTAATGAAAATCATGTTTGCATTGTGCTGCTTCTGTGTAGTCAGCTGTTGTATACCACTAAGTGTAAATTCTCTCTGTACTGTGGTTTCTGTGCATTGCTATATCACTCTGCTCAACTAAAATCCTACACAAGGTGAAATATCATCAAACCTGGTGTTTAATATTAAGCTCTCCACAAGTGGAATAAGTGAAGAATATGGTCATAAAACATTGTACTCTGATAAAATTGTATCACAGTCCCAGATGCATCGTTTCCCTATCCCAGGCCTGATCTTAAATCCACTCAAGCAAAGAGCTCTTCCCATTAATGGTTTTCCTTTTGGTCTGCATTTCTGAAAAACCAGCTCTATTTTTCATCATGCCATAGCTGTACTCTCACTTTTCCTTTAAAATTAAGTGTGTGATAAACTAGAAAGTGTTGTGCAATGCCTATGAAAATAGTTTTCCATTCTATTCCCCTGAAATAACCCCTTTAAAGAATTTTAAGTAATCACAGGTATTTAAAAACTCTTCTCAGAAGATTCAAGGTATCTACACACACACTAAAAATGTACCTAAGCCTGTTAGCTTGATGGTGATACATCACAAACCCATGCTGTAACACCCTCTGTCTGCTCATGTACAGCTTTTGAGAATGTACAGCAAATGTATAGTTGTTAAACAAACTGTCTTTTCTAACTGTGACTGTTACAAAACCAGTGTTGATAAACATCAATAAATTAATACAAGTTTGAATAATATGACCATAGTGAGATTTGTTGGGTTTAAAAGTAGAGCATAAAACTTTAAAAGCTGCATATAAAGATAAAAAAAACCTATACAACTTCATTCTCATTTAACAGTTATGATCCTAGGTTGACAAATATAGAGGAAGAAAAGGTGACTTCCTTACACTTGTCTTTAACTAGTGAAACAATTTCACTTTACAATGTATTCTAGGATATGACCTTCTGGAGAAGTAATCCATTGATAACCCCACTATATCTTGGTGGGGTAGTGTGGTGGTGTGCTTCCCTGTACCCCAGTCTGACCTTTGCTTCCCACAATTCTGCTCCTGTGATAACTACCAGTGATGGTTGTAATGGATATGTCCAGTCACGATGGCTATGTCCAGCTCAAAGTGGGTTTAGGGAAGAGTGATAACACCACAACAGCCAAGGACTAATGTGAACAATGTGCCTATCTAACTACAATGCTGGTCAATGTGCAACTCAAGACAAATTTGAAACTAACACCTGTAGTCAGCATGTAAATATGACCATAAGTCAGTTACCTGACTCCATAAACAGTGGGCTGTGGGCCAGGATCTCCCCTTGAGTTGAGACACTTCTCATGGCTATTCATCAAGGTTGAGAGAGTCCTTATTGCAATAGATTATCAGTGAGGGTAGTGGTTTGGGAGTTCCTCACCCCCCACACACTGTGATATTGACCAGGCTAGGCTCAGACCTCTGGAAGTTACGGAAATTAAGCTTTATATTTACAGCTTTGCACAATATACAAGCAGATATTTACAATATATAACAGATATTTATGGATATATACAGTTAAAAAGGTAGTAAGGAAACACAACACCCCTCCCAGAGACCAGAATCCATAAGAGGGGTTCCCAACCACCCTACCCCCCCCACTTCCCAATCTTACCCCACTATCTGTCTTACGTGCCAGGTAAGTTAAGGTATATTGGCAAGGAGGATTAGCAGCAGGAAATTAGTTAGTGAAGTTGCACAGATGCAGCTGAGAAGGTAGGGAGAGAGAGATGCAGCAGCCAGCACAGTGCAAAACAGTCTGTCTTATCTTTGTTTGGGTTCTAATGTTTATAATTTTTTTCTGTAACCTATGAGTGAAGCAGAATCATCAATATTTTCCTTTCTTGGCCTATAACCTAATTTCTTATTAAAATCTTCCAACTGGTTCAAACCAGCACAGTGAGTGATCAATAGCAGGCTAAACTTTGAAATTCTATCTAGGTGATTGTGTACATGTAATCCTTTATACATTAATCACTGACCAAGTCTGGGACTAAGTCTCCCTTCTGAGAAGGAGTTTATGATATAAGGGGATTCTTTCTGAACAACCCAGTTGAAGTGTCTCTCTGGCAGCTTTGTCTGACCCTCTCTATTCAGTAAATAATCAAGCATACCTTGCCATCAAATCTTGCTAAACCACTGTCACAATTACTACCAATCTTTGTTAAATTGCTGTTTGATATCAATAAACATATTGCGACTTCTGTCTTATGAGTGAAGTGCTCCATAGGAAAGGGTGACAAGGATGTTAGAAACACCCTCAGCATTCCTGTAGTTTTACTCTGAATTTATAGTTGCTGTGGTTCCTCAATATTTTTTCCCATATTAACATAAAATCCCAATCCCTAACCCCTTCCTTCCTGATCTTATCCTGAAGAAAACCACTGGAGTATTATTTGAACTATCTCTGCCTTGAAAAAAAAAGTTGTGGAAAAGAAACCAGCTAAAAAGAAAATAGTTTACTGAATAAAGGTGAAAAAATCCTGTTTGACTATTCCAAATAACTAACAAGGCTGTCCAGATTTATCAGAGTGTAAAGGGTTAAGCCCACCTGTGACCCCCTACCTATTCCCCAGGGGTGGTTGCTCCTCCCAGGTGGCATAGTTGAACACTCCCACTTCCTGCCCTGATTTGGACTATAAGAAGGGGGGACTCAGCCCCCTCCCTCTCTCTCACACCCTCGGCCCCTTCTCGCCGCCGCTGTGACCCCCTGCCACTCCCCGCTGCTCCTCCACGTGCTCTGCAACAAGCCGCGTGGAGACTGAGAACTGCTCAGCTGCGTTTTGCAACCTGCTTCTGTTCTTCAGCACCAGCAACTACGGGACCGCAACTTTGCTTTTCGGACTAAAAACCCTGCCACGGTGGTATCTCCTCTCCCTTACCCCCTCCTCCCGGGCTTTCTGTATCCCTTCCCCCCGCTTCCTGTAAGAAGCAGAAAACCCCTTTCTACCTGTATTTCATTGTTTAAAGGCATTATACCCCATTCTCACTTCCAAACCGCTTTGAGTTTTCATTTGGGCCTTTTAGCTCAGGGTAGCTGGGGGTAAACCAATACACAGAGTTGTAAGGGAATTAGACCAATGAACAGAATTGGTTGGAGTTCTAATACTTTTGCCCTGGCTCTTAAGAGCTGCATTGTTTGATATCTGAATGTTGAATTGACAGACCACAGAATGCTCTGAATTTTGGCACAAACTATTGGATGTCTGAAAGATCTTGTTGAAAGCCTGTTTACATGCCCATATTGTGCAGTCAATCAGAGGCTGTATAGGAGCTTGTAGAAATACCAAAATAAGTACAATGTACTCAGTTTCTGAAGATATGCCCATAGGCATGGATGGAAAGGTTGGCCGTGAATGACAAGACAATGAAACCCAGCAAATGAAAGGGCAGCTGTGTCTCACAAGAGAGGTTATTATTAAACTACTGCACTCATATTTAACATACATATCTATGTTTAATATTTGTATTTAGCTCTGCCTTTCTAAAGAAGACCTTACACACCCTACTCACCTTCCATCTTCCTGCCATAACAAGACCTTTGGGCAACTTCTCCGTGTTCCAACTCAAAAGAAGACTTATCATGAGGGAGCTGCAATGTAACTTGGCAGGCTTCCCAGCAAGGCTGTGCCTCTGCAAGTTCTGACACAGAGAGGTATATAATGCTTCTGAACATACACATAAAGCAGGAGTGATATAACCCAATTCTAATTGCTTTGTACCAAGCAATTCCATTCGCCTTGCTTGCCATAGTGCATACCAGCATGACATTATGTGAAATAGCACAAAAATGCATGCATATACACACAAAAGTTTCAGGGAAGAAAGACCTTGAATGAAATTTACAAGTTTCATCCATGGAAGAGAACCATGTAATTTCCCAGTGAATCCTGGCCTCTCAGTAGTGGCTCTGAGGCTAATTCACAGAGCTCAGAGACTCACAAGAATTTGCAAATGACACAATAAACACCCAGCAGGAGTTTAGAAATAGGATGCTGGGACAACTGAATAGTTGGAAGCTAATAATCTCCCTTCCTCTCCCACTGGCAGATGAGTATTTCAACAGAAACCCCCAGGGCTGTGTCAGAGGTTAATATGATAGAGGAAGGTGTGCTAATCATATCATTTTGATGTACAGCTTCAACGGTATCTAAGTCACTATTTTCAATGTAATATGATCTACAGTCCAAAATGCATGTTCCTATTGTACAGGAAAAATTTGGTTTGGGGAATAATAACTGCAGAAGAACCTTAATTCTTTTGAGGCCTCTGAGTAGGTGATAAACTAGCTTGCAGGTCATGTACCACACTACCCAGAAGGCCTTGACTTTAGAGATAATTGAAAACAGAAACAAAATTAAATTCCTCTTACACAGGCCACCATGTGTTTCTGGATATATTAGGATGGGCCTTGATGTTTTAATTGACAAAGCACTTTTAACATTGCTTTTGTCTTTCCAATCACTGCCAGAGCTATTGACAATTAAGGTCAAACACTAAATTAGCTTTGCTTAGAAAGAAGAGTACGTATCAGGGCTGTTAACTCTGCAAGGCTCACAACTCCTGCCTGAGGATGAGGGTAGAGTAAGATGGAACAGAATATGTGGGAATAAGCTACCTTTCGCCAGCCAGCCACAGTTTGAAAATTTGGAAAGGAGAGATGTAGACTGGTGTTGGGGAGCATCAAAGGTAGCAATCCTAACACAGAACAAGGCACCCAAATACCGATGTGCTGTGGTGCTAATTCATGAGGCGGGGAGCCAGACTCTGCACCAAGGAGTTGGAGCTACTAGTGTCTCCTCCCTGGAGAGACCCCACAATCACGCTAATCTAGTTGGTGCTCACAGCTGTAATACTACTACCAATTCCCAAAACATTCTCCCAGTTTGCACATGCCTTTTCTCCTGTTTTTGATGCAATATAGATTCTCCTCTCTCTCAGGAAATTTCATCTGCCATCTCTCCAGAGGAGATATTTAATTAGACTGAACAGGAAGGCGCAGAATTCTGTTGTCTATGCCAGGATCAGCTCTTATGAGCCATCTATTTCCTAAACAAGTAGCATAACTATCATGAGAGCAGCTGACACTTGTAGCAGCTGAGCATTAGCTCAATATTTTTTAAAACCTAGGACTGTGCACACAAATAAAATTAGCATATGTAAATAACTTGTTACCACAAGTTGTTGATGGACAGGCTTGGACTTTACCATGACAAGAATAATCAAACATGTCTTTTACTTTCTTCTCTGTTCACAGCTTGGCTGAGTGCTAACAAAACAAAACAAAAAAATAAAAAAAAAGAGAGGGAGAAAATCACAGAACAACTGTGTAAGAAACTGATGACATTCAATCCCTTGCAAGTATCTGAAGTTTCATGCCTTTCTCCAATACATTAGTGTTAGAGCCATCAGCTTCATGTTTCTGTCTATGTATGCAAATTCTGCCTCTTTCATCCTCCTCTAAGCCTCAGGCTCTTCTGAAAGTTGTCCTACTGCATTACCATGACCTCCCTAAGAAAAGTGTGCCTGTTAGGCCACTATGGCTGTGAAACATTGGTGTACAGCTCTTCCTCTGTGAGAAGTCTTGCCTCAATCTATGTAGATGGGAAGAGGCTGTTTCACTTTGCTTATTATCTTAAAGGTGAGAACTGCAGAGGATGCTTTGGTATTCAACAAGAGAAAAACAAATCCAAAACAAAAAGCAGATAATGGTTGCCATTATGTATCTGCACTATGTTTCTCTCAGAGTGCATTTTGCCATTAAATGATTTTAAATAATATTCTAAGAATTACCTGATTTTTCATTTTATTTTGATGACCTTAGGAAAAAAAAGGAAGAAAAAGCAAGAAAAGCATATGGGGGGAAAAAAAGGGCATTATTCTTTCTTACTCTGAGAGCAAGCAGTCAGTCATTAAGCTTTGGAAATCACCAAAAGTACAGTTTTAAAGCCCAGTATTTTACTCCTTGAACACACGAGAAAAGCTTTCCCTAGAAATATAGAGCTTTAAAAAGAGAGACATATGTACGAGGACCAAAGATAACTTCTTTTAACTGGATTTCCCACAAATCCCAATAGAGCTCTTTTTAAAATCCCCCTCTCCAGATCACATAACATCAAAGTACAAATGTCTGTATCTTTCTTATGTGGAAAAGCAATAGGAACCTCAAAAATGTTTAACAGAGATACTTATTTTTACATATCAATACACAGTGGGCACTGGATAAACATGACACTGAAAACTTGGAGAGGGAATAAATATATTTCATCTCATGGGTGGTAGTATGAGCAAATACTAGTTTATAATCATAACATGTAAGCATTCTACTTACTTCTCTTACACTACTAAACATAAGACTACCATGGTACTTGCCATAAAGCAATGGTGCTGCATACCTACGGAAAACAGAAACCTGCTCTTTGAGTGAGATTGCAATTTAAATATAACACAAGAAATGACTGACAGCTGAAAATAGGCTTGATAACAATACTAGTCAACTTGATTAGAAAAAGCTCTCAAAATTTCTCCTGGTTCCCTCAAGTAGAAAAATACAATGCCTCTCTTCCCCTTGCAAGGTTAACACTGAATTCACAAGATGATCTGGGTGAGAGTATCTCGGACCAAATACCGTATTCCTTTCATTTGCTTGCAATAAAGTTAATTAAAATGCACAAGAGTTCACGCTGATATAACTGAGCAAAATCCACTCAGACACTTTCTTTACAGAGCTTCATTTGTATTCATTCAGGTAGAAAGCAGAAAACATCAGGCATTATTTTTCTTTTGCTCCTAATGCCTCCTTTTATTGAGAATCTCTTAAAATTATTTCTTATTGAAATTGAGAATCTCTTAAAATTATAGAGCTATAAATGACAAGATTTTTTTAAAGAGATCAAAGAAGAAAGCACTGCTGGCATCCAATCATTAATGAGAGTTTAGGCATTTCTGCTAAGCCACTCAAACAATTGAATTTACTGAAGATAAGAGGAAAGCTTATCCTGATGTGCAACAGTGGGTGTTGGTAGAGAAATCTTACAATTGTTGGAAATGTCACAGCCAAGGTCTGTTCTCAAAACCTTTTGATATTTTGAAGGCATGATGGGTGAAATCAAATCCTTTCCTGTGGACACAGAGGCCAGTCAACAAAGGCATCAGCTTGCACATCAGTCTGACTTCTGCGAGGTCAGTTTTCTCTTTGCTTAAGTTCATTGAAACTACCAGCTTGTTTACCTTACTGACCAGCACTTTATGATCTTTCTCAACTGACTTGTGTTCTACAACTATCTGCTACTTATCCTTCAGTACATATTAACATATGGAAATCTTGATTGTGACGCAACACAACTACAGCCCTAATATTTAAAAAATCACAAATCCTGACCCCTAGCTGCACAAAAGCAAGAACTTGTAAATAGGTAAAATCGCTAAAATAGGTAAAATAATTCTAGATGTTGAATGTATGAACAAGCAAGATATCTGCTTTTCTGCATACCCTAAGTGTTGGGATGTGATAGAAGGCAGCCAACCTTGGATCTCATGGGTAGGGCAGAACACATTGAAGGATCTATGGTGAAATCTGTCAATAAGAAGGAACTGTATAAACTTTTAATTCAGTTGATATAGTTGCTTAATCAGTGACAGCAACCTTATTTTATTACCCATATACATAGCCATCAAAGATGCAGGGGCTTAGCTGAAGGAAACAATAGGGCAGACCAATTGGTGGCCCCAGCATGGACTGGGCCTCCTACTAATCTTTTTCAGCAAGTGGCATTATCTCATGGGTCTTTCCACCAATCTGCAAAAACGTTGGTCAGACAGTTTAATATATCTCACAGGGACGCTCAAGGCATTATACAGTCCTGCTCTGCATGCCAAAAAGAAGGGGTTGGGGTTGACCTTGGAGTCAACCCACATTGTGGGTACAAGCATTGCAACTCTGGCAAATGGATGTTACACATTTTTCAGAATTTGCATGTTTAAAGTATGTTCATGTTACTATTGATACCTCTTCTCATGCACTCTGGATGTCAGCTCAAATGGGAGAAACATCTAAGCATGGGATCAGGCATATGCATGGTTGTATTGCTGTGTTGGGGGTCCCTGCACATATAAAAACTGATAACAGACCTGCATATACTTCTCAGAGATTTTTATGATTTTGTAATAACTGGGGTAACAAGCACATTACCAGTATACCTCATTCCCCTACTGGTCAAGCAATAGTGGAAAGAGCACATGGTACATTAAAGGTGCTTTTATTAAAGCAAAAAAAAGGGGGAGAAGAACTGAATAGCCCCCATGAACGATTAGCAAAAGCAACATATATAATTAAAATTTTTTAAGACTGACAAATAGTCGTCAGGAACCACCCATTATAGTACATGGTATCTCTTTAAAATCAGGTGTAGGGACGTTTTCCAAAAAGGTTTTTGTTCGATTCAAGGACCTGGCTTCTGGAGAATGGAAAGGCCCTGTTGAACTTCTATCGGTTTAGGTTATGCATGTGGTTTACAGATACAGGAAGCTCCTGGATACCAAGCCGATGGATTCAGCCATGGAAAGGTGAAATTCCATCAGAACCATCTTTGCAATAATTGTGACAACTGTTAAGAAACTGAAAAGTCCCAAATTGGATGGCTAACAGGGTTATTCTCTCTGTTCAGTATGTAATGTCTTTTCAGTTTTTTTTTTCTTTTCCTCTTTCATTGTTTTCCTGATGAGCAGCCGTAGCACTTCATGGCCGGCCGCCACGCAGGCCCACCGCCCCTTCCTCCCCTCCGCGCAGCTGCAGCTGGAGCTAGCAGAGAACCGCCGTTACACACACACACACATGCACACGCACACGCACGCGCGCACACACACACACACACACGCATGCACACACGCACGCGCGCACACACACACGCACGCATGCACACACGCACACGCACACACACACACACATGCATGCATGCACGCACACACGCACGCACACACACGCACACGCACATACACACACATGCACACACACACATGCACGCACACACACACATGCACACACGCACACACGCACACGCACGCGCGCACGCACGCACGCCCACGCACTTTCCCCCTTCCACCCCTGCTCCCCCTGTCTGCACGGCTGTGGCAGAACGGGCCCTGCCGTGCGGGCTTTCCCTGCCCTTTCCCCCCCTCCGCCTTGCTCCTCCCGAGTGCAGTTGCTGTTGGCAGAGCCTGTGCGTGCTGCCCGCACAGCTGCTGTTTTTAGAGGTGGCACAGCCTTGCTCTCCTGATTCACCTCTCTGGTGTTGTATAAAACTGTTTCTCTCTTAAAGTGATGTTGTTGAATTGTATTTCATTACTAAAGGTTGTTACAGATTTCTTTGCAAAATGCAACTTCTAATAATGTTTAGAATTGGTTCTCTATTGTAATAGATCTTGGATTTTTGGAAGTTAATGGGTAAGACGGTTTTGAGATGCATGATTGTTTTGATGTGCTAAATGTAAAAGGACAATGCATTGTAGGATAATAGAAGAAATAAATATCTGGGTAATTATAAGTCTTAAATAGTTGGGATAACGTACGTAGGTACTTGATAGCTGCAATAGAATATTATAGGTAGTTGATGTTTAGACTGAAATGTTATAGTGGCAATGAGCTTTGTAGGAATTTTGCTAAGATAAGCTGTTTGTAATTCTATAGGTTGATAGTTTTCCCTTTGGACTGATAGATTTAAGGTTTCTTTACTTCTTGCTTTTTCTGTATGCTGGCAGTTTCCAAAAAAGCTTTAACTTTAACATAGTTTTTTAGGCTATAGATTTTTAGCATTACCATAAGGTTGAATGTTTGGAATAGAGATATTATGGTACGGTTTGGGATTTTTTTCTGTNTCCGAGTGCAGTTGCTGTTGGCAGAGCCTTTGCGTGCTGCCCGCACAGCTGCTGTTTTTAGAGGTGGCACAGCCTTGCTCTCCTGATTCACCTCTCTGGTGTTGTATAAAACTGTTTCTCTCTTAAAGTGATGTTGTTGAATTGTATTTCATTACTAAAGGTTGTTACAGATTTCTTTGCAAAATGCAACTTCTAATAATGTTTAGAATTGGTTCTCTATTGTAATAGATCTTGGATTTTTGGAAGTTAATGGGTAAGACGGTTTTGAGATGCATGATTGTTTTGATGTGCTAAATGTAAAAGGACAATGCATTGTAGGATAATAGAAGAAATAAATATCTGGGTAATTATAAGTCTTAAATAGTTGGGATAACGTACGTAGGTACTTGATAGCTGCAATAGAATATTATAGGTAGTTGATGTTTAGACTGAAATGTTATAGTGGCAATAAGCTTTGTAGGAATTTTGCTAAGATAAGCTGTTTGTAATTCTATAGGTTGATAGTTTTCCCTTTGGACTGATAGATTTAAGGTTTCTTTACTTCTTGCTTTTTCTGTATGCTGGCAGTTTCCAAAAAAGCTTTNTGTTAGATTAGTTATCAGCTTGCTATAGCAGATGCATAAGGAGAAATGCACATACATTGCAAATGTTATTCTAGGAGTTACTTTTTCACGCTTTGCTAACTGGCTTGATGCACAAGCTTACAGCAATTGTTTTGGGAAAAATGGGCAATGGGATACCAGCTTGAAGCTGGGTGGAAACAACTGGTTGGTTGNATTATGTAAAAAAAAAAAAAAAAAAAGGTGGTGGGGGGAGGGAAAGAAGAAGGAAGAAAAGAGGAAGAAATAAAGGTTTTTTGCTGTAACATATTGGCAAGGTTAAATGGCAAGGATTTAAAGGTTGGTTCAGTTTTGTCACACTGTGATTTCACTTGCAGCATGTTAGATTAGTTATCAGCTTGCTATAGCAGATGCATAAGGAGAAATGCACATACATTGCAAATGTTATTCTAGGAGTTACTTTTTCACGCTTTGCTAACTGGCTTGATGCACAAGCTTACAGCAATTGTTTTGGGAAAAATGGGCAATGGGATACCAGCTTGAAGCTGGGTGGAAACAACTGGTTGGTTGTCTGTATAGTAAGGTCAAAAAGTGCTGTGCTTATTATCTTTGCAGAAGGGCCCCTGCAACAGGTAATAAACACTGCCTTTTTTTAATTTAAAGCAAAAAGGAGGAATTGTTGGGATGCGATAGAAGGCAGCCAACTTTGGATCTCATGGGTAGAACAGAATAGCCTGGCCTAAGGCCTCTGGTTTCCCAGAGCAAGTAGCTTCCTCCTACAGCGAGACAGAGATAAGGGAAACATCTGGCTTGGGATAACAACTTGTCATGAATATTAATGAATGGGTTTGTGCTTAATTGTACCAACCAATTAGTATGCTTCTGGCTGGGATGGGCACCATTCTGCAGAACTTGTGTGGCCGAATCAGAATTGGACACATTTGCCTTCTGCTAATGAGCTAACAGTATAAAAGTGTGACTCGGTCCCTAATAAAATGAACAATACTTCAATCGTATCGATTCAGTGTATTGATTCCAGCTCCCTCGCCATACTCTAAGTGCTCTTAATAAGCATTATTCTGCAACAGGTCTATGTTGCTTTGAGTTCAGGACCTCATTGATGAAGAAGATACCTAGCTTCTCAAAGTAGCCCTGACACCACAGCTATCATGGGAGGGCAGTATACTGGGTTGAGGATGTGAACTCACCATTACAGCTGGAAGTCAGCAGCTCAACTGAGAAACCAAGGGCTGAAGCCATCACACACTCTTCATCACCTATATTTGAGTCATTTAGTCCACACCAACTGAGGTGTTTTCACCCTAGAGGAGCTTTGTTTTTTGAGAACTACTCAGAAGCTCTGATTCCAAACAAAGTCAAAGGAGATGTTCACAAACTAGTTTGGCACATTGCCAATGATATTCAACACTGTGCATCCTAGATCTTAGACTGATATAAGTCGTGCAAACATGAAAGAGAGATGAAAATAAAACATTTCAGGTCAAGTTTAATTTTTTGCTCATGAAGATGTTTTGCAAATATGAGGCAAATGCACAGAAACCAAGCTGAAGGGAAGGGGTGCTATCTAGATTGACTTGGACAGACTGGAGAGGTGGGCCCAAGCCAACTTTATGAAGTCAAACAAGGCCAAGTGCAAGCTTCTACACCTGGGTTACGGCAATCCCAATAACAAACATAGGCCATATAAGGAGTGGCTTGAGAACAGTCTCAAGGAGAAGAAGTTGAGGGTGTCGATTGATGAAAAACTCAACATGAGTCACCAATGTGTGCTTGCAGCCCAGAAAGCCAGCCATATCCCAGGCAGAATCAAAAGAAGTGTGGACAGCAGCACAAGAGAGGCAATTCTCCCTTTCTACCCTCTTCTTATGAGACCACACCTTGAGTACTGCATCCATTTCTGGTGCTTCCAGCATAAGAGACACATCAAAATGCTGGAGAAGGTCTGGAGAAGGTCCAGAGGAGGGCCACAAAGATGATCAGAGGGATGGAGCACCTCTGGGGACAGGCTGCTAGAGTGGGGCTGTTCAGCCTGGAGAAGAGAAGACTCCAAGGAAACGTTGTAGTGCACTTCCAGTACCTGAAGTGGGCTACAAGAAAGCTGGGCAGGGACTTTTTACAGGGGCTTTTAGTGACAGGATGAGAGAGAATGGATTAGAACTTGAGTAGGGTAGATTTAGACTGAATATTAGGATGGTGATATAGAGAGGAGTAGCCTGTCTCCTGTGGGGCACCAGCAGAATCTCCTTTTATTACAGACAGAGCTACTTTTTTATACTACAACATGGACAACACATTAATATAATCCATGTCATACAACCTTGTTTTTCAAAGAGAATCTTCCCCTCCATGCATTGCTTTTTCCCCTGGGGCCACCTGGGCTGTTATCTCAGCAGGTCCTTTATCTTAGCCTCCTCTCCTCTCCCCTGAGGGAGACATCCTGGGAACCAAGGCAGTTCCTGGCTCTACACAGCTCGTTATTTTTCTTTCTTGCATTTCTCCTTTTTGCATTCCACATGATGAGACACTGGAACAGGTTGCCCAGGGAGGTTGTGGATACCCTCTCCCTTGAGGTTGCTCAAGGCCAGGTTGGATGAGGCCTTAAGCAACCTGGTCTCATGGAAGTTGTCCCTGCCCACAGTGGGGGAGTTGGAACTAGATTATCTTTAAGATCTCTTCCAACCCAAACTACTGTACAAATTTATTACCTCAACAGGGGATAGACTATATACTGGAAAGTTATAACATAATTACTTTAACTTCTGTAACACAGGCTTCACTTGCATGCACCAGAAAATGGGTTCTTTACTTCTCCTGTATTCTCAGCCATACAATTGTTTCTCTGCAACAGTATTGAAACAAAAAGGGGTCTGAGTGAGAGGTTTTATTTAGATATGTATTAAAGCCTAAAAAACGGCTTGAACAAATGACCATTATATCTGGAACCTTCTATTTCAGAAGAAAAAAACCCCAAATACTGATAAAGCCACCAGCACCACAGAAAGAAACAAAGAGAAACAGCTTGTCTAATTATACAAAATGGAAAATGCTCCTGTTTGATGGATGTGAGAGTTTTTCCATTTGTCTTATCAAGACAGCATGAAAGCCTCATGAAAACATAGTGCACCTTTTTAGACACAGAAAGAGAAATTGATTAGACAATTAAATACCCACTGAAACCCACTGCTCATGATATCCATTAAGATTAATCTCATTAGCTTTTCTTTGAAAGAAAGTATGAGCTTTTGATACAGAATTATTATTTGCCAGAATTATTATTTGCAAAGCAGTTTTTCTGGGCCATTAAGAAAATCAGTAATTTCACCAATGGGGAAACCTCTTATTTCAAACAAAGAGCATGAGAAGATCAGAAGAGTGAGCAGAATTACTACACTACTCAAAGATTCAGGATTTTTATTCCAGCCTCCACCATGCCAAGCCATCAAGCAAAAATTTTGAAATATGAATATCCCTTCCAATCCAGTCCTAAAAATACTGTAATGGTGCTTAACCAAAAAGTCTCAATTGATTCCCTTGAACATTTGTAGTATTTCTTATCAGAGAGGAATATTTCTAAAACAGCAAGGGTTTTTTTGGGGGGAGGGAAGTACATTTTACTAACCTAAGTACCTGGTTTATACATTTCAAGACCTATTTTTCAACATTTTAAAGTTGGAATGTTTAGAAGAAATTTTGTCCAAATGCTTTTGTCATTAAAACTTCTGACTTTCTCTAACCAGATAAAAGAAAGTAATCTGAAATTCCTGTGACATGTAAAATTTCAGCTGATGACATAAATTGAATTTCTTAATCTCTTTAACTGCTTGAAGCCTCCCCTGATTAAAAATGATTACTCCTCAAGAGACACTTAACTATAAAACTTGGAAGGATAGAGCTGTGAAGTTCATTAGTAGAGAGAGAATGGGGAAAATTTTGAAAAGAAATCTCAGAGCATCTGGATAACCTGCATTCAGGAAGTCTGCATTAGGAAGAACTGCTTCAGATGTTGTTGGTACAGAAGCAGGTCTCCCCTCTTGGCACCACAACCGTCCATGCTACACTACACATGTAAAGGAAGCATTCCCTCTATACATCAAGCAACCAGCACTACATGGAGGAAATGGATAGCACTGATCCCACAATAAGCTCATCTGAGGATATCCAACTGCTCAGGAATCCTGGAAGACAGCATGGACTAGCCAGAAGCATTACCCAAGGACGTGGCTTGTGTCCAAGAGGCAGCACCATATAACAAACTCTCAGAAGATGAAAGGTATTGTTCTTTGCTTACTGATGGATCTTGTTATCTGGTAGAAAACCACTAAAAGTGGAAATCTGTGTGGAGTCCTACATGATAAGTAATTGAAGCTACTGAAAGAGGTAGCAAGACAAATTAGTTTGCAGAAATAAAGTCCATTCAAATAGCCTTAACTGTACAAGTTCTATTTCTCATTTTGGCCAAAAAAGGCTCAGATTCAAAAATGCTTATACTTGCCTCTAGCTCCTGCTAGGAAAGTTGCAGACAGAAACTCGATGCATCATTCTCACACTACACAGGAACCTCAGACTTTGGGAATAGTTGTTTGGAGCTAGGCGCTTTGGTTTAGATGGTAACCTTAACTGTACAAGTGCTACCTCTCATTTTGGTTCAAAAAGGCTCAGATTCAAAAATGCTTATACTTGCCTCTAGCTCCTGCTAGGAAAGTTGCAGACAGAAACTCGATGCATCATTCTCACACTACACAGGAACCTCACATTTTGAGACTAGAATCCTATTTCTATACTGACTCCTGGATGGTGTAAAATGCTCTATAGGGATAGTTACAACAGTGGAAAAAGAGAGGCATACTCATCTGGGCTGCTGCATTATGGAAGGACATCACTGCCCAAACAACATTCTAAAGGTATGTCATGTAGATGTTCGCGTGCCAAAAGCCACACCACTGAAGAATACTGAAATAACAAATGGATAAGGCTGCCAAAACTGAAGCAGTTAAAAGTTCAGCTGAAGGACCTAGACTATCTGTACCTCAATGAGCACCACCCTAATTTGCACCACCACCACACCAACATGAGCGCTACATACTCAACATGGTAGAAGCAACTACTGGTTGGCTAGAAACATAGCCTGCAAACCATGCCACTGTCAGAATCATCTGAAGCCTTGCAAGGCATCTTTTGCGGTAGCATGGTACTTTAGCAAGAACTGAATCTGACAATGAGACTCATTTACCAAACAAACGCTCAAAATCCTGAACAAAGAAACATTTTCTATTGCCCATCTCTGGGAAGATTGAGAGATATAAAAGTCTGATACAGACTATGTTGAGAACCTTGAGCAACAGGGCATGAAAATTCTGGGATGTAAATTTAGCAGAAGCCACTTGGATGGTTAACACCTACTAACAGCCTGGTCCTGCCCCCCAAAAAATCCCCACATACTGTGGAAGGACCTAAGTTCCCTATAGTCCTTCCATGGGAAAAGGCAAACCCATTTGTGGGATTATCTTCACTCACTGAGTTTAGTTGGTAGGCAATGCAGAAGGATGGGGAGACTCAGTATGTAACTCAAGGAGATGTAATCTTGAAGGGAAAAATTATCTGGTGAGTTTCACCAGATGAGTGCAGTGATGATCCAAACTAAGCCACTGCTAGTGCTTGACAACTAAACATGCAGCTTTCTCCTGTCCTGAGCATCCATCTTGACATATGGGACCTAACTCATAGTCTGTTCTTATGAGCATCTGGAAGAACTGAGGAAGCCCATGGAATGGGAAAGCAATATTTATGTGCTAAATGACAGGGTCTAATATTTAATGAGAATGTATAAATGTGCATACTGGGGATAGATTTGGCCTAAGCATGTAATTTGTGTTCTATGTGTTGCTAAGAAGGTATTTCAGTGATGAAAATTAAATACAATGGGATGGTTTTAAAAAAGAAAAGTGTTCAATTATGTGGGATATGAGCATGATGTAAATGGAATAAGGGGTGGAGATTGTATCAGGTCTGAGATGGTGTGGCAGAGCAGGGCACTGCCCCACCGGAGGTTTGAATGAGGTGTGAACTGTGGCAGGGCACACCCAGTCCACTGCCCCACCAGAGGTGTGAATGGGGCAGGAAACGGTCTTCCTCCCTCCCCACCTCTGTCACCGGAGGCTTAGTACAATAGGTGTGAAGTGCCTTCTCCCACCCTCCGTGGGCTTGAATAGGGAGGCAACAGATCACCTCAGTATATATATGGCAGCTGGACAGATTGCAGCAGGACTTGCTTGGACTTGCTTGGACTTGCAAGGACTTGCTTAGACCTTCACTGGGACCTGCACGGACCTGCACTGGGACCTGAACACGGACCTGGAGACACGAACCTCGCACGGACTTTGAGACAGTCTCCCATCTGTAAGTAGGGCAAGTTTCATGCCCAAACTTTTCCATTTTTCTGATTTTCCCTGAATTACAAGAAAAGGCATCATTGTGAAGACTTTTCCCGACCGAATTAGAACCCAAACTTAAACTAATCTACACACAGATTGTGGGTGGGGCTTTTGGAAATTATAAAAGCTACATAATTTATAATTTCAGCCTCTTCAATAGCCCACAATCAATACAGATGGAGTTCACTTTCCCTGTATCAGCCCTCATAGTGCTGTGCTTTGCAGTGGTAACTCAAAAGGTGTTGTGCTGGTTTGAACTAATTGGAGAATGAGTGAAAAATGAGACTATTGGCTGATAAATGAAAATACATTATGTCACTTCACCCAGAGCTTTACTGAGAAAAAGAAAAAAACCTGTTTTAAGAGTGTAACCCAAATATAGGTAAGTCAGATGGCTTCAGACCTCTCTGGCTGTAGCTGCTCCTTGCATGGTTCCTTTGTCTCTGCCTTTTTGTAGCTGATTCTTAATAATTCTACTAACTTCTTTCCTACTGCTAATCCCCATGGCTGATCTACCTCCACCTATCTGCAGTATCAACAGGTAGTGAGATAAGATTGGGGAAGGGGGGAAAGGTGGTAGGGGTGGTTGGTTACCCCCCTTGGGGATTTTGATCTCTAGGAGGGGTGTGGTGTTTCCGTATTACCTTTTCACTGTATATATCTGTAAATATCTGTTATACATTGTAAATATTTGCTTGTATATTTGCATTGCTGTAAATATAAAGCTTCATCTATCAACTTCCAGTGTTCTGAGTTCTAGGCGGGGTTATTTCAAAAGTGTGGGGGCAGGTAACTGTTCAAACCACCACAGGTGTTGATAACAAACCATTGTCCTGACTATTGCTGGGAAGTGCTTCTTCAGCATCAGTGCTGTCTCTCCAGTGTTTCCCATTCACTAGGAAGCTGGACAGGGGCAAATCTTGGGAGGGGACATAGCCAGGATGACTGAACCAAACTGACCAAAGAGATGTTTCATACCATATGACAACTGCTCAGCAATAAAATCTAAGAGAAAGGAGGAGGGAGGAGGACATTGGTTATTACAATATTTGTCTTCTGAAGCAACCGCTACCCATACTGAGTATTTCAGCCGAGCTTTCTGTCACAGGAATACAGACAGAAAAAAAAGGTGCCCCATACCTATGTCTGTGCTTAAGCATCTCAAAAAATGCCACCCTTAAAAATCAAAACTTTGTAAGTACATGTAATGGAAATGATTACGTCACATGAAACAAAGAGAAAGCTGTCTTAATCTAAACATGAAATTCAGAGAAGTCAAAGTGTATAATGCACATTCTCTGAACAACTCGGGTACTGAAATGGATGAATCACAGTCATAAAATAAAAAGCCCTCCAACAAAAGTATCACTGAAATTATTACTGGGCAGATACCTTACGAAATGCACACACACCATTATGAGGAAAAGTAGTACAGCAATCACTCACATGCCTTATGAACCAAGAGTTAACACTCTGGACATACTGTCTGTCTGTCTGTCTGGGACATACTTCCTTCTCTAGAGAGCATCAGAGAAAGCATTTATTCACGCTTGGCTATTCCCTTGTGATTGCTGGTGTTCACTATTTAGGCCGGGGCATCATTTCACAACTAAACAAAAGCCAAAGAAATCATCATTAGAGAATATTAGGTAGCAGAACATCTTACAATTACAATGCAAATAAAAGAACATGAAAAAAACCAAACAAACAAACAAAAAAAAAAAAGGATCAAATCACATACCATTTTAGAGAAGCACAAAAAAAATCCCCAAAGACTCAGAGTTACACTTTTCCATGTTTTTAGGAAAGCTTTGACTCATCTGCTAACTAAATGCAAGTGCCCATAAAGGTATTTGGGCTCACAGCTGGGTGCTCTAAAGCCCAACCAGGTACCTAGATACCTAACTAGAGGAACATCTTCCTTCTTTTCATTGCAACCAAAATTTTTTTTTGCCTCAGTAAATTGAGGACAAAAGTTAAGGACAATTTATTAAAGTTGATCCCTTTCCCTTTAGGAGGTGGTGCAACATACTGAATCTTTAAACTAGTGGTTTTAATTGAAATTACCTACCTCAGGCAAATGCAAAAGTTTCACAGGCTTTGAACCAGAAACTTCAGTGACACCTATTAAAAGCTCTGTTAAAATTTTTTTGCAGCAAGTAGATTACTTTCCTAAAGCATTTCACTACAGTACAGGCAACATCAAGATTCAAAATTCTTTACTTTCACAGTCATCTATAGGTTTGAGTACACAAGATCGAAGATCCAAAAATATGACACAGCAATCCACAGAGCAAAAGGAAATACAAAGGTTGTAGATGAAGTGCAGTGCCATATACCACTCTTCCCAGCTACCTGTTACTCTCTGTACTTCATTTCACAGAATTGCCTAAATTGGAAGAGACCTTTAAGAACATCAGGTCTAAAGCTTAGTCTAACGCTGACAAGTCTTTGACTCAAACATACCTCTAAGCACTACACATACAGACTTAAATACCTCAAGGGATAGAGACTCCACTACCTCTCTCAGCAAGCTATTCCAACACCTGTAACCAGGTCAGTGAAAAAAATATTCCTAGTATCCAACCTAAACTGCCCTTGGCACATCTTGAGGCCATTTCCTCTTGTTCTATTACTTGTCACACAGTTGACTAGATCTAGCCCCATCTCTCTACAACCTCCTTTCAGGCAGTTGCACACCTGCCCAATTAATACTCCCATACTCCACGGAAAAGAACACGTTGGCAGGCTCCCTAGCAATAACAACTATAGTAGTTTTATCTTCAATGCATTACAGAAGATTACTGCTTGTTCCTACCATGAAATGTGCCTGAATCAGTACAAATAAAATCAGAAAGTCATTAATAAGGACTTTTCGAAAACAGAATATTTAAACTAGAAAAATAAGGAGAATCAATATTAGGATGATTTATTACTATATTTTAATTACAGAACCACTATGTCTCCCAGCTAAGAGCTTTGCTAGGAAAAAAATAAAGTTGCTTCTTATTGTTCCGTAGTTTTTTCATACCATCCTTTAAAATGCTAGAGACAATCTCCTGCGTTTGGATATTTTCCATGCCCAATGAACCTATATCCTGGTTTGAGTTAGAACTAATTCTGTTCAGTGATTTTACCTCTCAGTTCTTTTCCATGTAACTGCACTTCCTGAAGGTAACAGCGTATTTTTGCAGTCAGTGTCTGCTTCTGCAGTGACAGCACTTGATGTTTGTAGTTACTCCTAAGGAGTGTCATGCAAAAAGGCTCTTGCTTATGCTTGCTTCTATAGAAATCTAGGTCACTGCTAAACCCTGTGTACCATGGTGGAGGTGCAGAAATTTAAAGGCCACACCTGCAGGCAGAAGCAGACAGGACAGGTGGCCCTAAACTTATCAGTGTGGTATCCATTCTATATATTCACTGTAAATCCAACTGATCACAAGGGTCAAGCCTATTCTTCAATGGCCTTTGGTCCCAATTCATTCTTTCGGGAATTTAGTTCCAGAATCTAATTCCTAAAGCCAGTTCCCATCTGCTGCTGAAGCCAAGGCTTGCACACAGCATCATTAGTGACAGTGTTCTAACTGCCATCAAGGGCTGGGTTCATTCATTTTGAACTAATAATTTTCATTAAAGCAACTTTCTGAATTTATAAGTATCTTTCTCTTATTCCTAACCTGTCACTCATCTCAGTACTAACCTTTGACAATCTGTTAGTTACAAAGTTGCCTTTCCTTGAAATGAATAAAATTAACCTGTTATAACCCATACTATTCCACTGACATAAGACCTTCAGTGCCTAATCCTACTCCAATATGTATTTATCTCCTCCTCAAATAACTTCTACCAGATTGTTATATTTTATTTCTTTTAAAATGTAGCTCTGTTGAGGTTTTTTTCCTGCTTACTTCTAGCATCAATTTCTCATTCCAGTTATGAGATAACCACATGCTAAATTCCAGGTACAAGTCCAAGAAGAAAAGGTGGTTTCCTTTTTCTGTTTTATGACAATTTGGAGGAAACATATCTTGCTTGGCTCTCGTTTCTTTGATCAACAATAAATTATTGCATTTAAGTTTGTTTACCAAGTTAAAGAAATGAAAAGAGTAATGAAACTTGAAGAATTCTCTGCACTGTTTCCCTGGGGCATGGCCCTCATAGCAGTCTCTGAAAGGACATGAATGGGCAGCAAAACCCCCTGCAATAACTTCTTGTTCCCAAGACTGCGAGCCACACTCTGACACTCCCTTACTATCCTTGAGCATCCAGTTTTGCATCATTGTCAGCATAAATTTTCATGATAGGAAAGTCTGTTGCTTTACAGATTGCTTAGAGGGAAGTGAAGCAATCTGTTGTACTTAAATGTTTAAGAACTTCTGTGGAATACAACATAACTCAGGATGCCTTGCAAACTTATTATACCAAGTATTTATTTCTGTTTCTAACAATTATCTGGGAATTATTTTAATTCCTACAAAAAAAAAAAAATTAATCATATCAATGCAATTGGCTATATTCTAAAAAGACAAGAATGATGCCATTACAAAGAGAAATAAATGGTTCACAGTGATGAGGATTTTTAATAATCAAACATGTCACAGATTATTAGATATGTCATCAAGCTGTTGTCATTACTTTGAAATGGGTGAACCAAACATTAGAAGATTTGATAATCATTTACTTACTGAGATGTCTTTAATTGTTAATGTGATAGATTTCAAGCTGTCATTGATGGTTACTAAAATCCCACTCAGAAATCAGCATCAGGAGCTGCACTTCGAGTGAATACTGCTATTCAGATATCACCATCTCCAGAAGACCTCTATTTTTAGATATTTAACTTAGCATCAGTCCAACATAAATTGCAGCAACTGAAAGCTTTGCTGAGCCCTTGTGCTGGTT
This sequence comes from Psilopogon haemacephalus, assembly GCA_013396835.1. Lineage (NCBI taxonomy): Eukaryota > Metazoa > Chordata > Aves > Piciformes > Megalaimidae > Psilopogon > Psilopogon haemacephalus. The sequence continues at coordinate 24,626 of VWZI01008170.1, read as the reverse complement.
TGAATTAATTGGAGAATTTGAGTGAGAAATTAGAATATTGGCTGAGAGAGGTAAACACAGTGTGTCACTTCACCACAGTTTTACTGAGAAAGAAAAAAAATTGTTATTAAAGTGTTGTACCCAAAACATTAGATATCAGATGGTTTCTGACCACTCTGGCTACGGCTGCTCTTTGCATGGTCTCCTTTGTCCCTCTGCCTTGGTAGCTAATTCTCAGTAATTCTACTAAGTACTTTCCTGCAACTAATCCCACTGGCCAATCTACTTCAGCTTATCTTCAGCATCAACAGGTGGTAAGATAAGACTGGGGAAGGGGGGAAAGGTGGTAGGGGGTGGTTTGTTACCCTCTCTTGGGGATTTTGGTCTCTAGGAGAGGTATGGTGTCTGTACTACCTTTTCATTGTATATATCTGGAAATATCTGTTATACCTTGTAAATATTTGCTTGTATATTGTGCATTGCTGTAAATATAAAGTTTCATTTAACAACTTCCTGAGTCCTAGCCGGGGTTTATAAAAAGGTGTGGGGGGCAGGTAACTGTTTAAACCACCACAGTCACTAATCTCATTAATTCATGGACAGGAACTAAAGTAAACATGCACTAATTTTAAAAAGCAGTAAGTAAAACAGCAGTGTCCAGAATTGTCATTCTGTTGTGATAAAGAGACACAAAATAAATCACAGTCAGCAGTGCAGATGTACCAAGGTATCAGGCAGAGTGTGAAGTGAGCACACCAAAAAGACATACAGGGGACATGGATAAGGCTGAGGTGCTCAATGACTTCTTTGCCTCAGTCTTCAGCAGCAAGTGCTCCAGCCATGATGTCCAAACTCCAGAGGGCAAAAGTAAGGTCTGGGGGAGTGAAGACCTGCCCACTGTAATTGAAGATCATGTTCGAGAGCACCTAAAGAACCTGAACGTGCACAAGTCCATGGGGCCTGATGAGATCCACACATGGGTCCTGAGGCAACTGGCAGATGAAGTTGACAAACCACTGTCCATTGTATTTGAAAGGTCATGGCAGACTGGTGAAGTTCCTGCTGACTGGAAAAGGGCAAA
>VWZI01008169.1:420156-437707 GCA_013396835.1 Psilopogon haemacephalus | reverse complement strand
CCACACACTGCATTTCAGGTGAAGACTAACAACTGACACAACACCAAGAACAATGAGAGACAGAGAGCAGTTACACCACCTAGCTGCATGGATCCAAGTCTCCAGTTATCAGAACTTAGCTGTACCCCAAGCACATTAAAAGTGTGGCAATCCTTCAGCTGAACTTTTCTTCCTTGAAACAGCATAAAATACACTCCAGCATCCAAGCAAAACAAATGCTGCAAACATACATGGTGCATTTGCTACTCGCAAAGTAAGCATGTAAGAAAGGCATTCTAGTAGCCAGTTTTATTTGCCAAGACTGCAGACTGGTTTGGTTTTTCTTTTTTCTTTTCTTTTTTGACAAAAGTTCCTTCTTTTCACATCAGAAAGCAAGATACAAAGGATGCAAGAGTCGGTGAAGACTTCAGGAGGCTGCAAAATACGTCCAATAAACACCATTCTCAGAAGACATAACTCCAGATAAGGTGGAGAAGACTCAAAGCACTTTTGAGGCAGCTCACATCCTGAGGTGAACATTTGCATAACAGATTTCTATACAAAAAGCTCTAAGAGAGACCTCAGTGCCTGAGTCATCAGTCTCTGTGGAAGAGATTAAATACCAAGAAAGGGGAGCAGCAATCTCCCATTTTCAAGGTACTGACTCATCCAGATCTATATGAATTTCTCTCTTCACTGGAGCCTCATCCGTTTTTCAGGTGGTCCTTTAGTGCCAGAACTCTGCTGAGCATTCTTAACAGTCTCTTTTTCCTCTGGCTTGACAGCTTCAGGGGCTGGTTCTGGCTCCTTCTTGATCTGATCCACTTAAGAAGTAAGAGGGAAAAAAAAAAAAAAAAAGAAAAGAGTTAAAGCTGCCATTTTAATTCCTAAAATTTATCAATCCTGTTCAGAGTACTGCTGATGTCACAGGGGTAAAATTCATTTCTAAGGTGTAAGAATAGAATCATAGAATCAGTCAGGGCTGGAAGGGACCACAATGATCAGCCAGTCCCAACCCCCCTGCCATGCCCAGGGACACCCTACCCTAGAGCAGGCTGCCCACAGCCTCTGCCAGCCTGGCCAAAAAGACCTCCAGGGATCTGGCCCCAAACACCTCCCTGCAGGGGCAACCCATTCCAGCCTCTCACCACTCTCATGCTCAACAACTTCCTCCTCACTTCGAGGCTCACTCTCCCCACCTCCAGCTTTGCTTCATTCCCCCCAGCCCTGTCACTTCCTGACAGCCTCAAATGTCCCTCCCCAGCTTTTCTGTATGCCCCTTCAGATACTGGAAGTCCAAGGGCTAAACTCCTCTCTGTGCAGTTTAAAAAGTAGAACAGATTGAAGAGAGGCAGTTTGTGTTTTTCCTGCTCAGAGGTTCCTCAGGATCACCTCTAGGCCTTGGCCCTGCTTTCTTGAGCTTGGAGCACTGACTAAACTGTTCCCACATTCACCCCTTCAACTTCCTCCTGCTTTCACAGACAAGTTCATGCAGCTGGACCTTCAGGCACTACAGCTTTACAGAGAGAAAGGGTGAGGGCAGAAAACGGATTTTTTCAGTTTCACTCTGTCTGTCACAGAGTACTCTTACCCAGCACTGGGGTTTTTCCCTCACCCAGTACTTTGCACAGTTAAGCAATGCTACCATTCCTAACCACCTCAGCAGCAAGCAGCTTGTATGGCAACTGGAAGACACTTCTGTATAAAGCCTGTTTTTTAAGTTATGTGAGAATATTAGAGCTTTACCTGGGACAGGCTTTTCTCCAGGCTTTTGCTGTTGGGAAGGAAATAAAAATAGAAAAAAAACACATCAATGGAAACAAAGTCATAACTCTTAACCCTTTCTACTATTCATTTAGGAATAGCAAAGCAACATGCTCTTGAGAGTTGAGTGTAGAAGGAATGGCTAAACACACTTTATGCAGTTAATGTTTTACAACATCCAGTTTTCCCTCTGACAACTAAAAAGCACTAAACCAAAAAACAACTAGCCAGCCCTTCCCACATTTGAGAAGTAAATGGTTTTGTGAGACGCTGTAAACCCTGGTGGAACAAACAGAAAATCACAGAATGGTTTAGGTTGGAAGGGAGCTCAAAGCTCATCCAATTCCAACCCCCCTGTGCCATAGGCAGGGACACCTCCCACTAGATCAGGTCGCTCAAGGTCCACAGTCTCTGGAGACCAGAGACAATGGGAGGTAATCACAACCACCTCACAGAACGCTAGGAATTTCCATGCTAATTAACGAGCCTCCAGAACAGCACAAACTAACTAAACCGAAATAGCTGAGGTGGATTGGTTGAGCTCACAAAGCAGCAAACTGGAAGCAGCAGCAGAATTTGATAACTGACAAGAACAGATCCTCTGTGATTAGATAACAAATTTGTGTGGCAACACACACCTTTGCTTTTGCCAAGGTCTTAGAGGCTTCTGCAGTTACAAAGGGGAATCCTAAACTCCAATCAGAGCCCTCAATATCAAATTTATTAGCTTGTCTGCATCTATACTCCAATTTAGTCTGTTACCATTGCAGAAAGTCCACAAAATCCCCATTCCATTCCATGTACTTATGACCGCTTTAAATTCAAAGTAACTTACAGTAATACTCTGGCTTGCAGGTGTCATACCTGAACAAATCTGGGAGGAAACTTCTGTCTCAGGTCTAGAAGCAAAGCATCCACCCTCTGCCTTTGGAAAATAGAACTTGGCTCTTCTTTCTTCTTGGCTTTTGGTTTAGCTTTCTCTGCAAGTCACACAAACACAAGAGAAAGCTGTAATAAAGGTTCAGTTCTCTCAGCAGCAATTTGACAAGTTGGTATTTGACTCATCTCTGATCTTCACCTACATTTTCACTTGGCAGGGGGTCACGGTGCAGAAGATAGATTAAGGACAATTCTTACCCTTAGAACAAACTGGTTTGGCTTCTGAAAATGCACCTTGGTCTCCAGTGGGTTAAAGAGCTGACTCATTTTTATCTCCCACTCATGCCTCAATGTTCACCCCCCAGCAACAAGATCAAGGTCCTTCTCACCTCATAGTTGAGCACTGAACTTATTCTACAGGCAGACAAATGCTTAACCTCATCCCTACCTCATTACTGTGCATTGCCTCAAGCCTTTCTGTGCATTACCTCCCCTCTCCCAGAGTATGCAGAATCAGCTGGGAACCATACCTCGTTCCTCTTGATCTTTGAAATGCCACCAGTAGCCCTTGGACGGGTGATAGCGACAGTAGGACATGGCTTCTTCAAAAGCAGACTGAATCCCATGTACTGCAGTGAGCTTCCAGAACAAGAACATAAGGCAGCATTCAGAATTTCAGGAGAAAACAAAGCACAGATTTTTGAAAGAAGGAATTCTAGAATTAGTATTCTAGATTAATTTTTGTTCTGGGAAGGAAACTTAGGACATCTGATTATGAACCAAGAGTGTGATCTTCTTAACCAGCTCTTACAAGACCTTTCAGAGATATAAAAGGTCTTACAAGACCTTTTCTAAACTGACAGAGTAAGATTTGCAAACTCTTTCAGCCTGTCCTCAGAGCAGAGCTGCTGCAGCCCTCTCAGCTGCATCTTGGTGGCCTCCTCTGCACTGGCTCCACCACTTGCATGTGCTGCTTGTGCTGGGGGCTGCAGAGCTGCAGACAGTGCTGCAGGTGGGGTGTGAGGAGAGCAGAGCCAAGGGGCACAATCCCCTCCCTTGCCCTGCTGCCCACAGCTGCTCTTGCTGCAGCCCAGAAATATTGCCCTACCTCATCATTCCAAAGCAAACATTGCTGAGCATGTGCTCAGTTGCTGTTTCATATATATTTGTCTTTTGATTATTCAAACTTCACACTGTTCCACCAAGCCGCAGTTATTCTGATCCTTAAACACCTGCCACAGGCTGAGTATAGCTGCTGATACTCAACACCATGCCGTACAACAATGTATCCTGCTTTCTGGTCCACGCTGCACTCTTTCTGGAGCTTTCATCTCGGTGTGGGATGTACATGGTACTAACCAGTGTGTAATACACAGGATCTTCCCTCGAGCAGTAAAGGAGGGATTTAAACAGCCTGGGGAACAGCCAAAAGTAGAAGCGGATACCAAGCAGCCTATATGACAGTCACAGAACACTTACAACTCTGGAGTTAATGACAGAGCCTAAGTCAGGTGCCTGGTAAATCACTCCAGCAATAATGTAGTAGTCAGCCAATGGAATAACTGTGGGAAGAAAAAAAAAGACAGGATGAGTTTAAGGCGGTGTGCTTGCTGCTGGATTTCAGTAGTAACAGCAGAAATCACAATGTTCTTCTCAAAGTTTCTCTTCTAAACCTTTTCCTCCAAGCTTAGCCAGACTGATGAGGGGAAGAAGGTCTGCTTTACAGATAGAACAGCATCAGCTTTAAAGTCTTGTCCTACTGCAAAAAAATAATTGACCTTACAAGAGTTGGGACTTTGGGAGCTACACAAGAGGACTCAGGTGGTCTGCGCTGGAAGTCATTCAACTTGCCTTTACTACTGGTAGAAACCCACAGCAATGTAAGAGCTCCTTCTGACCTCAACTTTCACTAACTTGAACAGTCCTCTTAACTTGCTATCCCAAGAGCCAGTGGCAGCTAAGCAGGTACAGAATATACTGTTCTGAACTAATAACACTGCTAAAAAAAACCTCAAGCACCTTCTGAAGGCATTTGCTAAGTCAGATTTGGAATATCTACTGACCAATCAAAACTTCTTTTTCATGAGAGCTGCAGTGTAGAGAACATCAGAGTGGCCTCCATAATACTCCTGTCAGCCATTCTTCAATCAAGAAGCTACAGTGATGCTTTCAACTTCACATTCCTGTGGACCTTACCAGCACAAATAGTCATTCCAGGTCCTGTATCTGGAGGACATTTTTACTGACAGGACAAAACTCATCCACTACTTGCACATAAGAAGCTTAGACAGCTGCCTAAACAAAGAAGAGCAGCTGGGTACTCACAGGAGTGGGACAGCCAGTGCCCACTTCTCAAAAGCAAGAGGATTCTCAGCCTTTACAAGACACAGAGGAGCAGCTTGACTGTCTCACAGATCTGTACCAGGACAACCTACTTGCCTAGATAGGTAACTCCCCCTCAGATTGATCTCAAGATTTTTCCATAATCACTTGGCATAAAACACACTTTTAAAAAATAAATCCCACAGAGCTCCTAACACAGGCCTGCTCCAGCTCCAAGTACTCAGCACCAGCTGTGAACTCACTCAGTTCTAGCCTGCCATCCCCATTCTCTGATTGCAAATGTACTAATATTTGTGCTATGGTAAAGTGAAAGAGGTGGGGAACACGTGAGCTAGGGAAGCAAGGCAGCCAAGCATACACTGTACAGTCACCATGAGAAAAGTGCTACCAGACAAGCCCCAGTTAAGTTCCACCAAACATATATTTGCAGTACAGCAAAAGTCTGAACGTATAACAGTGTGGAAACCCTCACTCTGCTCTTGGTCTAAAAGATGTCAAACCAGGAGATCCAGGGCTATATATTTGCTCACCTTTTGAAAGCTACGTTCAAAACTTTTAATAAAAACACAGCTTGAAAAATCCACTAAAGGAGGAATCACGTGTGCTTATTAGTATGGAACTGCCATACAAAGAGGTCACTACCTGATACGACCAAGCAAGCACCACTGCTAGACAAGACTAAGTCCTGCACAAGAATAAAACACATGTGCAGAGCCCAAGTCTAAAAACAGTTGAGCAGTAACTAGCATTAACCCTGCCCTTCTCTTCCATGAAGCAAGCTTACTCTGAAATAACCTATATTCTTTTATGCAGTAAATACAGAAGATAGTCCAATAACTATCAAAATATGACTAATAACACACACACACAACACACACATTTATGTTTGAACAGGAATTATGAAGCCAGTTGCATGGAAATGGAAAAAAAGAGCCAAGATACTTAAATTTCAAACTTGGAAACAGCATCAGGGCACTGTAAGGAGAAGTGAATAGGTGAAGGTGTGAATAGTGCAGAGTAAGAGAACGACAAACTCCTTCGGCTCAACTAGTCAACGCATCAGTCATAGCCTAGCCACTGCAGCTCACCTCCCTAGCTGAGGATGTCGGCAGCCTCACGCACAAATGACTACAAGGAACACTCCTGCCAAGCCTAAGGGCATGAAAGCCACCAGCAGCTCCTGTGCGCCGATGGAGCGCAGGGCAGCAGTGCCCTCGATTCACCAGCAGGCGGCAGCACAGGAGAGGTCACTCACACAAACACCTTCACCTGCCACAAAGCCTCGGAGCTGAATGCAGGGGCCCAGAGCTGGACACAGCACTCAAGGTGTGTGCTGAGCAGTGCTGAGCACAGGGGCACAATAACCTCCCTGCTCCTGCTCCAGGCACTACTCCTGATACAGATTTAAGATAAAGGCAGAAAAGGGGAACCAGAAGAGCATAAACACAAACTCTCAACAGATAAAAGCAGCTAGCTGGTTTGCCTGCTGAACAGTGACAAGAACTAACTGACTGTACCTTGTGTTGGAGACTGCCTCTGCTGTTTCCGGATGATGAAGAGAATGGGCTCCTGAGTATGGAGGAGGATATACTCCACTCCAACCATCTGGCTGAAAAAGAAGCAAGCAGAATAATCATCTTCCTCAAAGTATAATCTGCAGGACGAGAAGAGCTACCAAAGGGCTTGGCAATAAAATGATGAAGCTCTTGGAAGTTTTTCTATACAAGGTGCAGCAAATAAAGGCATTTGGTTCCCTGAGCCAGCTATCAAAACATAGCTGCATGTACCAAGATAGTTACAGCAGCCTGGCCCAGTGTCCAAGCAGCACATTATCAAACAATCATCTCTCCTCACAGAGATGTCCTTCCAACACAAAGCGTCACTGTGTGATGTCACCATCTGCCTGCCTGATGTGAAAGCCTCTCTGCAGTCACATCTGAGCACCAGTGCCTTCACCAATGAACTCCTAGCTCAGCTTGCACTCTCCCTTGTGGAGCCTTTAAATAGCTCTCAAGCATCCCACTTGTGCTGGGTGTAGCAGATGGGGAACTGCAAAGGAAGTTAACTCACACACGCCGCAATCTCGTTACACAACCATCTGCCATCAGATTATTTACAGCACTCACTACTTTTATTATCCACACTATAGAGGCAGCTTCTCAGAGGAACTACATACTAATCAGGGCAGATAGCCAGGGGGAGACACACCAACTATTTACAAAATCAACGTATCCCCTAACATAACTCCTACTCACCACAGAAAAACACTGAACTATGTTAAGCATTACTTCTGAGCGGGAAGGCTGGGAGAAGACAGAACTCCTAACTTACAGAACCATCTAAATTGTAATTTAGGGGACTCTCAGAACATGCTTCATTCATTCTTCATGCTTGAACACTTCCTCTTAACACAAGAGGAAGTAGAAGACATTCAAACAAACAAACAAAAAAAAAAGCTGGACTCCCCAGCAAGTGGCAGGAGCAAAAATCACAGCACAGGATGTTTCCAACAGGCTTCTATTCAACCATCAAAGCCTCCTGGTGGAGAACCAAAGGACAATGTATAAGCAGCAGCTCCAAACTGTAACTTACTTCAAATGGTCCAAGGTCATCCGCTGCATTTTGACGACTTCATTGTTACACGTTCGGTCATAGAATGGGTTACTGCGCTCGGAGAAATAGTCCAGCACGTTCCCATTGTTTAATACTGGAACCCAGGAGCTGTCCACCCAGGAGATTCCCAAGAGGTTATCTGGGAAGAGAAACCACCACTGAGCCAGAAGCACTACAAGTAATTCCAAATTGCCACTGACGATTACAGCAGCAGCAGGAGGTGGGACATAGCCTCACACAACCCAGTTCTCATTAAAAATGTTTCATACAGCTCAAACAATAATTGCTTTAACCTTTTGCAGTTCTGTTGTAGGTACACAACAGGAACAGTCTTTTACTGCACTTCTTTTTCCTCAACCACCAGCTGCTGGTGTACCTCTGCATCTCAAGAAGGTAAGCAGGGTCTGTGTGCACACGGGGAAGCTGTGTTGCTGGGAGGTAATTAGCTTTGAGATGCCAGATAAGGTTACCACACTGCACCAACCCATCAATCTGATAGAGAGCATTAAGAACAACTCAAAGCATGGCTCCTTTTGAAAGCTGAGTCTCTGGTGAGTTAGCTGAATTTACTACAGTAGGTTACAATCTCTTACAGGGATTAAAAAAAACCCAAAAACCAAAAAACATAACTTATATACTCCACACTGAATCTGGCTCTGGACACTTGCAAAATTGCTGATTCCATACAAAAGTAGTTCCCAAGATGTAAACCAAAGATGTAAACCATCTAGTTTAGATACTAGAGATCTTACTAATCACATCAAGAGTTTTCAGATCTAGTAATCACATCAAGAGTTTTCAGATCTAGTAATCACATCAAGAGTTTTCAGATCTAATAATCACATCAAGAGTCTTCTTTTGTTAAAGCCCATGAGTAAACTACTGAGTGAAACAAAATAGTGACTCTGACAACATTCCAAAGATGTTCTGTTATCAAAGTACTTACCACTAGGACATGACAGCAGCTGACTCTGTTGTATTTCAAATATACTTTTTTTTCATTTGCCATCTCTATAATAAATCTATAATGAACAAGCCAACAAAAACAGACTGGTAGCCACAAAGATGCTGTCATCAGGCAGATGTTTCCCAGTAGTCTTGAAGAAGAGACTCCATTCTCAACTCTACAATTAACCTGCCAAACTGCCTGCAGCAAATCAGTTATTTCCATGATTCGGTGGGTATTACAGAAATTTGTAATAAAAGCCATATTAATAATTACATTAAGAGCAAGTTTTCTGAACAAAGCAAACACTATAACCTGCAAATCATTACATGCCTGTTAAGTTTCTACCTATCTGGGGACATCTGAATTAAAACCCTTGAATTTTACTATTGTGCTGCAGCAGCGTGCAAATAAAGCAGATCAATCAGCATCAGCAACTGGTTCCAAAGCTAACAAATCTGCTAGCACCCAAGATCCAAGAGGCACCTTGACAAGCATGCTGCACTTCTCCATTTTAAACGGCAGCAGCAGCAAACAATTTCCCACTGGACACAAAAAAGCAAGCACCATTTATCATTAAAAAAACCCTAAGTGATGAGAAGCCACTGAAGGCTGAATGAAGAACTGAAATCCCCTTCTTGCAGGAACCGGTCCCCTCTCTTCAGGCATTACATACATACCCAGAACTCCCACTTATCTTTGCACTGTGAGGATTACACATCTGCAACAACTGTGTGCTCAAGGCTGCCTGCAGCAGTTCTGAGGGCAGCTCTGTACTATTAGCAGCTGCCCCGAGGAACACTTAATAAAGTAACACCTTAGCTAAGTGCAGCATAAACAGCCATGCCTAAGCCATTGCTCCTCATTAATCTCAAATTTGGCAGCCACTTTCTTAGGAGTGGGGAGTCTCGAGGCTTTCCTGTAGCTCACACAGAGTAGAGGTGAAGACAGGTTCTGCCCTGCAGCTCCCCTGCCCTGCTCAGCCTGCATCTCGAGTAAGGTGTCCAGTTCTGAGCCCCTCGGGTTAAGCACAGGGAACTACTTCAAAGAGTCCAGCACAGAGACACAAAGATGCTGAAGGGAGTGGAACATCTTTCTTATGAGGAGAGCCTGAAGGAGCTGAGGCTCTGTAGCTTGGAGAGGAGGAGACTGAAAGGTGACCTCAGCAATGGTTATCAATGTGTGCAGGTTGAGTGGCAGGAGGCTGGAGCCAGCTCTGCTGGGACAAGGAGCAATGGGTGGAGGCTAAGGCACGGGAGGTTCCATGTAAACACAAGGGAAATTTTTTCCCCTGTGAGGGTGACAGAGCACTGGCACAGGCTGCCCAGGGGGGTTGTGGAGTCTCCCTCTCTGGAGATATTCCAAACCCAACTGGATGCATTCCTGTGTGATCTGCTATAGGAGATGCTGCTCTGGATGAGCTTTGGAGGTCCCTTCCAGCCCCTGACATCCTGTGATTCTGTGTCTATTTTCTCTCCTCTATATAAAAAAAAAGGAATCTCAGAAAGAGAGAAGTGAGGTCCATCATTAAGCACTGGTGGTAGCAGTGATGCTCTGGAACACCCTGCAATCTGTCAGACAGGCTTTCCTTACAAAAAAAACCAATGTCTCAGGTGCTGCCATTCTCCTCAGAATAAATTCTCATATTATCTTTTAATTACATTTCTCAAGAAGAACGTCAGGAAGTTTCCCACATATATATGTAGTCATTTTGCATATACATGGCAGCTATATATAGACTGATAAATGCATTGTTAAATGGAATATAAAATTGGGCTCTAAGGCTCAATTATCTGCAGCTGCTTAGCGTCAGTATCTGTAATTGCCTTTATAACCACAAAGGCTGCTCTGCTAAACTAGTCTTGGAGGAAAGGGGAGGAAGCACAAAACCAGCCACGAACCTGACATGCCTGCTACTTGCACTCAGATGGGAGCTCTTCTGTTTATCTGGGGTATGACAAAGAGAGGATGGTGCTCCTGCTTCCCTGTTTCTTTCCAAACTGGCATTTCTGGTGGAACTCGCATCACAGATGCAAAAGCAAAAGGCATTCCAAGACAATCTGGGAGACAAGTCAGCAAGTCAGGGCAAAAATAAGAGTACAGGTCACACAGTATGTTCTACCAAGCCTTGCTGCCTGAATAGTCCTTTTGACCAACGGAGAGGAACAGTAAAAGAACAGAAGCATGCCTCCAGATCTACTTAAACTTCACCGGGTTGTATTAAAGGCTCTGAGGGAGCTTTAGCAGCCTGGACTAAGAGGAAAGGTTCTCACACCACCTAGCATCTGAATACAGCACTCCTCCATTAGCTGCCCACACTGTTCATGGCTGCAGCCTGAAGAAAACAAACAGGACTGCAGACACCACCAAATAAGAACTGGAACATACAAGTCTTTGTGACACTAGCCAAATTAAGCCCTCTCAAGCTTTCCCTGGATCTCGGCCATTCTCCAAGACTCCACCACAGCCTTCCAACACAATTCCATTCAGATGCCCTAGGAAGGAAAATAATTCCTTGTGCCTCTCAAGCTCCTCACAGTAATTTAACCTAGGAAAGAAAATAATTCCTTGTGCCTCTCAAGCTCCTCACAGTAATTTAACCTAGGAAAGAAAATAATTCCTTGTGCCTCTCAAGCTCCTCACAGTAATTTAACCTAGGAAAGAAAATAATTCCTTGTGCCTCTCAAGCTCCTCACAGTAATTTAACCTATCCATTGCTCACAATGTAAATCTTTACTACTTCGCTCAGGCATCACCCCTTCGCTTCAGAACACTCTCTCCTCCTGTGCCTCTCCCGAACTCCGGCTCACACCTTTCCTGGTCCAGCTCCAGCTTTCCTTCTGGCTGGTCTGCTCAGCACATCCACCCGCAGTGCCGTCGGGGTCGCTTTGGTCCCACCCGTACCAGTGTTTTTCCCATTTTCCTCCACGCTTCAGAGCCAAGTGTCTCTTTTTTGCAGCTGTTGCCTTACGCTGCTGTCCCTCACTCCATCTACAAAAGCAGAGGTGTAGCAGAAGGGAGGCTTAGCTCTTCCCCGGTGCCCTCGAGCAGCCGCTCCCAGCCTGCCTCATACCCAAACCCCCTTCTTTGTGAACTGCTTTTCCTCCCGGTTCCTTCCCGCGACACAGAAGCATTAGCAAAGCTGCTCTGGTGTGCGGAGCCTCCGAACGCACACCAGCAAACCCACAGCCTTGTCTGCTCCGAGCCCCTGCGGAGCACCGCCAAAGGATGCAGCTCCGCCAGCGCCGCACCTCGGACCGAACACCTGCGCCGCCGCCTCCGGCACACAGCCCTCCTCCCTCAGCCGCCCAGCCCTCCGCGCTCCCCGCGGCGCCCCGAGCTCAGCCCAGGGCAGCGGGCAGGGGCCACGGCAGGCGCCCCCCGCTCCGCCGGACGCCGACGGAAAGAGCCAGCGGCGCCTCGGCCCTACCTCGGATATCCACCGCCGCCATGGCCGCGCAGCACGCTTCCGGCCCACACCCGGAAACGGGGCGGGGACAGGGCCGGGGCAGGGCGGAGCAGGGCGGCTCGGGGCGGGGCCAGATGCGATGGGGCGTGGCCTGGGGCGTGGCCGGAACTAGCACCGCCCCACGGGGCGGGACGGTGCCGAGGGGGGCGGGGCGGGGCCAGAGGCCATGGGGCAGGGGCAGGGGCGTGGCCGGAACTAGCACCGCCCCACGGGGCGGGGCGGGAGGAGCTGTTGGGTCCTAGCGCGCAGGTGCTGCCCGAGGAAGCGTCGCTGCGAAGCGCAGGGCTGCACCGCCGCGGGTTGTGCACCGCCGCGGGTTGTGCACCGCCGCGGGTTGTGTTCCGCCGCTGCCCTAGCGAGCGGCTTTCCTTCTGCGGTTTGCGTTAGAACAGAACCTGTTCTGCTCCGCGATTTTACTTTCAGCTCGGTCCCGTCTAAGCGATGGCACCTTCGGAAGCCGACAGCATGACAATGCCTGCTGCTACAAGTGACCACACTCAACGTTTATCATTCCATTCCATTCCATTCCATATATAGCAGATACAGTATAAAGCTGAGGCATGGCAATGGTCAACGTTCTTCCTCAGTGGCTGCTGTCCAAGAAGGACGCTGTCCAGTCAGCTTTCAATCCTTACCCATGAGTTCCTGCATCCAGATCTGGAATCCAGCTCCTAAATCCGGTTTCCCTCTGTCACTGGGTGTGGGACTTCCCCAGCGCCTGCCCACAGCACCACTGGTGCTGGTGACACAATTGTCATCACCGGGGCTGGGCTGTATCTATTCCACATTGTATATCTTCTATATATTTAATCTTGTATAACTTACATCTATTGCATCTCATACATCTTGTATCTATTCCATCTTGTATATCTTGTATAGATTTCTTTTTATTGTCATCACTTTCACTAAAGCTGTTTTGTTGTTGTTCTTTTTTTCAATCCATCATTCTGTCTATTGCCTTTCTCCTCCCCATGAGGAAGGGAAAGGGATAATAGAGAGTGCCTGTCACAGACCAGCATTAACCCTTGACAGATACATATCGACAGCATTAATGACAAAATCTAAAGGTATTTTAAATGCTAATCCTGATCTGTTTGTTCAAAACCAGAGACGCAGGCATTTAAAAATCGTTCTCACCTCCTTTGAGCCCTCTGGTAATTGCCACTCACTTTGGGCGTGACAGCAGTGTGGGCTGCAGGTTCCTGCTGAGCATCACACTCAGCCCGGCTGAGTTGGGAGGGAATAATAAAGAATGTTTAAGATCACACCACCCAAAGACTGTGTGGTTCCTGTCCTGAGGTTTGGTGCCTGGCATTCTGACTCCTAAGTGATATCACTGGCCATTTACATGCTGAAGTAGAACATTCAGTGGGTGGAGGAAGATTAACAGGCTTTTTATCTAGACTGACAACCAGAATGCACCAACGTGCTCCACAGAGCATTCCATACCCCTGCACCCTGCTAGCATAGCCCCATGCACCCATCTCTGCTGAGCCTTTGTGGAGGGCTGCTGAGATCAGCTGTTCTCTTGCTGGGAGCAGCTGGGGCTGTGGAGTGAGCCTGCAGGTTGTCATCTCAGTGATGGCACAGGTGATGGAATTTCTTGCCCTTCCATTAGCAATCTGTTGTGTACAAGGTACACTGAAGGAGTGTTGTTGTATGCTGCTTATTTCTCTTTATTCAGTCTTCTTGAACCAGTGCACTGGAAGATGGACTTGAATTGCATGACCACAGCACTCCTGTGTCCAGTATGTGACTGGAGGGTATTCCAGGTTTGTTTTCTGTGATGGAGAGCTGCCTGCAGAACACCTGCTTTGCATGTCTCAGGCATTAATGGATGTGAAGGTACCAAGTGAAGCTAACAGAAAGCAAAAGGATCAAACAGCTGAGGCAGAAGATCACTGCATTGGAGAACTGGACTCTGTTCTTGCCAGTGATGTAATCATACGTTGTAATAATGAAGCTTTTCCCAACCTAACATTTCAGAGCTGCCCAGTAATTTCTGATCCTCATTTTCTGGAGAGCAGCACCATCAGCACCAGATTTATAGATGTGCTGAGTCCTTGCTGCATATGAAGTTACAGTGGTTGTGCTTTGTCCATTTTAGCATTCTCTGCACTCTCAGAAGTTGAGTTCTCTCAGTTTAATCACCCAAAAAAACCCCAACCCAATGTTGGGAGGTAATCTCTGAGCCTCAACACTGCATTTGTACAAAGGGGGGCAATAACAGGTTCCTTAGGTCTGATTCGTTTATGAACATAAATTCAATATCTTCAAAAATATAATGGTGCTGGGGTGGTTACTGTCATGAGAAAATGAAGAAGCCCTTCTTCATTAAAGGATTTGGTTACTGTGCAACAAGGAAGCAGAAAAGACTGAAGAGGGGAAGAAAACCAAGTCCTGAACAGATGAGCCCTCCCTATCCTTACCACTGCATACAGAAGAAAGAATTTGAAATGTGGCACTCCGTAGTCTTCAGCAGCACAGCTAGAGCAAAAATCTAAACTAACCTCTTCTTTTTTTTAATTTTTCTTATTGCTGAGAGCTTGTCTTTGTTACTGAGCTAACACCCTCTGCAATATGCTCTCCCACCGGGTAACTCCCTGGGAGGATGCCCGGGGGGTTGTGGCTGCTCCCTCTCTGGAGGTGTTCAAGGCCAGGCTGGATGAGGCCTTGAGTGACCTGTTCTAGTGGGAGGTGTCCCTGCCTCTGGCACAGGGGGGTTGGAACTGGCTGAGCTTTGAGCTCCCTTCCAACCCAAATCATTCTATGATTCTATGAATTCCCATCTGCACACTGCAGATCCACATTCATGGGTTTACTACTACTACCCATTAGCAGTTTCTGCCATTGCCAAATGTCTTCTCCAGTGGTATCCACAGCAGAGTGTTTCCAAAGAATGCTACAGCAGGCTGCCGTTCCAGACCCAATATTTAAATATCCTTGTCATGAGCAATCGTGCTGGAGGGCAGGAAGGCCAGCAGATGCAGCAGCCACCCTTCTGGAGCATCTCTGATGCCCTGTCTCATCCTGGGTTTGTGCAAACCCTTTCTCTTCAGCAGCAAATGGAGCTCTGCCTCCCTTTTAATTATTCATGGTGTCCATCTTTCCTGCTGGCTCCGCACCTCTGCTCAGCAAGCACCTACCTGGAGGGATGAGGGGCTGGAGAGCAAGGGCTCCTCCTTGGGAAATAATGGGGTTTAATGGCCTACAATAAATCTCCAGTTACACGGCCAGAGTAGCCCTAGCACTGCTGGAAAGAACTGCTCATCTGGTAACATTTTCACCTTCTCCTGCAGCACACAAGTCCAGGGGGTTTTCACTTGGCTTCCTCGGCAGGGAGTCCAGTGACTATTGCAGTTCCATCTTTGTTAGCAGGAGGTGTGGATTACACCTGCTAATGTGGTGTGTGGAGGTGTGGATTTACCTGATAGCTAATGGAAGCTATCAGGTAAAACGAGGAATTTATGCACCGCTCTCCTTCTAACGCCAGAGGAAGGCACCTTAGGGAACGACTATTTAGACAGAGCCATTCTATTTGTCTGCTTTAGAAATGCACTAAACGCCGGGCTGAAACCCGGCGCGCTGCATGCCCCGGTGTTTGGGTATCAGTTAGTGCCACCCTCCCGACAGGGGCATTCGTTTTGCACGTTCCTGTGACCAGAGCTAATGAGGAGTCTCATCCTACTCTGCCCCACTCTGCTGGGCGCTAGACCAACAAGCACCAAAAGAGACTGCTCCTCGTTCACAGTGCTCCTTGTCTCCCGTGCAGGCAGCGCTGGCAGTGCCGAGCACTCCAATCACACAGTGGGGACAGTGAGGACACTACCGAGGACTCCCTTTATAGCCTCGAATAAGCACAGCCGGGTTGAGGTAGCTACGTCTGCAAGTGGGAGGAAAACTCTCTCTGTGCACGTCTCTAGCAGCCCGCGGAGGCAGAACAAATAAACCAGCTCCAGCCATGGGGTGAGGAGCTTCGTGTGTGTGTCCTTATCACGACACCCTGGGCAGCTTCCAAAGCACAGCAGAGCCTGCTGAGCAAGGAGATGATCGCAGCGCTTTGCATTCTGCCAACCTGCAGTTGAACTCCCAGACCGAGAGTAAACAGCTCCAAGTCCCACTCCCTGCTCTGGGCAGCGAGCACAAGGGAGATTTCCATTCCTCTGCTAATGCACCATTGCCAGGATCGAATTACTTCTGAAACGAGCAATTTGCTGCAGGTTTTATAGCAAATGGGGACGGGGAAATGTTCTCTTAAATGCTTGTCTGTTGGGCTGGCGGAAAGACATCCAAACAATGAACAAACCGGTGAGAGAAAATGATGGCCGGTGCTGGAATCACAACATTTGAAAGGGAAGGTTTGAGTGGGCTACTCTGAGCTCATCCCTCTCCTTCTGTTTCAGCATTCTGCTGGCAAAGTTTCCTCCTTTCCACCCTGAAAACAAGGGCAACATTGCTGGTGTCTTCAGGTGGCACCACACATGCCACCAGCGCCAGAGCAGCTTCCAGTAGGGCTCAAAAGCCAGTCCTGAATTGTGCTTTAGAAACCCACAGCACAGCCAAATTGTGACATTCTGGTTTTCAAGTCCTTAATCAGTCACTTCTGCTGACTTCAGAGCCTGTTAATTTCTCCTTTCGCTCAGAGCATCTGCCTGTACTTTTCCTTTTCCTGCGATGCTGTTTTCTGCAGGGTTTTTATAAATACTCCTAATCACATGCATTGACTATAGAAAAAAATAGCCAGGCTTGCATGCTCTTGGGTTTGTTGTTTTGGAGGTGGTTTTTTTTCTCTTCCTCCTGGAGAAATGCCATGGGGAAGATCTGACTGAAGTGGCTGCAATGATGGCTGCAGCTGGTGCCCTCCTCCAAAGCCCACAGAAGGGGCAGGAAAGCTTGGGGACAGTGAGAAGAGAGACGTCCCTGGGGCATCCTCGGAGCATTTTGATACATCTTATATTGCTTTATTAGAGCCACCTGATCAAAGGGATGGGGAAGAAGAGATAAAGCATTGCTTATAGTCTAAAGGCTTCCTGAAAACCATTAATCTCCCAATAAAGCCCAAAAGGCTATCTGTCAAGAAGTTAATAAAGACCAAATGTCAGGATGCCACATGGCTGCTAATAACAGGCAGGAGGGGGGAAATGAGCTCCAAGCGAGGAAGCACCAGCAGTGTCACCCCAGGCACAGCTCCAGATGGCTCAGGCTTCTGCTCCTGCAGGCAGCTCTCACCTGAGCATCTCTGCTGCTGCATTGGCATTAGCAGAGAAGGATGCAACAAGTCCAACCTGCAGGTGTTGGCAGAAGCTGCTCTGGGGCAGATGCAGACCAGTGTCCAAGCAGAGGCAGACTCATCTGTTTGGGTAACCCTGGAGCGTGGCCTCTGCCCAGCACAGCTCTGCCTCTGTGTTTGTCTGCTGGATTGGAAGCCAGATGGAGTTTTACCTCCACTCCTCCTCCTCCAAAGGGCTGGGGAGCAGAGCCCTGCCCACACTCGCTGCCAAGAGCAGCAAGGAGTGACCACTAACAGCCAAACCTAGGGAAGGGCAAAGGGCAGGGAG
>VWZI01008169.1:404159-419583 GCA_013396835.1 Psilopogon haemacephalus | reverse complement strand
AGGGAAGGGAAGGGAAGGGAAGGGAAGGGAAGGGAAGGGGCCACTTCCCCCTGCATGGTCTGTACTGCATACATGATAATCAAATAATCCCAATCTTTGTCCTGTAGCACATATTTAGCATTTGCAGACTGACTCTCAGTGAGCTTTGAGTGCCATCATTTTACTGCATGTTATAAACTTTACTATGGCCATATTGCAAAATCCTTCATTTTTATGCTCTTCAAAGGCAGTCAAGCACTGAGCTGCTCTGAAGGAAGGTGTTCATAAAATAAGAGCCTCTCTACTCTGATGAGCAAAATCAGGATTTGCTTCCTGTATTGTCTGCTAAAAGCAGGGCCCTGGCTTGGCAGCGAGCCCTGTGCTGCCCAGGGGGAGGATGCAAAGTGTGGACAGGCTGCCCAGGTCAGGAAGGGAAACAGAAATGCTTCATTTCGGTGCTGCAAGATTGGAGAGAGCTGCAAAATCTAATGAGCTGCATTGGTGGCAGAGCATAAATGAAATCTCTACAAATCTCTCTGCCTGAACAACCCCAGGCCTTGCAGTGCTTCAAATAAAGGATTTTATTTCATTTCAGTGAAGAATTTTCATCCCTGCTCTGCCCATTTAGTCAAACACTGTTTTTTTCTTCTTTCTTCTGCCCTCTGTCTATCTAAAAGAGATCTCCTCACCGACTATGAAATCTTAATGTGCTCACTCCATCACTGTCTGAGGTGCCTAATTGCCCAGGCAGGTCCTTGATTGGATCCCTCCTTCCCTGCTCTCCTTTCACAGTATTTTTACGAGTGTTGGTTGCTTGGTAACCCCAACACCTCTGCTTCCTTCCCAGGAATTTCACACGTGTGTCCCCAACAGGTAGTGACAAAATCCTCATTATTGCCATCCTGGCTGCTGTGTCCCTTCAGCTGTGCCTCCACACTCCAGTGCTGCAGGCAGACAGGTCACCCAGCTCTGCCCCGTGGCTGTAGGCCAGTGAAACCAGAAGAAGATCTCAGGCCCTTCAAGTCAGGACACGTTGACTCTCCCAGTTGTGAATACCTCTCACTGCTGGTGGAGTGGAGGCTACCACATACAGCATTTGCCTCCCAGACAGCAACTGCATCACCTCCTGCAGCAATGTTCAAAGCAAGACCTTGTCTCAGTGGTACTCAGAGTCTAACTCTGCAGCTTCCTCATTTGTGTAACACCAAGACCTCAGACTGTTGGGCAGACAAACACTGGACTTGTGAGTGCAGAAGTGTGTCAGGATGTTACCTCTCAAACAAGAGGAAAAAAAAATCAATGAAAGTACAGAGATGTTGCTGCTTATTCAGACTGCCTACACAAATTGACCTTTTCATAAAATATCTGCTGCAAGTCCCTCGGGAGGCAGTCCTGAAGGGCAGAGCAGTCCAGGAAGGCTTAAAGCCTCAGAAAGAGGAGATCCTCATGTCCTGAAAGGTGAACTGGTGGGGAAGAAGAAGAGAGACATGGCCGCAGCTGGTGGGGAAAAGGATAGTGATAGTATGTCATCTTTGGAAGAAAGGGCAGGCCACTCAGGAGCACCACGGAGTTGTGCTGAGGCTGTGAAGGGTGAAGATTAAAAAACCCAACTAGAAATTCACCTGGCTTCAATTGCTAAAAACAACAAGAAATGCTTCTACAAGCACCTTAGCTACAAAAGGAGGGTTACAGAAAATCTCTGTGGGGAACACAGTGGTCAAGGATAAGGAAAAGGTTGAGGTACTCAATACCTTGTTTGCCTGAGTCTTTAGCAGCCAAGTCCCCCGAGCTGGAAGAGATCTGATTTCTGCGTTTATCCTCACTTTACACCACTCTCCATGCGTGCACAAAGCATTCAGAAGCAAGCTCCAAAGCATTTTGTCCATGCCTCTCATCTCTCCGTTCCCTCACTCACAGGAAGCTGCTACCACGTAGACATTTCCAAAGGTATGCCAGGTCATGTGCACTGACCTTTTAAGAGATGCAGCTGAGATGCCTCATCCCAGGTGATGGTGCTGGGGGGGGCATGTCAGAGGGCCTCGGTCACTGGGAGAGACTCAGGGGAGACAGGTGGGAAGGAAATTCAGCTGAGTGACAAAGGGGGGTGTGTGTCTGAGAGGGGTTACTTCAGCCTGCAGCCCCCCTGGATCCCAGGTGCTGCTGCCCTGGACTCAGCTGGGTGAGGAGCTCAGTGCTGCTCTCGGGCATGTGCTCAGCCATGCTGCACTCCAGCAGCTGGGGCTGCACAGACTCTCACCTTCCTGTCAGCACCATCTGAGAATCCTTTGTGTAAGCTGTGTGGCCTCACTACCTGCTTTCACAGGTAGAACTTAAGATGTGTACGTGAGATAGTGTAGGAAGGACTCTTCAACACAAAGGGAAGGAGAATAATCAATAAGCAACCCCAAATACTCAATGTAAGTAAACAAGGTAAGGAGCACTGTGGCATCCCCCACTACCCCCAGCTGAGTGGCCCAGTTCCCAAAGCCTCCCAATGCAGAGTGAGTGATCCTGCTCCTGCTAACAAGGTCAGCCACAGCTTATTCTTCCAAGTGCTCTGTACTCTTCAGAACTGGCATTTCTAAGCCTAGGACCGTGAGAAGAACCTTCAAATAATAGTGCAACTCCACAAAGGAAGGCAACGACCCAGGGAGAGGTTTTTCCAGGTTGATCCTCATGCGCAAACCCTCCAAAACTGCAAAGCAGTGCACTAAGAATTGAATGAAATCTGCAAACCAAAGCCAGGGGGCAGCTGACAGGAGATGCAACCAGAGAAGCAAGCAGAGGCAGAGAGGAGCTTCATAAATGTACACCAACACAGGTATTTGCAGTTCAGAGTGTCTGTTCTGGGGGCCTTAGGTGCATTTGGTTAAGATGAACATGGACAGTGGCACTGAGGCACCCTCAGCAAGCTTGCTGAGCATCCCAAACTGTGTGGTGCTGCTGACAGGTGGAGAGAAGGATCCATCCAGAGGGACCAGGACAGGCTGCAGAGCTAAGCCTGAGCCACCTCATGAAATTCAACACCACCAAGGGCAAGGTCCTGCAGCTGGGTCGAGGCAATCCCAAGCATCAATATAGGCTGGGCAGACACTGGCTGGAGAGCAGCCCTGAGGAGAAGGACTTGGGGGTGCTGGTGGAGGAGAAGCTGAAGATGAGGCAGCAGTGTGCACTTGCAGGGCAGAAAGGCAAGCAGAGGCTGGGCTGCAGCAGGAGCAGTGTGGGCAGCAGGGCCAGGGAGGGGATTCTGCCCCTCTGCTGTGCTCTGCTGAGAGCCCACCTGGAGTAGTGCATCCAGTGCTGGAGCCCCTGGGACAAGAGGGATGTGGAGATGCTGGAGGGGTGCAGAGAAGGGCCCCGAGGATGCTCAGAGGGCTGCAGCACCTCTGCTGTGAGCACAGCCTGAAAGAGTTGGGGCTGTGCAGGCTGCAGAAGAGGAGGCTCCCAGGGGACCTTCTGGTGGCCTTCCTGCATCTGAAGGGGGCTATAAAAAAGCTGGGGAGGGACTTTTGAGGGTATCAGGGAGTGACAGGACTGGGGGAATGGAACCAAGCTAGAAATGGGGAGATTCAGCCTGGATGCTAGGAAGAAGTTCCTGAGCATGAGAGTGGTGAGAGGCTGGAATGGGTTGCCCCTGCAGGGAG
Source organism: Psilopogon haemacephalus (assembly GCA_013396835.1). Classification (NCBI taxonomy): domain Eukaryota; kingdom Metazoa; phylum Chordata; class Aves; order Piciformes; family Megalaimidae; genus Psilopogon; species Psilopogon haemacephalus. The sequence continues at coordinate 415,960 of VWZI01008169.1, read as the reverse complement.
GTGTTTGGGGCCAGATCCCTGGAGGTGTTTGGGGCCAGGCTGGCAGAGGCTGTGGGCAGCCTGCTCTAGGGTAGGGTGTCCCTGGGCATGGCAGGGGGGTTGGGACTGGCTGATCCTTGTGGTCCCTTCCAGCCCTGACTGATTCTGTGACTCTAATAATGAGGGCAACAAAGGCTGGGTTCAGATGAATTCCTCATCCACTGCACCTGTCCTTGGCATGAGACACTCCCAGCGAGCTGCAGTCTGCTCTCTGCAGGCAGGCTCTCAGAAAGCCAGACCCATATGCCCAAGCACTTCACTGGTACCTGCACAGACCCCTGGGTTTATGCAGCAGGAATTCTGCAAGCCCATCTTTAGCAGAAGAGTTGTCTGACTGACTTCAGCTGACCAGATCAAGCCCCTACAACTTTTTCATCCCTGTCTAGAAAATGAGTTTTCTTCTCAACCACCTTTCTCCACTGTGCTCATCTCCTTTTACTGTTTGTGTGTTTTTGGAACCTTGATTACAATACATCTCTGGTATGGGCTGGAAAACAATCAACCCATGTCACTTTACATGTTTGTCTGAAGGAAACGGTGAGTCAGGAATTTGAGTCCTTCCTGTTCCTGCCACAGAGCTTACTGACAAAGGGCTCCCACTGCTTCAGCTCCCTTGGGACTGAACTGACTCCTCAAGGGAGCAGGCAGCTGGATACCAAATGGTACCTCTAAGGTGATGACAAGAGAAAAGAAGTTTGCATATTTTGCTTGCTTGTGCCTCAACATGGATTTTGCACTGCTGCTGACAATCAGCTCTGCTTTCTCACTCCTCTGCTGCTGTGGCCTCTGTTTCTCCCTGATCTGGAAATGCAGACTCCTTGAGGTGTTCAGCCACCAGCACTTCTCTCAAGAAGCAAGGAATCAGTCAGGGTTGGAAGGGACCACAAGCATCATCTGGTTCCAATCACCCTGCAGTTGCACCAGCTCTGTCTTCAGACATTCACTGCTTCCTCACTGAAGAACAACTGCACTGGTTTTAGTCACAGGCTCACAGGATGTCAGGGATTGGAAGGAACACAAAGAGCTCCTCCAGTCCAGCATCCCTGCCACAGCAGGACCAGACAATCTAGCTCAGGGCACACAGCAACACATCCAGACAGAGTCTGCAAAGGCTCCACACAAGGAGACTCCACAACCTCTCTGGGCAGCCTGTGCCACTGCTCTGGGACCCACACAAGCAAGAAGTTGCCTCTTGTGTTGAGCTGCAACCTCCTGTGCTGCAGCTTCCATCCATTGTTCCTTGGCCTATCCCAGGGAGCAAGTGAGCAGAGCACTGTAGTATTTTATTCCCCATCCACAACATCCTTCTAGCTCATCTCTCCTCTTTCCACTTTGTTCTTTCATATTCTCAGTACCTTTGACTTCAAGGCTCCTTGTTGTGGCTCAGGAGCTTCCCCCCTCCCCAGGAGATTCACCAGACTAGCTCAGAGGGCTGGAAGTAAGATGTGGCTCTGTGTTTATAGCACATATCCACAAGCATAGGTACACAACATATATACAGATAGTTACAATTATACACAAGTTAGAAGTATTACAGACATTCAAAATCCCTCCTGAGCAGCCAGACTGCCAAGCAGGGCTCCCAACCACCCTCCCTCCTGTCCACCCCACTCCTTGTCTCAGAAATAACCAGGTGAAGCCCCACATAGCTCATGTGATTAATGCAGAGACCTGAGGTGAGATGCCAAAAGCCAGCAAGGAGCTAGGATGATATTGTTAGATCAGGTTAGAGGTTTCATGCAGGGCAGTGAAGGCGAGATGCAGGCAGGCACACAGACCAGAGGAGCAGTGCCAGCCTTTGTTTATGTTCTGACTATTCATGTCCCTCAGCAGAGCCACGGAGTGATACAGGCATCACCTGAAGCAGGGCCTTAGAGATGACCCTTGCTGAATTTCTCTGTGGCAGCCTCTGAAACCTCAAGCTTTATCCACTTGTGGATCCATGTGGCATTAACTCCAACGTGAATAAAACCACCAAAGTCCAAAGCTTCCACGAGGCAAAGATTGTGGAGTGGCACTGCCTTGGCAGTGCAGGGAGAAGCCAAACTGCTGCCATGTTCCCCAGCTCGGGTAGCAAGCAGGAAGTCAGGACACGGTGGCCCGAGAGAAGCCAGGTCCAGATGCTCTCTCTCAAATGGAACTAAGGACTGCTGAACCTGTAGGCCTGTGGGGGAGCAGCACCAACGGTGCAAGAGCAGGGCTGGAGCAGAGCTGCAGAGCACAGTGCAGAGCAGGCACCGTGAGCTTCTCTCCCCTCTCTGTTTATAAGCTTCCTGGACATGGTGCAAGAGTAGGGCTGGAGCAGAGCTGCAGAGCAGGAACCATGAGCTTCTCTCCCCTCTCTGTTTATAAGCTTCCTGGACATGGTGCAAGAGCAGGGCTGGAGCAGAGCTGCAGAGCAGGCACCATGAGCTTCTCTCCCCACTCTGTTTATAAGCTTCCTAGACATGGTGTCTGTTGCTGTATGTGCACTGGGCACCAAGAACCCAGCCAGTCCCCAGCCAATTCCAGCACACCTGTGCAAAGGCCTTTTGCTGTTCCCCCTTCAAGCCCACAAGGAGGAAGGAAAACAGTTTTGTGCCTTCTTCTTCCCTATTTGAACCTCTGGAGATGGAGCAGGGGGAAGAAGGGATTTGGAGTGCCCCACAACAGGTTGGAAAAGACCTCCAGGAGCATCGGTTCCAACCATCAACCCACCACCACCACCACCACTAAACCATGTCCTAAAGGCCCACACCTATATGTGTTTTAACACCTCCAAGGACGTGACTCCTCCACCACCCTGGGCAGGTTGTTCCAATGTCTGACCTCTCTTTTAGTAGAGAAGTTTTTCCTAATATCCAATGTAGACTCCTCTGGCACAACTCGAGGCAACTGCCTCTTGTCCTATCAGCAGTTACTTGAGAGAAGAGCTCAGCACGCACCTCCGTGCAGCCTCCTTCCAGGTGGATGGAGAGAGAGAAGGTCTCTGCTCAGCCTTCTCCTCTCCACACTGCACAACCCCAGCTCCCCTAGCTGCTCCTCACAAGACCTCTTCTCCATGCCCCTTGTTAGTGTATGCTGCTCACAGCAGTTTATGGGGTAAGAAACCCCCTCTGAAAGGGGACAACAGCAGTGCACTGCAGCAGCAGCCCCACACATTTCCTTGGTGAGCTTTGACTAAATAGTGATGGTGCTAATCTCTAAGTGTCCACACTTGGGACCGTGCATCTGCAATACCAAGAGGCCTCTCCAGACAACTGAGAGGCTTTCATAAATCAAGAGCCATTAGAATTTCTCTTCTCTTTGCAGGATGAAGCAATGATGTTTCTTCACTTAGGGTTCATTTAAGCTCCTGGTATTCAGAGAGTTATACTACATTTTACTGGCCACCTTCCATCACTGCAGTGTTCTGGGAGGTGAGGTCTGGTCTGGAAAGCTGCCTGGGTGGGGAACAGAAGCATTTTTTCATCCGAAGAAGAGAGCTGAGAACCTCACATGTGAACTACAGGCCTGATGCTAGTAGGATCGCGCACAGATGGCAGGACTGCGACCGCGCTGCCTGGGGCTTTGTGCTCACCAGACCTTACAAATCTGTTTCTAGCAAATCTGGGATTGATGTCCTGAGGAAAACTCCACATGCTGCAGGATGAAATGCTGGGGATGCAGCAAGAAGCCTTTGCCTTTCGGAACTCTTCTCCCTTTTCCTGCTTTCTCGTGAACAGGTCATCCACACGTGTGGCAAACGATCTGAAACATCTCCGGTTTCCAGCGCGGCTTTCACTCAAGTGGCCTCACACAGGCACTTCTTTAGACACGAGAATCCCCATGCTCAGAAATGGATCTGTCTCTAGGATGAAGTGAGCCATCTGCTTAGCTGTGCACTGCAGCACCCTCAGCATGTCAGGAGAGGGAGGAAAGCAGGCAGGATGACTGTACCCAGTTGGAAAAGCAACTGCAAATGCATTCGCACTGAAATTCGACTCAGCACCTGCGGCAGCTTACACTTCAAACAGCACAAGAGTAGTAAAGGTCAGCAGCACAAACCACCTTCATCTCACCTCTCTTCCAAAGATAGCAGAGCTAACTGAGCTGCAGGGCCAGCCAGTCTGCCAACAGAGTGGCTAAGTACTCTCTTCAGGGAGAGTACCATTTACTGCATCATCAGCCACACTTCCTGAAATAGCTTCCTTCTCCTTGGAGGCCACTCACCTCCTCACCATCCACAGCTTGCTGGAGACCTGACAGCAAAACAGCAGAAGCTTTCCCTTTGACATCAGTCTGGTCATATATACCTAACACAGTAACAGCTTTCTCCTAGGGTTTGGTACACACCAGGCAGGAGGAAGCTGGCAGGCACTGACCCTTAGCAGAGACTGACCCATGACATAAGACAACACAGATGGATGCCAACCCATGTAAGAGCCTTCTCCTAGGGTTTGGTATACATCAGGCAGGAGGAAGCTGGCAGGCCCTGACCCTTAGCAGAGTCTGAGCCATGACATAAGACAACACAGATGGATGCCAATCCATGTAAGGCTTGGCTTCCAAAGATGTCTGCAAACCAGGGACTTTCCAGACAACTTTGAGAGCTTCACTCCTTGCCTGTCACTGGAGCTGATATTAAAGAGCAGCTGCTTCCCTAGCAGCTCTGCACGCTCTGTAGAATCAGTGCTCACAGCTTTCCTCTTGCTGTTGGGCTGCAAGAAGGGCTGGGAAGAGCTGTGCCTTGCACTATCTGGCTGGCACATAAAGCAAGCAGTCAGGAGCACAAGTGTCCCCACTTGCTCCCACACTTCAGTTTTAATCTCATAAACAGAGATTGAGACACAAAATTGAGAGAGGGAAACATTTTTTTCCCCCCAAGCTTTGGGGTAGTTAGATGCACATTTGATGTATATCTGCAAGAAGAACTCAGCTGAACGAGAGCTACAGCTGCATGTAGAGGCTGAACCCAGGGGTTGATGATGGCAAATACACATTCATCCTGGAGTGCAGCTGCCATCACTGCTTGGTCCTGAAGCTGTAAGATGACATACAGACTAGGTAACAGTCCTGGCACTGGAGAGAATCCAGCAAAGAGCTACAAAGGTGAGTGGGGGACTTGAATATCTCTCCTGTGAAGAAGAGCTGAGAGAACTGGGGCTGTTTAGTCTGGAGAAGAGAAGGCTGAGAGGGGACCTTATCAATGCCTATAAATATCTGAGGAGTGAGTGTCAAGATGAAGGTGATGATCTCTTTTAGGTGGTCAAGGAACAATGGGCACAAGCTGGAGCACAGAAGGTTCCATCTCAACATGAGGAAAACCTTCTTTACAGTGAGGATGACAGAGCCCTGGGACAGACTGCCCAGAGAGGTTGTGGAGTCTCCTCTGCAGACTTTCATAACCCACCTGGCTGCTTTCCTGTGTAGCCTGCTCTAAGGTGATGTGGTTTGGCAGAGGGGTTAGATTAGATGATCTGTAGAGGTTCCTTCCAAGCCCTAGCATTCTGTGATTCTGTGACAAGCTCTCCTGCTGATGGTCACTGGGTGGCATCTCTCCTGAGTGCCAGCAGGTCGAGACTGGTGGAGAATCAGTGAGTTTTAGGATTCTCACATCGTTCAGTAACTCAGTTTCCAATCACACGCCCATAATGTCTGGTTACATTCAGACCCAAGTGACTTACTCCACACTCCTGTACAGATCTTCACACCTCTGTACAGAACACCGAGTGCCACTTGGTGCACCTCCTGGAGTTGAGTGATCCTTCCTAACCTTCAACTGCTTGCAATATACCTGGGCAGAAAGAGGATGCCAGGCACAAACAACCCTGCAGGCAGTGCTGCATTACCTGCACTCTCCCACCTTTACTGGAACCTCTTTGCCACTTGTAGTGGGGCACAGCAGCTCAGCCCATACTGCTGTGGTGCAGCATTAGACACTTCTGTGAGCCTCCTTAGGGCAGCAGTAAGTGGCACAGTGGAGCAAGGGTCTCAGTAAAGGCATTGCTCCCAATCAAACCTAGGTCACTGCTGAGTCAAAAATCTCACACCTCCTTTGCCTGCAAAATTAGGAGAGCTTGGATGCTGCTGGGAAAGACAGACAAGAAATGAGGGCTGAAATATAGGAGTGTCCACTTTGCAGCTCTCCATATCTGCCTGGTAAGAGAGATGGGGGAGGGTTGTTTCCTCATCTCCTCTTCCTACACACAGCAGTCAGCCTTGCTGCTCTGTAGTCCAGCCTGGGCACACGGGGGCTCAGCTGAAAGATCACAGCTGCAGCCTGCAGACTGATTTTAAGAGACTGAAAGTGTTTCTCAAAGTCGTTAGCAGCATTCACTGCCAGTACAACCACTCTGCAAACCAGAGTATTGGCTTTTGATCACTGTGCAAGAAGAAACACCAGATAGGATGACAAATGGGTGTGATTCGGTCCATCCTGGGCCTTTGTTTGCTGTTTGCTGGCATCTTTATGAGAAAGAATGAAAGAACTCAGTAGGTTAACAGAATTTGGCAGAGTCATTGTACTCCTGAACAGCTCTTCCCTTTAACTGTCTACCTATTGGTACTCCTCCTCAGCCAGCGTTTCTGTGACAAGGCTGCTCCTCGGGTGCACACCTGAGGAGTGGCTTGTCTCATTTGCCGGCAAACATTTCTGTTGGCTGCTCTTCCTTGATTGCATACAGCTGCTGGAGAATTCATTGTAGCCCTGATTGAGCGTCCTCAGCCAGGCAACCAGCAGGCATCAAAACACCTCAGCAGCAGCAACCCCTCACACGACCCAGGCCGGGGCGGAAACCACAAGCAGGATGCTCTCAGATGGAGTGTGTTGCATTTGATTAACACTCCTAAACAAAAGATCTCTTTGCTAAAAGGAATTGTTGACTGCAACAAATTATATGGAGAGATCAAAGGAATTTGTACCAAGGGGCAACCTTTTGTTGCACACGATTGTATTTCTCTTTCTTCTCTCCCCTGGATATAAGATAATGGAGAGGATTTCAGAGACTTCTCTGCTTTTGTTTGCCCAGGTCTTCCAGAAACGATGGTGCAGAGCTTTATGTAGGGTTTGGAAATAAATAATGGATGATTGGCTAAGTGGGTGACAGACAGCAGCAGCTGAGTGTGCTGCAAGCTCACAGCAGCTTGGGAATTCTGCAGCTGAAAGGGGGCAGTGAGGAACCTCTGCTGCAGTTCACAAGGACCTGATACCATTTTCATCACCATTTGGTTTTGGCCCACTCAGAAAGGGGTTTGCCCAATAAAGGACTTGATGAAACAACTCTCACATGGCAAACAGTCCCATTCAATGCCAATGTCCAAGGAGAGCTGGACTGAGGCCTCACAGGCTATTCTGCTTTCCAAATTGATATCTGGTACAACCAGTCCCATTCAACGCCAATGAATGTTCAAGGAGAGCTGGACTGAGGCCTCACAGGCTACTCTGCTTTCCAAATTGATATCTGGTACTGAGTTTATAGACTTGAGGTCTCATAGCAGCCCTTCAAGTTCCCATTTATATAATGCTCACCCACAGGGTAAATGCACATCCAGACAGAAAAATGCATCACTAGAGGCCAGCCTCCTTAGTCCTCCTCAGAAGCCTTCCCAGTTTCCCTGCAGCACTGTCCTGAAATACGAGGACAGCCTTCGAGCTGCCTGCAAATTAACCCTCCCGTGGGCAGGAAGCAGTAACCACAGCTAGACCAAGATCTGAAGATCTCACAACTACACACCCAGTGTCTTTCTTAATACTTCCAGTTTCACCCCAGAACACATCTGCCAGCAATGCACAGGACCTCACAAAGACAATTGTCTTCAGGTAAGCCACGGGCAGGAAATTCTGGTTCAGTGAGTCACAGATCTTAAAATACCCTCAGAAGCATGTGACCATGCATAATAATAGCAATGATAATAATTGAGCAGTGGAAGTGCACGCATTTGGAACCTGCTAAGGAAATCTCCGTGTGGAGGAGGAGAGACAGGCACACTCAGGCAGCTTGAGGCACTCACAGCACCTAAGGGCATCCAGCCAGACAGGCACGCCCCATCTGTTGCAGAACCAGAGAGATAAGCATGTTCTGCTTCCCTGGGCAAAACCCCTCACTGCTGGACCATGGCCTCACCTCCCAGCACAGACAGTGCCTGCGACCTGGTTTTGCTTTACCTGAGTGTGTGCCTTACTTCACAGCCCAGTGTGTCTGTAGAACCACAGGAAACATCTGGCTGAAAGACACCTCAAAGATCATCCAACCCAGCACTGAAGGGTCAATGCTAAACCATGTCCCTAAGTGCCAGGTCCGCAGGTTGCTTAAACACCTCCAGGTGCAGAGACTCCACCACTGCCCTGGGCAGACCATTCCAGTGTTTGAGAACCCTCTCTGTGAAGAAGCATTTCCTAACATCCAGCCTGAACTCTCCCTGGCAGCTTGAAACCATTTCCTCTAGTCCTGTCACTTGTCACCAAGGAGAAGAGGCTCTGCCCCCTCCTCGCTCCAGCCTCCCTTCAGGTGGTTGTAGAGAGCAGTGAGATCTCTCCTCAGGCTCCTCTTCTCCAGACTGAACACCCCCCAGCTCCCTCAGATGCTCCTCATAGGCTGTGTGCTCCAGCCCCTTCACCAGCCTTGTGGCCCATCTAAATGTACAACTATTACACAAACCTGCTCTTTCTGCTGCTGCCAGGATCCTGTTGGGTTTTCAAGCTGGGTATCATTAGAGGAGTTGATCATCTGTGAGGCTGGTCAGGGAGTCCAGTGGGCCCCAGGCACGCTCACATTCTCCCTCAAGCACCATGTTCCCCCTGAAAAAGAAACAAGAGTGGATTCTTACAAGAAGGTTGGTGTTGAAATGTTTCCTAAATATTTTAGTGCCACCATCACAATAATTACCTCCTGCCTAGGAGGAAGCAGCTAATGGACTAAACTGACCCTTGCCATTCTTCCTGCAGAGATCTCACAGCAGCTTTCAACTCTCTGGCTGAGAGATCCTGCTCTCAGCTGAGGGATACTATTTGGTGTCAACACAGAGTCTAAGTTGGCCAACAAACAGCAACCATTCAGACAGTTCTGTCACCTTCTGGTTTGGTGTTTACACAGTTGTGACCCTTCCTCTTCACGTTCACCAGTAATCTGTCAGGGAGAGAGCTTGGGGATTTCTGGAAGAAATACAAGATGGAAAACTCATTTGGGTGTTTGGGCAACATTTGGGACTAAGCCACAGTCTGGTGCATTCTGTATAGTTCATGATGTGAGGAGTTTGATTAACATTTGGTGACCTTTTCTGAACACATCTGCACCCATATTGTCAGTGGCCACTGCCAGGCACTTCTGTAAGAAAACTTCAGCTTTGTATAGCTTGTTTCAAGCATCCACTGCTGAGTAATAATCAAAGAGAGAAAGCTCAAACATTTCCTTAAGATTAATGCATAGAAGGGAAGAAAAGGACAAGTTACCTGTGAGCATCCTCCAAGAAGCCAGACCCTGCTTCCATTGCTTCTACACCTGCTCTGATCTGAAGAGTTAAGCCCCTGTGTCAATCTCCTTTCCTCTGGCAATGTCAGCATTATACGGCACAGAAACACAGAATCAGTCAGGGCTGGAAGGGACCACAAGGATCAGCCAGTTCCAACCCCCCTGCCATGCCCAGGGACACCCTACCCTAGAGCAGGCTGCCCACAGCTTCTGCCAGCCTGGCCCCAAACACCTCCAGGGATGTGGCTCCAACCACCCCCCAGGCAACCTATTCCAGGGCTTCACCATTCTCATGGTGAAGAACTTCCTCCTCACATCCAATCTGAATCTCCTCACCTCCAGGTCTGCTCCATTTTCCCTAGTCCTGTCACTCCCTGATAGACTAAAAGGTCCCTGCCCAGCTTAAGAGACATACACTGCACAAGAGACATACATTGTCCTGGCAAATTCTCCTCCACAGCAACCCATAACAGTAGGGCGAAACCTCTGGAGTTACTTAAACTTACTTTGTGCCCTAGGCCTAGCAAAACGATTGAAAAATGACCCAGCTGGAATTTTCCTTCCTTAATTTTTAGGTTCCAGGCATTAACTGCACTGTAGCTGCTGTGACTAATACCCACCACCACCACCACACCCGCGCCTCAGGATTTCCTGAACCTACATCACCCATACTTTGAGCAAGGGTTGTAAGTAACTTACCTCATTCTCTGCTTGGGAAACCTGAGAATGCTGAGCATCCATTTTCACAGAGCAGGATTTCGTGGAGCTGCATCTAGTAGGGCACCTGCAAATCAAAGCACTTGAAATCGTATAACCACTGCTGGGTATCCTACCTCTAATTTCTCCCATCCAAGTATTCTCAAAATTATATGTTTATCACAAGTATGATGCTATTTGCTTCTTCTGGAGGCTTCTGGATTCAGGTGAGGAGATGTATGTCTGCACCACACTGCAAACACAACTTCAGCCACAAGCCTAGCAGCAGTGGGCTTGCATTGCCAGTACATAAAGCCCAACTTCTCAGCTCTGCTAACCAGGAATTACCCAGGCAACTCTACCAGACCTGCATGAATACCTCTACACAGAGCCGTGGTGCACCACTGTCCCAGTTTGCCCCCCACAGCACCACCGCATGCCATCACGCTAGGCTGGACGTGACTCAAAGAGAAGCTCAAGCCCTCATTTTAAAACATCCTCCTAGCTTTAGACGGAAGCTTGAACACACCACAGCAGCTCTACCATGTAATGTTTGTATGGGAAATGAAAAACTGCTCCTAGTGTACTATTGAGACTGAAAAAAGAAAGGTCACCATGTTTTCATCCATCCTCCAAATTTTGTGGTTGAGGCACAACCTACACAGTATCATAGAATCATAGACTCAGACCTTCAGGTTGGAAGAGACCTCCAAGCTCCTCCAGCCCAACCTAGCACCCAGCCCTAGCCAATCAACCAGACCATGGCACTAAATGCCCCATCCAGGCTTTGCTTCAACACCTCCAGGGACGGCGACTCCACCACCTCCCCTGCAGCCCATTCCAATGCCGATCACTCTCTCTGACAACAACTTCCTCTTAACATCCAGCCTATACCTCTCCCGGCACAGCTTGAGACTGTGTCCCCTTGCTCTGTTGAACGTCTTGGCACAGCAATGCACCCAGAATACATCAAACACAGATGTGGCACTTGGCCTCACAGTGCTAAGAGCAGTTCTGATTGTCTGCAGGAGAAGAGCCACTCGCCGCGGATACCGCTAAAGCAGGAGAAGTTACAGGCATTAGTGGGCATTGTCCCATTTTCCAGCAGCACATGGGAAAATCCAGCACCGGGAAATTAACGTCCTTGCATGACCGGTGCCGGGGCAGCGGCCAGGCCTCTGCTTTTGCTGCCCCGATGCAAAGGACACAGCAGCCTTGTTTGCCTGGTGCCTGTTTGCCCAGCAACGTGGGCTACACCCACCCAACCACCTTACACCGTGAGGGACCACGAGCAGGTGCGGGCGATGGACGGCCGCTGGTGGGGTCTTGGAAAGACAAAAGAGGAGGGAAACTGGAGCGAGGAGGCGAAAGGAAGAGATGAGAGCCTAAGGTGCAGGTGGGCAAGGCGCGAGGAGCGGCAGGGCCTCGGTTGCTAAGGGCTGGTGGGATCCCAGGCTGAGGAGGGGCAGGAGGACAGCAGGGGAGTCAGTGGGCACGGCCGCTTTGGGCGGCAGGGCAGGCGGACACGCACTCGCCCCCGCCGGGCCAGCGCGGAGCGCATCCCGCCGAGGCGCATCCCGCAGCTCGCCCCCGCCGCCCCACGCTGCGCGGCGCAGGGCGGGGGTCGCGGCGGAGCGG
>VWZI01008169.1:299501-404004 GCA_013396835.1 Psilopogon haemacephalus | reverse complement strand
GGGCACGGCCCCGCCGGGGGAGCCCAGCCGCGGGCGGCGGCGGCGGGCAGCGCGGAGCCCGGCGAGCTGATCGGGCGGGCGCTGGATTTCAAGAGCGAAGGGGCGCAGTGCTACAAGGACAAGAAATTCCGGGAGGCCATCGGCAAGTACCACCGTGCCCTCCTGGAGCTCAAGGCGCTGCTGCTGCTGCTGAGCCAGGAGCCGGCCGGGCAGCGCCCTCCCGCCGCCACCGCTGCCGCCGCCGGGCTCAGCGAAGAGCAGCGGCAAGCGGTGGAGGCCATCGAGGTTGACTGCTACAACAGCCTGGCAGGTCAGCGGGGCGCGGGGTGGCGGGGTCCCCCACCTTGGTCGGGCACGCCGCACAGCAGCCCTGCCTCGCCTCTCAGCCCGCTCCATCCCTTTCCTTCCGTTGTCTTCCATTTTTATTCTCGTTCTCACGCCTGGCGCAGAAGTGCTGCCGGTGCACGGCTCGGGGCCCGGCTGCCTCGGGGGTTCGGTCAGGCCGCTCCTCGCACCGGGGCTCCCCTGCAGCCTTGCGGCCGCCCAGCCCTTCCCCGGGCGCCGCCGGTGGGTGCATCCCCGGGTCCTTTTTCCCCCGAGCGAAGGCAGCGGCGCGTACGTGGGATGCTCAGACTGGCAGCAGTTGTGGCCCGGGAAGCGGCTGGGATTGCATGCTCTGTTTTTCCCTCAGCCGGAGATGTCCTTCAGTGCCTTCACCACAGCTCCCGTTCTGGTGCCTGTAATTAACAGTATTACAGAGAGAGACTCCTTCTGCCACATTTGATGTAAGGAAAGGGAAGGGTTTGGGTGCTACTGCAGTAGCTCCAAATAGTACTAGATATAAAAAGAATTCTTTTAGCGTCTCAGCGATGAAAGTTGAAAGCAGTACTGCCTCTGCGATAGCTGCCAGTCACCACTGTGGTCAGCAGACATTTGATCATCACTCCCATTGCTCCCTGCCGTCTGTTTAGGAGAGGTGCTGCAGGCAGGTGGAGGGGAAGGGTGGGGGCTTTAACTACTTTGTAGTCTGATTCTGAAGTCCTTTACAGAGACAGAACTCCTGTTGGCTTCAAGAAGCTCTACCCAAGCAAGAGCTGCAGGCTCAGAGGTTATTTTTGGTCCCTATCAGGGCAAGGATTTTTCCTTTCCAAGCCTGAAAGCGTCTCTGAAGCAAAAACGTGTGCCTGGGCATGCACAGGGAAGAGAGAGTTCATAACCTGGGTGAGGTGCAGAAGCTGCCAAGGTTAATAAGCTGCTCTGTTTTCCGGAAGGATGGAGGGTCACTCATTACCCTTTATATCCTTGGGGGGGAATGGCAAAACCCAGGACGCTGGTGTGTCAGCTGTCACCATCACTTGGCATTCAGCTTTCCAGACAGAGGTGGTTAGCTCTTCTCCCGTTGGTTAGTGCTGAAAAAGATGCAACATGAAGCAAATGGTTTGAAACACCAAGCCAGCATCTTCTCTTGTCTTAATCCATGACAATCTATTGTGCCTTTTGGGGTGTAATGGGAGGCACAATTCAGACCCCTTCATCCTGTTTTCAAATACTCATCCTTCAAAAGCCTGTTGAAATTGCATAAAGGGAGAGGCAGGTGAGACTCCAGAGGGATACCACAGCTGTGACTTTGTCTCTCCAAATATCTGTTCCCAAGTTTATTAAGATCCATTGTATTTTGCAGGGATCACTTAGACTGGCAGGACTACACAAAGAACCTGTAGTACTCTGAGCAATATAGCTTGTCAAGTTCTTGGGGTCAAAACCAACCTGCTCACAGGCAACTCCTCTGCGCCATACAAATGAGATGTGATAGGTAGAAGGTAAATGAAGAGGGAAGGTGAAATGGGATTTGCCCCTGTGGCACTTTTTGCTGAGTACACAGGTTACACCTGCTGGAAATGTGTCTGCTCCTGTTGGCAGCTGCCCTGCATGATGGTCCCTGTTCAGCTTATTTATTACCATTTTGGGTTTGTGCAGGGAATTTCTTTGGTTGTATCTGCTCTCATCGGTGGCAGCAAACAGTGTGAGAAACATGCTCCATCTTTAACCTAGATTTGAACAGATTTTGTCCTAAATTTAACCAGTGTGAAGACGGGAGGAGACGAGTATAATTAAGCCTGGAGTTGCAAGCAGTGCTGTTGCCGGGATAACCCCGCAGCAGGTCAGGCTGCTGTTTTGCACAGACGGCTGTCACATGTCTTCAGTGGATGGCACGCACAGAGCAGGGAACAGCATTTGTCTCGTCGAGGCATAGCTTCACGTGTTTGCTGGGCTGCCTGCAAGCAGCCAAATGCCCTGCGTGTCCCAGAGGGGAGTGGGCAGTAGAACGGGAATTGCAGTGTCGCTGCTCCTAGCCCAGTCCCAGAGCTTTGTTTCCAGCAGGATCTGTGAATGCTGTCTAACGGGAAGAGGCAGGAGGGAGTTTCCCCAGACCTGTCATAATCAGTGCACCTTTCTAGGAGGGCCTTGGAGAGGCGCAGCAGTGGGACCTTATTTCTAAGGGTGCTGCAGCAGAAACCAGCAGTTTCCCTGCACAGAGGCACCAGCGCATTCTGTTGGAGTGGAAGGCAGTGTTATTTGACACTGGGAGGAGAAGAGGCGCAGGAAGTTTTGCTTCTGAGCAGGGAACGGGTGCCTGGAGCTGTATGTAAAATAAACAAACCTGCGTAGTGCCAAGAGCGTCGCAGCAGAACGTGTTAATTCTGGAGAAAGCCCTTTTTTGTCTGGCTCTGATGCATACCCCATGGCACTACCAGCTGTCATCCGAGTGTCCTTATTATCAAGTTCTTTTAGCACCTCTGCTGACTCCTCTAGCTTAGCATTTAAGAGACCCACCTTGCTTTTGCGCTGTCATTTCTCATGTGGCCACCACACATCTACCTGTCAGAGACGCTTTGCATCACAAACGCAGCGGCGCACACACACAATTACTTGTTTAGATGCAGCATACCAGGCAGAGGAGAGCATCAGCTGCAGGTAAATGAGCGTTTAGCCAGATAAGTAGGTGAGAAACACACATCCAAAGGGGATTTGGGGCAGTCTCCTGAGTGAAGCCTGGGGTGGGTTGGTTGAATTTTTTAAAAATCTCAGTGATTACATAGAGTAAGAGCACACAGACAAACATGAAACCATTGTCAGAGGCTGTACTGCCTTGCAGAATGTAAGTTTAGGCACAAACATGCACACACGTTATTTTTTAGCTTTGCTTCACTTGTAGGCAGCTCTTGCCTTTAATCAGATCTCCACACTATTCAGCATGTTTTCTGAGGTCCCCTGTTGCAGAGCTGTGTGGCATCTCCACAAACTAAACTATTTAGCCCGTCTCAAAGGATCCTAAATCTGCTGGGCTTTAAATTCTTGTGGCTGTAAATCCAGCCTTGGATTTTCACTGCTGGCCATTGGCAGTGCTGCTCACATTTCTTTCAGTAAGTTGGTAGCCGGGCTTCAGTTTGAGCTGTAAGAGTTTTGCCCTGAAGGAATTCCCCTTCACACCTGCAACAGCCAGCGCTGCTGCCTCCTCACCTGGGCCTGCCACTGTCCCACAAGCCTTCCTGATAAATGTCACCAAAAGCACAAGCAGCATGGTCAAGGCTCCCAGGAGCTGCTGGAGTAGGCAGGGCGAAAGCTTAGCAGCAGCCCGGCCTGGTGGAATGAATGCAGGCTGTGAGGCAAACACTCCATCCTTTATGACTCACCATGGTCTCTGACCTTGAGGAAGTCACTTGACCTCTTTTTGCCTCTCTCAGCCCTATTGGAAAATAAAGAACAGGGACAGCAATCTCCTCCTGATGGGGCATGACTGTCCCCCAAGTCAGTGGTTTGTGTCCTTCTAAAAGGAGAGGAGTATGTGAAGAATTCCTGCAGAACAGCAAACTGCCCAAATATCCCTCAGGAGGCCTTTGTCTTCCTTCTATTCCTACATCATCCTGAAGCAGTTTAAGTGCTTTGTGTGCTGCGGGCAGGTAGGGATCCTTCTCCTGCAAGTGGAACCATTACTCTCGGCAAACACAATTATTTTACTCCAGCATTGCTGCTAAAAGTCTAGAGGATCAAAAGGACTGTGCCTGCTCTGCAGAGAGAAAGGAGCCCCTGATCATTCCACAGCAGCAGAATGCTCAGGGTAAGCAGCACAGTGTCAGGTGTTTTCTGGAGGGGGAACGTTGCAGTGCGATAAGCAAACTTCTGCTGGTTTCCCTAAGCCTGCAGAAATGCTGGAGCTAATCCTGGCAGGGAGCAGGCAGAGAACAAGGAGGGATGCTGGAGGAGCTGGGCTTCTAATCCTCTCATCTCTCTGCTACCCAACTCTGGTACCTTCACCCAGTCTTTCCATGCTTTGAACCTCAATTTGTCTGTTTGCGTTTATGACCTCCTGGGAGCGCCTGAAGGCTTTGTGAATTGACCCGAATGTGCACGTAGCATGTTTGTGTCTCCATTCGGGTACCTTTAGTTTGCTGTAGGAGCCTCGGCAGCAGGGCGCAGGCAGCTGCACAGTGTAGCAAAACGTGGCCATGTGAGGTACATTTCAGCCTGGGTAACGAGTTTTGGCTTCCCACACTGGCAGAACTCTGCACTGCTACTGTCACGACTGTGCAAAGGTCACAGTGACAGTCCCACAAAACAGGTCACTTCTAGCAACACAGGAACCTCTTTAGCATCCTCTGGCCCTAGGCTGGGCTCTCAGTGCTGTTCCCAAATGCCAACCACGTGCACAGGCTTTGGCGAGCAGCCCCACCCAGAAATCCAAGCAAAAATACTTCTCATACCTAATGCAAGTACAAAATAACCCCAAGCAGCACACTGCACATGAGAAAAGCTGGCGAAACTTGTCTCTGCTGACCACCCACTAGGCCTCCTCACAAGGAGGCTCTGCTAAAATCCCATCCCAGTATATAACTGTTAACAAGTACAGACTCTACCAGGACACATGGTGCTGTGGGTGTTACAGCAGGCTGGGATTGTTGCTTGATGTGAAGGGCTTTTTATGTGCTGCATCAACAAAAAACAGCCTCTGTAAGAGCCTCATGCAACAGGGAAGAGAAGAGAGGGAGTGCAGCAAGCAGAGCAGGAGGTGGTTTGTCCTTTGGCTGACTGAGGGGGGAACCTACCTGACACTTGGCATCGATGCACCTGCTCAGCCAGGGTGCAAGGCAATGTCTTGTTCCACAGGCCTAGGGACAGCATCACTCCAGGTGGGTGCAGCTGCAGCAGGTAATAAACACGGATCACTATGTGTGGGTTGGCTTTGGGGTTTTTAGTGATAGGCTCAAACCTTGACATGCATTTAAGAGGGAAGTGGGATTTGAAGCCGTTGTAATGAACTACTCAGAAATACTGTCTTGCTGCCTTTTATTTTGGAGAACAAAATTCTCCGTGTTCAGGGAGTTTCTTGTGCTTTGAGAGGATGGGATGGAAACACATCCAGATGCTGAGGGGTGGGAGGGAGCAAGAGAAAGGCTGGCGAGCTGCCACCAAGCTTGGTTTAAGTGATACATGGCTGACAGCAGCTCTCTTGCTGAGGCAGGAGATGCATTTTCCTCTGCGTCCATCCCTGTTCTTCCAAACATTTTCTAACCCTGAGACCCAGGTGAGTTTTCTTTGCCCTTCTGCTTCCTTTGCACGAGGAGCAGCCTGTCTCACCTGACCTTATCATCATTTACCTGAAGGAGGTTACTGAGAAGGTACAGATTCCCTGGTCAGACTGCCCAGGGGAGTCCTGGGGAGCTGAGCTGAGTCCATGGAGGATGAAGCAGGAAATATCAAACCTCACAAAGCTTCAAGAACACAGCAGTAGTGAGTTTGCTTACCGGTTGCTCGTCACCCTGAGAACACTGGCATGTTTTCTGAGAGTTCTGTAGTAGTATGTCCTGCCAGCTTTACTCCATCCTCCTTTGAAATGTTGTCCTGGAGTTTCCTATATTGAGTCACAGCCTCTTACACCTCCACAGATTTCCATCAGTGCTGTGCTGAAGGAGGCTCAGTAAAACCCAGTGTCACCATCAAGTCTGGTTCACAGTCTAGTGCTAAGTACACTCATGAGCTGCATGGTTACCTCCTTTTCTGAGACCTGGGCCACCTCTGCCTGAGGCAGCAGCTGGAGCATCCTTCTTCCTGTTCACTTGAGCTCAGGCAGACATTTCTAACCCGAGTGCAGACCTACCTCTCCAGCCTTACTGCAGAACTGCTTCAGCAGCACATCCCCTGGTCCTTATCTGTGTCCTCCTCTCGGCAGAGGTACATAAGTAATGCTCCAGGGAGGGGCATCAGGAGCTTTCACACTGAGATTTCAGGCTGAGGTCTAATGTGCAGCTGATAAAGAAGCTGCTATGAGGAAAGGAACAGTAAAAGTACACAGAAGAAATAAGAGGGGAGTTCTAACTGTTGCCAGGGCCCAGTTCCTTGCTGTTGTGCTATCTCACAGAAAATAACATACAACAAGGACAAACAAAATGAAGAAAGGGAGAAAATATATTGGCTGTTTATTTTCGTCTTTGTTCCCTCAGTTCACGGATGAAAAACCGATCTAGAAGGAAGACAACTGTTTATTAATCTTGTTTTCAGCTTGCTCAAGCAACCATACCAGTGACTAATACTGAGGACTGAAAAATTATTTGAGAAAGAGTCAATATTAACTATAATTAGCTAGAAAGTTGCTACCAAGGGCTGCCCAGAAATCTGTCTCCCTTTGTTTATTCCTGCACTGCACCTTGGATGGGAAACAGTAAGCCGAGGACATTGACAGATGAATGCAGGTAGATCTGGTGGTGGCATGGAGCACTGCTGGTTTGTTCTGTTTAGCTGAGGTGGTGGCGTCAGTGCAGCTTCTGGAAGCTTTGCTGAATTGTTGAGGGTGGCTTCAGCTCGGGCACCTTCCCTTGGGTAGTGCTGGGGGCTGGTAGCAGGACGTTGTAGGGGGCTGTGTTCTGCTGTACACTTGCCTAGGCAGCTGCAAGTGGCAACCACTGAAGGTGTGGCTGGAGCAGACAGGTCTGCCTCAGCCGTGTGGAGTTTAGGGCACTGCTGAAAGCAATACCAAGGCAATTTGTGGAAATGGGTTAGGTGGAGTCACATCTTCCCTCTGATAACCCCTGGCAGCAAAGACCTGTAGCTGTCATGGCTGGACATGCCAGGGCTCATCTGGCACTACCCATAGGCAGCAGCTAACGTCACAATTTGTGCTTCAGGATCCAGTCCATTCTCCCTACTCTCCAGAATTCCTGACACGCCGTTGCCCTGAGGCTGGTAGGCTGGAGAGCACCTTCTGCTTCTCCTTGGCTTTGCCCTGTCTACCCACTTGTGCTAGCTCAGGAGTCAAGACCGCTCACGCCTTTACCTTTGAATTCCTCTACTCCCTCTCCCAGTTGCAACGTGGTCATGTCATAATTTTTTACCTCCTAGACACCATTTTGAACTGTCCAAGGCTTCTCCCACCTCTGTTCTGCTGTTGAAGCCATAACTGTTCTCTCTGTTCTCATACTCTGCCCCACAGCACCTTGTTGTACCAGATTCCTTTGAGCTCGCAGGAGGTTGGACCTTCTTTCCCTTCCTGGCTGTTCTCAATGCCCATCTCTGCTGTAATACCTACAGGAAGACCTGCAGGTGCTGCCTACCTACTATATATAACAAGGAGGAGCACCTCTCTGCAGCACTGCATACAGGTGCAAGCTTCTGGCTCTAGTCCATAAAAACTACCAAACAGGGGCATAAATTTCAGCCAAGTTACAACTTCACCCATCACAGTCTAAAGCTTTCAAGATGAATATGTGCTGCTAAATCACCACTCCTGAATGGTTCTGCAGCAGCCTCTCAGCTGGAATCAGGGGGAACAAAGCCATCTCGTGCTCTTTGCACCCCTAGCACTCGTGGATCTCTTTGTCAGAACTCAGAACTGCTTGACAAGTCCTGTGGCCCAAGCACCTGACTGTCAAAGACATCTCAGTCCTACACATTCACATGTGCCATCAGCAAGGCAGGAACTCCTTACATGTCCCTCCATGGAGACAACCACCACCTGCAGGTTTCTGACGAGCCTTTCAGAAGTCAGGACTGATTGTGGGTTGCAAGCCCACAGCATCTTCTTTATCCTCAGCCCATCCATGTTTTGACAGGTCAGCTCTCTGCCCTGCTCTAGTGAGTTCTTTTCAAGCTGCTGCTCAGTATTCCCTTTGTGTAGCAAGAGCACTGCCTGTTGCATTTGCTTGCTGCCAGCTTAGGGGCTGCATCGATGGCAGCAGCAACTCTTTCCTGCTGGAGTGGCAGGCAGCAGCACTCCTGATCTAGACATCGATCTGGTTGCCTGGGAGCTGCTGCCGGGGAGCCTCTCTCAGCCAGCAAAGAGCCACCAGAACAGTGCTACTCAAACTTTGATTGCAAAGCTCCTGTTGTTGCCCTGGTTACACCTGGCAGTTTTCATACCTCTGGTGTTACTCTGCTCTGGCCACAGCAGAGATATCTAAAGAGCTTATTCTCTACCTCAGGAAATTCAAGAGAGGAATCTTCCTTGCTGTAAGTCACCTTATTCTGTAAGGCAAGAGGGTTCTGGCCCCTCATGGTAGAACCTTATCAGGCAGTGGTGGAAATCCACTGCCCCTCTGATCCATCTGTAAGGCTTAGCCTAATACACAAGGACTGTTTTCAGATCAGCCCAGTTGGATGCTGCTTGTCTAAGATCTCTTCCAGCTTGAAAGACTTAACTCTCAACTCTGGGCAGCAGAGCTGTTCAGTGCTACCTGAGGCAGATGGAGAGCAGAATACAACACAAGCAGCAGGGAATCCTTCCCCCTGCATATTCCTCAGTTCAGAGGGAGAGGAAATTTACTCCTGGAAGCAAATTAAAAGCAGAGGAAGTGTTCTGGAGTTGAAAATTTGTGTCAGACGTTTAGTGCTTCCTTTGGCTATTCTTGGGCTGATGTCACTAAGAAATGTCTACCTCCAGTGTGGTTCAGTATCCCTGCAATCACCACTTAATCTACAAATTCACCCCCAAACAATAAGCATCTCTGTGATGTAAAGAATGATCTTTCAGCCAGCTACAGAGAAGCAGCTGTGAGAATTCACATTTCTCTGCCCCATTCCTGCTCCTAGAGAGGGAACAGGCAGGAAGATTGTTTCATCCACACTTTGAGAGAATAAATCCATGGAGTGGCCACAGCCTCTCCTGAACAGGCACTGCCCAGCAAGGGCCTCACCCTACCCAGACGATCTTGCGTAAGCAGAATGATGAGGCAAGGAGGCTGCACAGTGCTCAGGAAAGCCATGCTAAGTCAGCCTTAGCTGTTGTTATGCAAAGGCACTCTTTATTCTTCTCCAGTTCTTCAAAAAGAAACAAATCAGAATCTCAGCCTCATGCCTGTAGCAATGTTTTGGTTTTTTTTTTTCCCATCAAGCCACATGGCCCAAAATTAAGCCTCAACTCCTTTAGTCACCATATTTTTTTTTTTTTTAAATACTAGCACAATGCAAATCCTAGATTACTATCCTCTTAAACGCTTTGCAGTGATTAATTGCTTAAGACACAGCAGTGCATTCATATTGCAAGGAAACCAGAGCAGCACAAGATCCTCATCTACGTTGGAAGTACAAAGGACATTTATTCATTTGCCTTTACACATTCTCCAGCTGCTGCAGTGGAGCTCAGACTGAGACACCTCATGGGCTTGGCTTGTGGGGTGGGAGGGGATAAATTAAATTAGTAGATTAATACAAAACAGTTTTTTAAACCCAGGGCTGATGAGCTTGGAGTACAGTGCCAGAAGGTATCATGGAGTTAAAGAACCTAATAAGGTTAGAAAAGAAGGCTTAGACATGTAACTCATCAGAACATTCTCTGCTGTGTTAGATAGGATAAAAACTGTCAAGCAAATACTACATTTTCATGCTTGAGAAGCACTGCTAACTGGTTTGGATTTATGAATAAACTTCCCCAAGACTCTCATTTCCCTGTCCACAACCATGTCACACAACTGACTGCCCTCCCCTGATCCGCTGCCATATCCACATCCTTCTCCTCTTTGGCTCTTTCCAGCTCACAGGCTCACAAATTTTAGCAAATAAAAAAAAAAAAAATCTTAGAAGTCCCAAGGTGCAGAATCTTAAATTCTGTGTTGCCTGCTTCCATCCCAGACAAAAGTAGTGCTGTGCAGCAGGTCGTGTTACTGCTGTTACATCACATTGTCACCTTCCTCCCTTTTGACAGCACCTTGAAGCTTCAGTCAGTAGAACACTCCTGCTGCTACTTCCTTCTTACCAGCCCTGTGCACTCTGCCAATAAGCAGGGTCTAGGGTGGGTTGCCAGTCACAGGCTCGGCAGCTCCTCTGAGAGCTACTAAATACTTCTAATATGTGAAAACATCAGCGTATTTTAGTCACCACTACTGTCTCTCTCCTGAAACAGCTCATTGGAGCAGGGAAGTCAGTCAGGGGCTTTCTTCCAGAGCAGGAATGAAGAGCTTGGGAGCAGCAGAGAACTGAGGAGCCTGTGCTAGGTATTGGAATGAAAGCCTGGCAGGGTGGGGAGGAACAGCTGGCACCTGTCTGCAGGCTGAGGGGCAGAGGTGGCTTGCTTTGGGCTTCCCAAGTGTTTGTGCATCCTCACCTCGTTCAGCATTCATCTCTCCCTGTGCAGAGAGTCAACCTGTCATACAGTTTGGGTTTTAATTTTCAACACACGATGATGATGATTAGGGGTTTTGGGTACCTAGAGGGGAATAAAGGAAAGCCACTGGCTGGGAAGTTGTGCTGCTGTTCTGATACTCCCATTTCATCCCATTAAGGTCATCTAGGAGCTAGGAGTCAGCTGATCAGATTATTGCCAGATATTACCAAGCTGTCTGTAATTATCTTTTTATTGGTGAGTAGCCAGAAAATCCTCTTTGTTTGCAAGCTTGAACTATAGAGAAAGAAGAGAAATATTTCACAGAAGAGATTGTTTGGAAACTACAGATCCTGATTAGTCTCTTAGCCCAGCAGTGAAACTTCACGCAGCATTTCTTCAGGGAAACATTAAATAAACAAATAAATGTTAATGTTTTAAGCATCCTCTTTTGAGGAATGCTGGGTTGCACAGCTTCGTGCAGAAGAGATGCTTTACTGCCTCTGCTCTGCTCTCTTGCTGTGGGCTTCTCCCATTCCTACACAGCTCCTGTTAGTACAGATCCAGACTGAGAAGCTAGCACAGGTTTAAAACTGGTCTGTGCCATCCACAGGCAGCCTGCAGTGCCTGCACACTCCGGATCAATAACTTCAGAGGAACTTGTGCAGCATTCCAGTAGTCCAGATCTTGTTACGCTGCACATCGAGCTCACAGCAGGGTGAGACCAAGGTGAGTTTCAGTCTAAGATAACCCTTGCCACACATTTTCTCTGCTTTGTTTCAGAAGGTAGTGGTGATTTACCTTGCTAACACATGGCTCATTTTTTCAGTCTTGTGTAGCAATGGTATCCCTCCAAATTCTTCCACTGGGTGCTTCTTGCAAGTGCCATTTACACAGACTGCAGCATGCAGAGATTAATGATGCATCCATTAGTGGCATGGTTAGGAAATGCTGCCTGTTCCAAGACTATTTTTGCCCCCCACTCCTTTTTTTTTTTCTGGTTATTGTTGCTGTTATATTACAATAATATTTCTTCCCAGACGCTTAAATCAACACAGAAGTTATCACTACGTTTTCTTTTTTTCTGAGTAAAAGCATCACCATGAAGGATGCCATCACCATGAAGGATGCCAGGTCTTCTCAAGTAGCATGAGGCTCTCCTGGCCTGCTCTATTATTTTGAGGCTGCATAAAGAGCTATGAGAACAAAGCCTGTTCAATGATATATAAAGGTCTTAATCAAATGCTTGAGCAGTACCCTGAGGCAGCAGCATGAAAGCATCAATCACGTTTTCCAGAGTAGAACCAGGGCAAGACTATGCACCATCTTCCTGCAGCTTAAACAGATCTTAAGCAAGCTGCTGGCTGCTATAGTTGGAGCAAGATCCTATCAGAAAGCAAAGTATTGTGCAGAGTTTAGCTGTGGTTATTTCTGGGCAAGATGCTCAGCTTGTGGAACACATCCTGAGTTTGCAGTGCTTGGGGTAACTACCACTTGATTAGGAGCAAGAATCCACTCAGACTGTTCACCTCCAGTGGGAGAGTCAAAATAAATACAGTAAAGAGGGACTATCTACTTCAGGTTTAAGCAGAAATGGGTTTGGCTACTTCTCCCTTTTCAACTGGAAAACAAAAAAATCAGTAGAGGCTGTTTTTCAGTCTAAGGAGTAGAAAACAAAGGTCATTTGGATTCAGATCCTTTTGCATGGTTATACAAGAGTGCTTCAGCCACATGATTTACTGGGAGCTCCTGCAGAGGACAACAGCTTCAGACTCCAGTGCTAGCCCTCAGCATTGCAGGGTAGTATTGCTTGGTGAGTACACCCAGCAGAGAAAAGAATGACTCAGAGCAGGAACATACTTGTGGTTAAGTGATGTGTCTGCTAGAGGAGCTGCTGCTCTACACACCTAGGGAGACAGTTTTCTCTGCTCGAGTTTCCCTGCTGTGAATGCTCCTCGGTCCCCAGGCTGGCTGCACTGGGTCTCTATGCCCCTAGCTCCTTGTCCCAAACCCACAATGCCACTTCTCCCCTAGACTTTCTCTTCTCACTCTTCTGCACCCTCTCATCACCCCAGGAGCTTGGTGCCTCTGTACCCATGTCTCCCTGTGATGTTCCTGCCATCATGGAGACAACCCTTCTTAGCTTGGTTCCTACTTTGTGCACTTCTTTCTTCCTGCACCCAGTGAGTCAACTGGAGCTTTGTTTTTCTCTCCAAGTTTCCAAACCCCCAGTTTTTCCTAGACTGGATTGTGCCCAGGGTGGACAGTCAGTGGACTAGGTACTAAACCCCAAAGCATCCCTGCAGAATTCCATGTGCTGTTATTTCTGGAAGATTATCAGTTGGCCAGCTATGGATTACCCCAGTGATGACAGAAGGCACCTGCTTGACACAAGTGATACCTGCCAGATTTCAGCTGGCAAGGCCAAGTGGTGAGTGGGCATGAGACAAATGCAGAGAGGCAG
The DNA here is from genome assembly GCA_013396835.1 of Psilopogon haemacephalus. Taxonomy (NCBI): domain Eukaryota; kingdom Metazoa; phylum Chordata; class Aves; order Piciformes; family Megalaimidae; genus Psilopogon; species Psilopogon haemacephalus. The sequence goes on along the minus strand of VWZI01008169.1, from coordinate 390,952 downwards.
CCACCAGAGATCTTCAGCAAGGTACAAGGAAGTTAATGTTTCCCTCGCCTGTTACTCAAAGACACCTGAACAGTCTTGGCTGACATTTCCAAAGGCAGACATGGCACATGGAATGGTTTTAGTCCAAACACTTGAAAGTTACAAGCAGCTGACTGTCTGCTACAGTGGGGGGCACAAGGCAATGGTAAAAATAGGCAGCACCACTGGCATCCCTGGGTGACAGCAAATAGCAAGCAAGGCAGGAGCTGAACTTCCAACCCAAAGTGTTCCTGGAGGGCAAGGGCATTCTCATCCCTCAGGGCAACAGCAAATGGAATTCCTGTTGGGACTATCAGTGTGCTGAGCCCAAGGAACGTGCCACAGGGTAGGGATATGCTGATGTTGTTTGCAGAGTGATGTGGCTCACTCTTAAGTGTTCTGTAACATAGATGAGTCTTGAGCCTTGCCTGGAGCAGGGATTTAGCCAGGGGTATAAACTGTGTCTGGAGGATTGTTCTGGCATGCAGATTTACCCCAGGTGGGCAAGGCTCCTGAAAACTCTTCAGATCTCCATGTTAAGACCCATACATCCTGCTTCCAGGTTTAGATCTTGGCTCAGCCAGAATTAGAAGCCAAAAGTTTGGGCCAAGCGGAGCCATTTGCATAACCTGCAGAGGCATTCACACAAAAAACAGTTTGGAAATGCAATGCCATTTCTTAGAGGTGATTAACCTTTGGAAGAAAAGGGCTGTCCTGGATCCTTTCCCACTAGAACCTCTCAAGTCTACACATCTTCCTCAGAGGTACTCGGGAATTCAAAATTAACTCATGGAATCATTAAGTTGTTTCAGCTGGGAGAGACATTTTTGATTATCGAGCCCAAGCCACTGACCTAACACTACTGTGGCCATTAAGCCACACTCTGCTGTGCCATCTCCAAGTGGTTTTTAAAACACCTCTGGGGATGCTGACTCCACCACCACCTCTCTGGGCATCCTATTCCAACGCCTGACCGCTAACTCGAGGTGAAATGAAGTAGGATACAAACCCCTCAGTCGCCAGGATTTTGGTTACAACTTCCCACCATTCCTGGGGAAAAAGGTTATAGGTGTGGACATATGTTCTAGCAGGAGGTGTCCCTGCCTATGGCAGGGGGTTGGAACTAGATGATCTTTAAGGTCCCTTCCAACCTAAACCATTCTATGATTCTATCATTTTTGCTCTACAAGTGCTTTAATCTTTGCTGTGGCTAACCTTGTGCTGAGCAGGGCCACACACAAATTTGCTCTAGGGGTGCAGTTATCTACTGGTACTGGATCTGCATGGCATCATTCAGGTGGCTGTAACTCATGGAACTGGCTGGCATAGACTGGGCCCACAAATTAAAACTGAAATCTAGGCTTACCACTATCTACTGGTACTGGATCTGCATGGCATCATTCAGGTGGCTGTAACTCATGGAACTGGCTGGCATAGACTGGGCCCACAAATTAAAACTGAAATCTAGGCTTACCACTATCTACTGGTACTGGATCTGCATGGCATCATTCAGGTGGCTGTAACTCATGGAACTGGCTGGCATAGACTGGGCCCACAAATTAAAACTGAAATCTAGGCTTACCACTCCTCTTATGAAGAGAACCAGCTAGCCGTCCTTTTCCTTACCTAAGCACCAACAACCAGGGAGCATGATGGACAGGGTCCTGCCAGTGGAGGTAATAACATTAACCTGCTCCCCCTCCCCTTAGCACTTTTCACACCTAGTGGTTTCAAAACAGCCTATTTCATAGCAGACAGGGACTCCTCACCACCATTTGACATACATTTTAAAAGTTGGTAGTTACTCATGGCTTAAGCTGGCAATACAATTGAGAATGATACCCAGGCACGAGGGGTAACTCATGCTGTGGGAGGCAGGACTCCCTACATTCAGAGCTGGAGGGATGTAGCCCCCTGCAACAAGTCCTGCAGGGAATGGTTGCCTGTAAGTTTTCATCTGCAAGTGAAGAGCACTCTTCTAACTGCCAAAGAGCTACTAGAGATGGTGCTGTGCAGGGTCGAGCCCATTCAGTTTGGAGACGGCAGGAGGAAGAGCAGAATAAGTGTCTCTGATCTCTGAGCGTGCTCTGTTCCTCAGAAGGGTTTGCTGGGGACCTGTTCTGAAGCAAGCAAGCAATGAGGTGTCTGATGTGGTAAACAAGCACTCCCAGGCAAAGATGCATGTCTGGTTAGGAAAACAACACAGACTTCAAAACAGTTCTCTTCTGACTGCATGAGGAAGGGAGCATGAGGACTCCATGTCTCTTCCACCCAGAGCTGAATTACCAACAGCCTCAATGTTTGTATTCATCCACAGCCCATTAAGATGACTGCAGCCCACCACGAACTGCAAGCACACACCTCTGAATATTTATAGAGGTCCATTTCCCAGAGCTGCTGGCATCCCTGGCTCTCCAAGTGGCCAACTCTCCCAGCAGAACTGTTTCCTGCACACCCATCTGCTCGCTCTGTTGGGGTGAGCACACATGTCCCCTGCCAGCCATGTGGCTCTGACTGCTCTCTGCCGTGTGCTCGGCTACTGGGGATGCCCTGCAGAATCTTTGCTGGGAGGGTGAGTCACCCAAGGAGCCCAGCTGGATGTCTTGAAGCCCATTTGGCTTTTTTTCTTTTAAATCCATCCATGAAGCAAGTCTAACATGGCATTGCTGTGTTAACAGACACAAACAGGCTGCCTGTCATTTTTCTCAGGAGTCATTTCTCTAACTGGCAGTACCAAGTAGTAAGTGAACAGCGAGGCTGAAATCCACCCCTCACAGCCCTTCTGCAAGGCAGTTCCCCAGAACAGGAAAGGCTGGATCAGATTGGCAGTGTGCAGAAAGCTACTGCCACTGCTGGACACGCTACTGGTCAGCAGATGAACAAAGCAATCCTCTCTCCAGGGTTGTGAAGCTGGCACTAAATTTACACAGTCGTCTTTTTAATAGCTTTGAAAAACTAAGGAAAACAAGGCACGATCATTTCAAGCTCCATTAGCAACAGGGTGAGGAGAATCAATGTTTGACAAGTAGGAAGGAACAAACTCTGGGTAAGGGAGTGCTTTTAGAAACATAGGTGCTTTTAAACTGGCAAGAAAATAGCAAGCAGCCAGATGCCTTTGCACTGTAATGGCAAAGGCTGTTAGGCTGTATCAGGAGTCCATCATTAAAGCACATGGGACAGAGCTGTCATTGCTGGCTGCTGGGGCACTCCAGCAAATGCAGTGGGGCCAGTTCTGCAGTCACTGCTCAGCATCTCTATGCCATCAGCTCTGTGCTGGTGAAAGCCTGTTCGTGGTTGCCCCCAGTTAGCTATGTGAGCTGTAAGGACGTGCTTGGGTCAGGCCTGTGTTCTGGCCATGCTAACTGATCATAGACTTCAGCTGGTTTAGGTTGAAAGGAATCTCTAGAAGTCATCTAGCCAATCTCCTGCTCACAAAACAAAGTGGGTGCAGGGCTTACTTTTAGGGGTTCAGGGGAAGGGGATCAAGAACTGTATCACATTCCTGACCTAGCACTGCATCCTGTCAGCTGGAGATTGCAGTTGCCATGCAAAAATTGAAGTCTGGTGACACCTGAACTGCGATGACTTGGATTTCCAGGAGCAGTGAGCCTCCTTGCCAGAGACATGCTGAGCAATGCCACCTGCCATGGGAAGTCTCTTCCCATGCCCTGGCACTTGCACTGGCAGCCTCTGAACAGGTCCTCGCAGCAACATTCTGCCTTTCCCCAAAACGTGTCAATTGCAAAGCTGCCTTGGGTTGCAGAACCAGACAGGCTTGAGACCACCACAAACTTTTTCATTTTCCCAAAGGTTGTGACTCTACCAGGCTCTGTTCTTCTCAGTGTTCCCCAAACCGTTTCTAATGCCCAGCATGATTAACAAAGACTAACCCACCAGAGCAAGCACAACAGTAAGCCATGAGCAGGGCTCTAAAACATGCCTCAAGGACCCCCCCTTTCTCCTCTCTTTCACTCGCAGCTGTGGGAAGCTCACTATGGGGATTTTCTTCAGCTCCTTGACACCCATGCAACACCTATCCTTCAGCTCACAGTGCTCAGCACACTTTCCTCACTGTATTTTCCTTCTCCGTGAGGAAATCAGCAGAACTGACCCCCGGGGATGAACTTAGCCCCTTTGCTCCCCACCTTGCAAGTCCAGGTGCCTGTGGTTTGCTGGCAGCACGTTGTAACAGAGCAGAGCACCTTGCTCCCTGTACCGAAACGCCACCCAGGACCTCCCGAATAAAAGGCAGTTACAGGTTATTGTAAATTTTGTGTTAATCCAAGGCTGTGAAGTGAGAGGCTTTGATGTAATTTAGCTCCGTTTTTCCTCGTCAGGGACCCGAGTGCCTTTCTGTACGTTGCTGAGCTGCAGCGGTGACTGCCAAGGAAGCTGTTTGCGTTCTGGCTGCCTGCCCCCCGCAGGAGGCACAATCCCCTCTGCAATGGCAGCAACAGAAGCATTGGGGTTAGCTCGGCAAACAACAGCTCTGCCTGCAGCCTTCCTGGACTGCGGGGCTCAGCCCTTAGTCCCTCACCTAAATCGCTTCTTTCCCCCGTTCAGATTACAGGGCAGGGAGAAGTATGCCGCTGGCACTAACGCTCTCCTCTCTGTCTGTCTGTCTGTCCATCATCCCGTCCCCTGCAGCCTGCCTGCTCCAGGCTGAGCTGGTGAATTACGAGCGAGTCAAGGAGTACTGCCTCAAAGTGCTTCAGAAAGAAGGCGAGAACTTCAAGGCTCTCTATCGATCAGGAGTGGCCTTTTACCACCTGGGTGACTTCAACAAGGCTCTCTACTACCTGAAAGAGGCCAGGTCCCGCCAGCCGACAGGTAGGGGGCAGGGGGACGGGCTGCGCACCGGGCACCTTGGCGTTTCTTTTCGGCAGGCATAGCCTGGCCCTGACTGGGCTGTGCTGATTTCCAGAGGGATGAGCATGGCTCACCCTGTCCTTAGCTGTGCTCCCTTGGAGCGCTCTCGCAGCGCGGCGAGGCTCCGCCGGGGCTGCGGCACCAGCGGCAAGGAGCCACTGTCGCTGCATCGCTCCCTGCAGAGGGGACTCTGCCTCTCTGCCATCCCTGCCTCCTTGCTAAAGAAGAGAGAAGGGTGGGCAAGAGCGTATCCTAGCTGTTGAGGTTTCTGGCTCCTTGAGAAAAAAAGCTTTTTCTCCCTAGCAAAGCCAAGAGACTATTTGCAATCCTCACCAGCCCTGCTTTGCACCATCTCAGTAAAGGGTTAGTGTTAGACTTTGGTCAGAGGCAGACATTTACTCACAGAGCACACATCAGGATGCTTCGAATTTTGCCATGAAATTGGCCACTTGCCTGATCAAGTGTCTGTCAGCCACACATCAAAACCCAAGAATTCATTCTGAGATAGCAAAAAAAAGTTGTATGTTCAAATAACTGAGCCTTTCCAGAGCAACCAGAAGGTGGGTAGAAGGCCATGATGAAGAGGAGATGCTACCATTTTTCAAGTAACTACAAGGCAATAAACCCATACTATCATTTAAACAATTTCTGTTAAAATAATTGAATGTTGTCATAAAAAAAAGGTCACAATACAGCAATGTGGAAGGCATGTTCAAGGAGAACCCCAGAGAGCAGCTCTTCCACCTCAAAATGGGGGGAAGAGTGAGAAGTGCCTGGGTGCTGCAGAGCACAGCAGAGCTGATGGCAAGCAGAGGAGGCTGTTGGGGCTGGCTGCTCTTGATGTCCTACAGGCACTGTCCTTGCAGGGCCTCTGCAGTGGCTGTGTCCTGAGACAGCACCAGGGAGGGTGCACTCAAGAGCATGCTGGCATCTCCTTCCTCTTCCACCTCTCTTAAGGGTGCCTGGTCCCATCTGCCACGCTTGGCCATGGGCTGCAGGCAGTCTGACAGCACAGCTGTGTACCCCACACTCCCTGAGCAAATGTGCTTAAAAGCTCAGTTTAGCCTATTTTCGTTTGCATCATGCCCTTCTGCTTTCAGCCCTTGCCAGAACCAGGAAATGGAGCCTATGCAAGAGGAAAATTGTTCATGGAACAGAAGTTGTTATCCTGACCTTGAGGTTCTGGCTAGGCTCAGGAGTGAAAAGGTCCTTTGAGGTGAACCACTCTGCCTCTACTTCTAAAATAAGTGTTTGTGTGCCTCCCCCACCCCAATACCATTTATTTTGTATCCCTCGTTTGCTTCTTGAAATAAATACTAATTTATTCAACAGCAGCAGCTTCAAATACCACAGCCTGCTGCAAAAAACATGTCAGAAAAGGTCCCTGAAGGCCCTCAATGTATAGAAAAAGCAGTTCTGGCCTTCAGCTCCTCATCAGAGACTCTTCCCTGTTATTATTAGATATTATTCAAGGCTGCTGTTTCACTACTTTATTTATGATTATGGAAAATCTGGAGGGTATTGAGGGGGAAAGAGGTGGGTGTGTGCAGGGAGGAAGGACATGGTGTTAAAAGACAGCAGTAGGAACTAGGTGACAGCATAAAGAAGAATGATGTGACCTGGAGTAAGCCAGTGTGCCCACCTCCAGTGTCTCCATCTGACTGGGATTGCTTTCCCTTATTTTGTCAGGCTCAGTGGTAAAAGCACTTGGTTATTATTACTGTCATGTTCTGGGTAATTTTTTTTCCTCCAATAAGGAACAGTTTTGGCACAGGTCACTGGCAGTTATTCTCGGTGGTGGGTGAGATTTTAAATGGTAAAGAGGAATTAGCTAACCAAGGGGTTTACTGCTCTAAAGGTCTGTCAGCACAGCAAATCCCTTATGGCTATTTACTGTCTGCTGAAGGTTAAGGTTGAGCTTGGCCTGGTTTCTTATGCTACCTCTGAACAAAAATCACAAGAGCAGATGGAAACAGCAGAAGACAATTGTATAACTCTCTTTGCTGAGGGAGAGGGAAGCCATTGCTGAGTTGTGCAAAACATGCACACAGCCCCCACAGACCACTGCAGCCTGGGCAGCCAAACCTACAACTGCTCTGCAAGCCTTGTCCAGCTCTTTCCCATCAGTGACTCCACATCACTGAGGTGGATACTGGCTGGGACTGAGGCCAGGCCATCAGCTGGCCTGGTCACATCAAACACTTGCACTCAGCTGTGCTGGCCTTGCACTAAGGCTCACGTTCTGACATCACACAGACTACACATCCAGGTTAGGGTTGCCATGCTGCATGGAGTGGGCTCACAGCTGAGCTCCAGAGATGCCTTCTGTAGCTTAGACAGCTTGGGAACAAAGCCCAGGCTGTGGTACCCACACAGCAGATAAGCAGCTGGGCTGTGAAGTTACAGGGAGAAGCAGCAATGACCTTCAAAAGGGCAGGAGGCCACACTGCACCAAGGTCATGGTCCTAAAACCCCCTGCAGCTTTGCCAGCATCTACCTACATGTGTGGTACCTCTCACCTGAGTGGTACTTGCATGCTGCTTCCACTCCAGCAGAAGGAGATCTCTGCTTCCTCACCAAGAGATGGAGTCTTCATTAACACCTGCATGTGGCTGTGGAACACTTCTGCAGGCAGAGGTGGTGTGGTGCAGTCCTGGTTGCTGTAGAAGGCTTCACAAAGACAGGACCCCACTGCTGCTAACTGAGTGCTGCTGCTACCATTCCTCCTTGATAAACCCAGAGCCCTCAGAACAGAAGCAAAAGGAGGCAGGCCCTGCCTGGCAGATTTATGGGTGAGGTCCCCACCCCCCACCAGGCTTTGCCCCTGGCTTCCCAGGTGTGTGAGGATCTCCCAGGTGAGCAGAGTTGTGCCATCAGCAGCAGCTGGTGACCTCTCATTGCCTGTTGTGCTCTGAGCCCACCTCCACCCCTCAGTGCCCAGGCAGGTGCAGTTCCCTAAGATGTCAACACTCAGCACTTATCACCTGCACCCCACTGACCTTCGAGCTGTGAAGCTCAGCAGCAGGGACATGGACCCAGCCTGTAGCCAGCAGAAAGCTGGGAGGCTGCAGAGCAGAGCCTGCAGGGAGTGCAGCAGGACTCTGTGTCCTGCTGGGCTGGGTTAGTCACCTCCCTGTCACATGCACTGCTTTTATTTCAGGCCCAAAATTCAGGACTACGCCCTCAGCTGAACAGCTTTGCTCTGGGAGGCTCTCAACTAAACCCAATGCTGCTTTTAAAGACACTGCTTTAAATTTTGCTGGGCTGGTAGGAAAGGATAACGTGGGAGCAGCCCAGGATGTGGGTGCACCTTGTCTGACACAAGCAACTGCAGAGCTTTTGGGAGACCTTTAGAATGAAGTCCACAACTGTTAACCAGGCACTGCCAGGTCACCACTAAACCAAGTCCCTCAGCACCACATCTGTACCTTACACACAGTAAGAGTTTTCTCAGCTCAGTGAGAATGCCCCAAATGGGACAGGTCACTTCATCCCTCTGCACTAACTGGGATGATGAAGCTGAGCCTGCAGAAGACTCAGCAGGGAGACCCACATCACCAGATGGCCACTTGAGAGGTCACCCCAGCATTGCCACAGCCTGTTGCTACCCCCTGGCGTGTTTGTGGAGAGCTCTGTGTGAAGGGGAACTGATCCGAGTCCTTCTGTTTCAGCTCTGTTTGAGGGCAGAACAGAGATGTCTCTTCTCATGTTTAAAGGAGACTTTGGGCCCTCAGCTGCCTCGGTGGGTGCAGTATCCACACTTGGCAGTGTGGTTAGGTGTTCATTTCTCTGGAAGCTCAGCACTCCTCATTTCCCTGGATGGTGTGAAGCAGAGTGCTGCTTGGGTGCACTGCCCTCTGACTGTGCACTGCAATGTGCCTCAGATGGCTTCCTGAGGACCTAATAGCTTCTGTGGGCTAAGCTGGCCCTGGTCTGCTGCCTGAGTAGGACCACACCTCTGTTTTTCAAGAGTCCATTTTTTGCTGGCTTCTGGTACCAGATGGCTTTAGCAGCTGTGTGGACGCCCTGTGCATGGGCAGTCCCCCTCAGGATAGTAAGCCAGCGTGATTTGAGAAAGGGTTGGTCATGAGGTGTGTCTGGAGACACACAGCTCTTTAGATCAGCCTGTGCTTTGAGGTGAGCAGGTTCCTTCATTGCTGAGGCCAGCAGGTAGGACAAACCTCACAGCTTCTGTGTGCTGTGCTGGTGCACTGGAATACTGGAAAGAAAAAGAGGGCTCAGCTTAGCAGCTGCACAGTGCTGGCATCTCAGCTCTCTGCAGGGCTGTAACAAAGGTTCTCTGCTCCTAGCACTGTCAGACAGGATGGACAAGGCAGTGTGCAGCACACAGCATGTGGCAACAATGCAGCTAGAATGGTGGAAGGATTTCCAAATATGAAACTTCAGGAAAACAAGGGTACAAAGAGGACGTGAAGGATCCCCCTCCCAATTCAACTCATCATGCAGAAATGTGAGGAGTGTGGAACAGGCTGTAAAAAGGAGAGCAAAAGGGCAGAACACAGCTCTGCAGAATGCCTCCAGGGGCCTATGTGTGGCCGTGGAGGGAAGGCAATGGAGCTGCTGTTCCACAAGAACAGGCAAGGATGACCTGGATAATTCCAACTGTGTGAATTCAGCTGCACTGACCAGGTGCAATCAGAGAGAACATGAAACTAGCTGAGGCAAGACTGAGAGCAGCAGGGCTGGTGAGCACAAGTCAGACCAGGCTCTCCACATCCCAAAGCAGCAGGGTTTGGATTAGAGCCCCTCCCAAGGATGCTGTTTCTGCAGGCAGTGCTGGGGCCATGTTGCTCCCCAGGGGATGCAGCAGGCTGAAGGTGCAGTGTGTGTCTTCCAGAGGGAGCTGTGACCACCAGAGGGGTGTGTGTGTGTGTGCTCTTTCCTGCAGATACCAATGTCATACGATATATCCAGCTGACAGAGATGAAGCTCAGCAGATGTTCCCAGAGAGAGAAAGAAGCCTTGTGAAAATGAAGCCACTTCACTTGAAGTGCCCAACAGGAAACATTTCCTTCCTAGAAGCTCATTTGGTGGATTTTCCTGTTTGCTCTGCCTCATTCTCATCTCCTCCTCCATCCACTCTCCCTCGCTCTCATTGAACCCCAGTTTTGAAGAAGAGACTCAGATGCTGGATATGGCTGCTTGCCACCCCTGGTAATTCCCCATCCTGTGGCTACAGCCAGCCTGGACCCGAGGCAGTGCCACACACCTGGAGCAGGCAGTGCTGGGGGCCTTTCTGCTCCTGAGCTGGCTGCCTATTACCTGCTAGGGAAGCAGCCCCTCGAGCAACAACATCTTGACCAGGCAAGTTGGAAAGAAGCAGTCTGTGCTGTGAGTGATGACTGGAGCTCGGAAGAGCTCAGAAACCGAGAGAGATGCCGGTCGCTGCAGGGGGGATAGCAAATGCCCTGCCACCATCAGCTCCTCCTGCCTGCTTCTCCAGTCTGTGCCACTGGTCTCCAGCGAGGGCTGACATGCTCCAGTCTAATGCCAGTGAGAACTGTTTCTAAACATCCTCTTAATGAAAGCACAGAGCATCCTCCCACCCCCTGCAGAGCTGTCCCGGTGCTGAAGGAGAAGGCTGTGGGCTGCCACAGGACACCGAGAGGACTTTCAAAGAGTGGTGTACAGTGCGAGGGAAAAACTGTGAAATAATTCATTAAAGGCAAATAAAAATTATTAATAGGCAACGTGCTCCAGGCATTGCTTTTCAAGGGGGACTCCTGCGTTCCCCACGTCCAGACAGACAACCCTGACTAGCGGGGAGGCAGCACAGGGTGGGAACAAGGGGTGGGGAACATGGGGTGGGAACAAGGGGTGTGGAACATAGGTGTGGAACAGGGGTGTGGAACAGGGGTGTGGAACATGGGTGTGGAACAGGGGTGTGGAACAGGGGTGTGGAACAGGGGTGTGGAACAGAGGTGTGGAACAGAGGTGTGGAACAGGGGTGTGGAACAGAGGTGTGGAACAGAGGTGTGGAACAGAGGTGTGGAACAGAGGTGTGGAACAGAGGTGTGGAACAGAGGTGTGGAACAGAGGTGTGGAACAGAGGTGTGGAACAGAGGTGTGGAACAGAGGTGTGGAACAGAGGTGTGGAACAGAGGTGTGGAACAGAGGTGTGGAACAGAGGTGTGGAACAGAGGTGTGGAACAGAGGTGTGGAACAGAGGTGTGGAACAGAGGTGTGGAACAGAGGTGTGGAACAGAGGTGTGGAACAGAGGTGTGGAACAGAGGTGTGGAACAGAGGTGTGGAACAGAGGTGTGGAACAGAGGTGTGGAACAGAGGTGTGGAACAGAGGTGTGGAACAGAGGTGTGGAACAGAGGTGTGGAACAGAGGTGTGGAACAGAGGTGTGGAACAGAGGTGTGGAACAGAGGTGTGGAACAGAGGTGTGGAACAGAGGTGTGGAACAGAGGTGTGGAACAGAGGTGTGGAACAGAGGTGTGGAACAGAGGTGTGGAACAGAGGTGTGGAACAGAGGTGTGGAACAGAGGTGTGGAACAGAGGTGTGGAACAGAGGTGTGGAACAGAGGTGTGGAACAGAGGTGTGGAACAGGGGTTGTCTCAGTTAATAGCCTGCCTCTGCCTTGCTGTGTGATTCTGGCAAGTCACTTAGCCTCTCTGTGCCTCGCTTTCCCCAGTCCTGCCCTACCCCTAGGGGTGTTCTGAGGATGTTAGTAGCTATAAGCACCAGAACAGTGATGTGCAGTGCTAAGGAGTCATAGAAGCATAAAATCAGTCAGGGTTGGAAGGGACCACAAGGAGCAGCCAGTCCCAACCCCCCTGCCATGCCCAGGGACACCCTACCCTAGAGCAGGCTGCCCACAGCCTCTGCCAGCCTGGCCCCAAACACCTCCAGGGATCTGGCCCCAAACACCTCCCTGCAGGGGCAACCCATTCCAGCCTCTCACCACTCTCATGCTCAACAACTTCCTCCTCACCTCCAGCCTCAATCTCCCCACCTCCAGCTTTGCTCCATTCCCCCCAGTCCTGTCACTCCCTCATAGCCTCAGAAGTCCCTCCCCAGTTTTTTTTGTAGCCCTCTTCAGATCCTGGAAGGCCACCAGAAGGTCCTACCACATTGCCCTGAGGTCTTGATTCTCCCACCTTGTGTTGGTGCTTCCTATGTCCTGTTTTCATCTGTTGTAGCAGAACATGGTGCTGGGAAACAGGGCAGGACCAACAGCTTTGGGGCCTGTTTCAGCAGCCCATAGGGGCTGTTTAGACCTCCTCCCACAGTCTGATCACTTCTTGGCTCAGGTGTCCTCTTCTGGAACTGCCAGTAGTGAGATCAGGGTCACAAACACTTTTCCAGTCTGACTGCCCCCTAAGTGACCCATAGGAACCTGCTCCCAGTTGGAGGAGTTGCAAGAGTGGTCTGGTCCCGTGGTGGTGAGTATGAAGAGAGTGTGCCCAGAGGTGCTTCAGTTGACCCCAGCTGAAGTGCAGAAGCTGCCTGAGAGCCCAGCAGAGGCAGCTGAGCCCAGCGCTGTCTGCTTCGGTGCCAGCGCACGCAGTGCCTGCAGGCGCTTGGCTCTGCCCTTCCACACTCCAGACAAGATATGAAAGAGTTAATAAACACCAGGAGGAAAGGCAAATCTTCCTCTCATTGCCTCTGCAAGAAACCCTCCAGTCACATTGTTCAGCTCAGGGGCACAATCAGCCCACGCTGGCACGGGGGAGAGGCCATCCTGAGGTGGCACAAGTCTGAGATGGGGGAACCTACACCAGTGCTGTGGGACTCAGGCGACCTGGGGTGGCACCAGGAAGTCATGCTCCTCAGGTGGCTTCCCAGAACTGGGAATGCTGCCTGCAGCTGCCGTGAAGGAAAGGGCTGGAGGCAACACAATCACCTTCTCCAGTGGCCCTTGGCTTAGCCGGGCAGGAACGAGCAGGCAGCTGTGCCCATGGCAGGGAGTGGGGTACAGCTGCTGCCAGGACAGCAGTGGGGGTAAAGACACAAAGGACAAGAGAGGGATTGTTAACTAGACCAGAAAAAAAAAGTGAGTGATTTCTCTGGGTTTGGGTTTGGGTTTTTTCCCCCCTGAGGTGTGCCTGTAAAGCCTGCCTGGTATGTATCAAACAAAGAGTTCTCAGGCACATGCAGGACTCCATACCCTAAATGCATCACAGCACACAGCAGATCTCAGCTAGAGGTGAATGCCTGCTGCTTGGTGGTGCCCAGGGCAGTTCATCCCGCAGCTGCCTGTGTCTCCTCCTCACTAGCAGGGAAAAGAGGATTCGCCCTGCAGGCCATGAGAAGAGGACATCAGCTACACAAACAGCCTCAGCAGGCAGGGGCAGGCTTGTTGCTCACCACCTTAACTTAAGAGCAGGGCATTGGGCAGCCATTGGGGACGTAGCTGCATGGACTCTCATCTGGAAACACTGCTGAGCCTTGCAGTGACTGCACTGCCACACTGTCACTGCCTGGGACTGCCTTGCAGTGACTGCACTGCCACACTGTCACTGCCTGGGACTGCCTTGCAGTGACTGCACTGCCACACTGTCACTGCCTGGGACTGCCTTGCAGTGACTCCACTGCCACACTGTCACTGCCTGGGACTGCCTTGCAGTGACTCCACTGCCACACTGTCACTGCCTGGGACTGCCTTGCAGTGACTGCACTGCCACACTGTCACTGCCTTAGTCTGCTTTGCAGTGACTGCACTGCCACACTGTCACTGCCTTAGTCTGCCTTGCAGTGCCTTCCCTTGGCTTGGCTGCCTGCTGGCAAGCTCTGTGCACCAGCTCAGGGGGAGCACATGAGCCCATTCCCTGAAATAAACTTCTGAAGCCAGTGTGCAAGCCCTGCCACAGGGTCCTTTGGCTGGCCTCTGGCTGAGCAAGCTGTGGAGGCTGAGCCAGAATGCCCAGCAAGGGGCAGGTCTCTGCAGCAGCCAGGCACAACAGGTGTGTGAGCATCCTGTGGTCCAGAGGCCAGGCTCTCACATCAGCCCTGCAAGCTGCAGGGGGGGCTCATGAAGCTGGGCTCTGACTGCCATACCCCAGCACTGACAGCCCTTACAGCTTGGTAGTGCTGGGACTAAACTGTCATCCTGAGCTAGAGACAGGTCCTGGTTTCTAAAAGCCCTCCAAAACCTCAGTAGTCAGAACTGCAATCACCAACAGGCAAACTGCAAACATCCCTGAGCTTTTTTGAGCTATGCTGCTGCTGAGGGACTCAGCTTAGCACTCCTCAAGGCTTGTGGCAGGCAGTGCTGCCTGCTGATGGATCTCACAGGCCTGAGCTTTCAGATAAGCACAGGTAAGTATTGCATATTAAAAAAATGCTTTTCACTGCAAGGGTAGTCAGGCACTGGGATAGGCTGCCCAGGGAGGTGGTGCAATTGCTGTCCCTGGTGGTGCTCCAAAAACCTGCAGAAATTGCACTTCCCACCAAGGTTTGTTGGCCACAGCAGTGTTAGCTTGGTGGTTGGACTTGATAATCTCATGAGGTCTTTTCCATCTGAAGTGACTCTGTGATTCTATGCAAATGGTTATCTGGTCAGTGGCCCAGCAAAAGGAAAGGGCTGAGCAAGGGAGAAGTGCACCTTGAACATCACCAAACTGACATGGCACAGCAGCACCCCAAGCTTAAGGTTTCTCCTCAGCCCAGAGGGCTCAATCTCCTGTCCAGCAGCCCTGAGGCTGTCAGCCTGGGAGACCTGACTGACCTATGAAACAGTATTGGCACAGGAGGAAATGAAAAGCAGCACAGAGGAGCAGGGCCTGAATCTGCAGGTTACAGGTAACAAATGAGCAGAAAGAGGAGAGGATCCCCACAGCATGGTGTGAAATGAGCTCCAACGACTCCTTCTAAGACACTTGCTGTTGTTGAGAGACATCCCTCAGTCACAGAGCTCTGGCATAGCCATTTCCCAGCTCCCTTATTAGTCTGGAGACTGATGTACCTGCAGTACTGTCTGCAGCTCTGCAGCCCCCAGCACAAGAAGGACATGGAACTGTTGGAGAGAGTCCAGAGGAGGGCCACGAAGATGATCAGAGGGCTGCAGCAGCTCTGCTGTGAGGACAGGCTGAGAGAGTTGGGGCTTTTCAGCCTGGAGAAGAGAAGGCTGCCAGGAGACCTTGGAGTGGCCTTCCAGGATCTGCAGGGGGCTGCAGGAAGGCTGGGGAGGGACTGTTCACAAGGTCTTGTAATGACAGGACGAGGGGGAATGGGTTCAAACTGGCAGAGGGGAGATTTGAACAGGATGTTAGGAAGAAATTCTTCACTGTGAGGGTGGTGAGGCACTGGAACAGGTTGCCCAGGGAGGTTGTGGCTGCTCCCTCCCTGGAGGTGTTCAAGGCCAGGCTGGATGAGGTCTTGAGCGACCTGATCTAGTGGGAGGTGTCCCTGCCTGTGGCACAGGGGGGTTGGAACTGGCTGAGTGTTGAGGTCTCTTCCAACCTAAAGCATTCTATGTGTGGCTGGAAGGATCCCAGGTGTTTACACTTCCATGACTCAGTGTCAGATGGACAGAGTTAAATAATGAAAGGCCAGTCCCAGTTGGGACCTCTGCTTCTCACACAGCACCAGTAGGAATGCAGCTGCTCTGCAGGGTTTGTGTAGCTCTGGGCATGGTGAGCAAGCCAAGCTGTGTCATCTCATACTATAACCCAGCTCCAAAAACAAGGCTGGGAGAGGTCCTCAGGAGAGCATTACCTCACCCATCCCCTCAAGGCACTTAGGTCAGCTTGAGTTAAACTGCTCCTGAGAGTGTTTATCCAACCTGCACTTAAAAGCCTCCTGTGGCAGGGCACTGCTGCCTTCCTGGACAGGAAAGTTAACAGACTTTTAGCTAAAGCTTAAACCAAGTCTTCTTTGCAATAATTTAAACCAATCACTTCTTCTTCCATCTAATGACCCAACAGTTATTCCCTCACTCTGCAGCAGCTCCTGGTCTTTGGGAAAGGCTCCTCTCCAGGGCCCTGATTTTCAGCTTCCATCCACAAGTCTGCAGCTTGGCAAGTTTTCTGGCTCCTCACTCGTTCTGGATTTCTTCCATGTGGTTTTCCTTTTTATTGGAGTGCAGTGCTGGAAGGAAGAGAGTTCTCCAGGTGTGGCCTTTCAGTGCAAGGTCGAGCAGAAGCACCATTTCAGAAGGCCTACTTAGATACTCTCTGCATTAGCAGACTGCTTTGCCTCATCCTGGTTTTTCTCCTGCTGTGCTTCTGTCAGGTCCCCTGGTGCCTGTGCAGGCAGCACTCCCTCCAACTTGCATCCTATTTAGCCCAGAAACTAGCAGATGCCAGGAAATCAGGTAGCACAATTCCCTTTCCACTGAAAGGTCAGATCTGCATCTCTCTGCTTGTTGAAGGATACACCTGGCCAAATGTTGAGACAAAGCAGGAGCAAGATCCAGCATAAAGTCCCAGCTTTGGGTGGGGGACACCCACATGGCTGTTCCACTTGGGCAGCATTGCTGGTGACACCTAAGCCACTAACCAAACCACTGCCTGGCAGCTGAGAGTCAGTCTGTTGGGAGCATGGCTCACACTTGTCTTTCACCAAGGCACAGCAGCTGCTTCTGCGCCTTCAGATTGCCTTACAGAGCCAGGCACATTCAGGAGTGTTTGACAGGAGCACTGGCAGAAAACTCAGGAGCTGTTGTGATGCTCACCACAGCCTTCGAGGTCTTTCCCCAGAACCTGCCAGTCAGAGAGGAGTGGGATGTGTCCTTCAACACCTTCCAGCGTGGGCCACAGGCAGTGCAGCACTTGGCACTTGGATCCCTGGGCAGCTTGAGTATTTAGCAGCTCATGAATGTGACCATGAACAAAAGACCAGAAGGTGCTCAGCAGAAATGAAAAATAAGGAGGTGAGGTTGAAAGAAAAAAAGTAAATGAAGAGGGAAAATGTTACTGAATGTCCAGATCCCTGTGACGAGGGTGGTTTGGATTCTCTTCTGCACAGGCTTTTGTCCTGTACTTACAGCTGGTGAGTAGCTCAGTGCCCTTCAGAAAGACCTTCTGGGTGCTTGGCTTGCTGCTTGCTCTCTCCATAAAGAGGGAAGTGTGTGACAGAGGGCTTGGTGTGGCAGGTGGTGAGATCTGAATGCACACACTGCAGGGTTACCTTCTTCACTGAACACCAAAGAAATGTGCCCCAAACACTGCAAAGTTTCTGAAAACCTTAATGTGGTGTTGTTAGTGATCTCCCAAGGTCCAGATCACCTCGTTCCAAAGGTGAACTGGATCTAATACTCCACGGGGCACCTGTGTGCAGAGCAGAGTTAAATCCATAGCTGCTTGGCTACATCAAATCAGGCACCGCTGGAACTCCCTACCCAACGCAGGCTCTGTACCCAGTGTCACGTTCAAAGGTGTTAATTGTTGAAACCAGATCCTTGCTTGCAGGGCAGGCAGGTCCTTTGCTTTCCCAGCCTGTCAGTGGTGGTCTGTGATCTGCTAGGTGAGACCTTCCAGCAAGGAGGGGTTCTCTGAAGTGCAGGTGAAGGCACCAGGCACCGACGTGCAGCATCCACCTTCACAGGAGAGTTTGTGGCACGCTCACACTCAGCCTGTGCTTGCTGGGGTTTAGCTTCTGCCCAGGGAAACAATTCAAAGGCTCACAGCTCTCGATGGCAGCAGCGAGCTAAGGACATCTGCGACTGTGTTGAGTATCCATGGGAGATGCATGGGAACCTAGCCTGGATCCAGACTAATGCTGCCTTCTGCCCGAGGCATTGAAGCAAATAGTGCTGATTCAAGTAGCTGAGGATCTGGCACGTAGCTGCATGGCCCAAAAGTAGCTCTTAGGGGAAGAAAAGTTGTGTAGAGCAGCAGAAGCTGAACTTATCTCCCCGTCCTGCAGCTCTCTGTTTCGCTTGGCCCCTGCCGGAGAGCTGAGCCTCATTCCTCACTTCACTGAACTGGCTCTGTGTTCTTTTGCTGAGGATGGAAGAATCAGCATGAAGTATTGTTGCTGCCGCTGTTAGAAACAAGAACACAACCTGCTGCTGAATTATTCATTTGCTGCAAAAAAACCCCCAACAGCCAGGGAGTTGTTGAACAAAGATGCCACACAATGAGGCGTAATTACAGAGTGGTTACAGGGAGCAGGGTGCAGACGGAGCGCTCAGGTTGGCTGGTGCTGATGGCAGGCCACAAGCACAGACTCGTGGCAGGTTGCCTGCTTCATTTCCCCAGTGATCCTAACTGTTCACCTTTAACCCTTGAGATATCCAAGGACAACCCGGTTTGGAGGAGCTACCTCTGGTGCAAAAAGGGGATTTGGTGTCCCCAGCTTTCCTGGTGCTTGACCTTCCTCGTAAGACTGTAGAGACAGCAGCTGGTGCTGGCTGGGAGCTACTGCCCTGTTACATCAGTGCTGCTTGTCTCGACAGGAGGAGCAGGCAAAGCTTCTCCTTCCCCTCAGTTGTGCCATGCTGTGGCCACCAGCAGCTTCTGTGATATCTTTTAAAATGTGAAGAAGTTTCCCCACCTCAGAGAACTGCTAGAAGAAGCCACTGGCAAAACCTAGGCTGCACAGCATGGGAGCTCTGAGCATGATGCTCTTCATTGCATCACAGAGGAAAGCCTCCCTCTGCTCTGCCTTGCACTGAGTATCTGCTCTTCATTGCATCACAGAGGAAAGCCTCCCTCTGCTCTGCCTTGCACTGAGTATCTGCTCTTCATTGCATCACAGAGGAAAGCCTCCCTCTGCTCTGCCTTGCACTGAGTATCTGCTCTTCATTGCATCACAGAGGAAAGCCTCCCTCTGCTCTGCCTTGCACCCACTCCTGTCCCTAGGGATGGGACAATCATTGCCTTGAAAATGGAGACAAGACTTCAAAATCTGCTGCAGAACTGTGCTGCTGTTAATGTGCACAGAGCTGCAGTGCCCTGGTTCTTGTTCAGAGGCTGTGAAAGCTTCCACTGGTCCAGTGTAGTGGTCTGCAAGTCCTCCCTGCTGCCCATGAGATTCACCAGGCTGGCTCAGCTGGCTGGAAGCTAAGGACTGAAGATATGTTTACAGCATAGCACAAATTTACAAGCATATATATAAAGATGTTGAAAGTAAGACAGACATGCAAAACTCCTCCTGAACAGCAGAACTGCCCAGGAGGGCTCTGAACTAACTCCCTTCTTCTTCCCACACCCTGCCTCACCTCAGAAGTCTCACAGGTAGGGGTGAGATGCAGATAAGGAGTTAGAAGGAGAATGATTAGATTGAGTTAAACAGGTCCAGGCAAAGGAGTTAATGAAGCAAGCTGCAGCCAAACAGAGACTGAGAATCTTTGTTTATGGTTTGGCTTTTTATCTCTCAAAGCAAAACCAATGTGGAATACAGACATCACTTTTATTTCCTTTTCCTGGCCAGTGATCTAATTTCTCTCATTAAAATATTCCAACTAGCCTCAAAGCAGCACATCCAGCAAGCAAAGTAGGCAGACAGTAACCCACAAACCGAGACTCACTTGTCACTAAACAAAAAACAGAGCTTCCAGATAATATTGATGGATGCAAGCCTGAGTTAAGAGATTCAAAGATGAAAGTCTGTAGTGGGTTGTAGCTCAAACCAACACAAAGTCCCTCCTGCATCCCAAGTTTCTGGCTTAATCTGGCCTGTGAGCCAGATTCAAGGGACAGGGAGCCCAGAAGATGAGGGTGGCATGGAGCCAGGCACAGGAAGTGGAACATGAGCAGAGGATTTATCATGCATTTTCTTGATAATAGCCAAAACACCCTCCTGTTCTTTCTCATACATCCCAGAAAGAGCACAACTGCAGTGTGAAGAACTCTTTAGTGGATTTAGTAATAGTATTGATCTTTTGTCGTTAAGAAAGGGACTCGGAGCTTAATCAGATCTGCAGAAGCATCTAATTTTTTATTTTGCCAGAGGAATGGATTAGACATCAGAGAGAGAAAAAAGCCTTCAGTAGGCACAGGTTTGCTCTGCAGGATGACAATCAACCCATCTACTCTTACCCACACATGTACTTCAATCCAGACAACTCTCCATGAGATCCTGACTGCAGGAATTAGTCCAAGAGCAATAAGCAGAGGTAGGCTCAGCAATGCAGCAAACCAGCTCTTAGCTTTCCATTGCCCTGACTTAGCTCCATGGTCTGGGCACCTGAGCATTAACAGTAGGAATTACATTGCTAGTAAGAGTCAGAGACAGACTGGAGAAGCTTTCACCTTCCTGCTGCAGACACAAAGCTATGCTTACTTGCAGGCTGAGCACTGGAAACCATACTGAGAGAGAGTAAACCAGAAACCCTCAGCTGCCTTTGAGACAACAGACACCTGCCTCGTCACAGCCTTGCCTCTAATGCTCCCTCAAGAAGCACTGGGGTAGTTTGGGTTCCTTGGCACCTGAAGCCCTAACTCCCAGTCTGTCCTGGGCAGTGGCTGCAGGAGGGACAGCTGAGCTCTGCTGAGGCCATGCTGAGAACTGGTTACTCAACAGGAGCTGGCTCTACCAGCAGTGAGCAAGGCACTGCAGGTGGAATTTAAAGAGTGGCTTTGCAGTAAGTATTTCTTTGATAACACCTTAGCAATTCTCAGTATATCCCAGGAGAGATGCACACACACACATAGACTCACACACACATACCCCACACATATGTACTTGCAGGATAACAACAATCAATCATCAGGTGTGATCTGGCCTGCAGTGCTTACCTTAAGCAGCTAATCCCCTCCCATGCACACTCTACACCAGTTTCTACCACTGAATCTCACAAGCAAGAGAGAGAATTCCAGAACCATCACTGGAAGTATTTCACATCAGTTTTATTTCCTGTTCTTCTTTTTGGATGTTTGAAACATTTTTCTTCCTATTTAGTAGAGGAAGCTTGTAGGTGGTTTGCTGCCTTGGATCAATATTGACCTACCTTGATTAGCACTGCTGCTGTACTTGGTGGTCCTGGTCCACACTTGCACTCAGCTGTGGGTTTGCCATTGCCCTGGCAAGTTTGCAGACAGGATAATGGAATGTTTTTTGAGACCTGGGACATCCTCTGTCTCTCAGACGTGTATGAGAGGAAAGGATGTTGAGCAAAAGCAAATGACCAAAAAGGAGTTGATCCTTCAATTCTCCACTCCTGGTAAGAAACCTTCTTCCAGGGCATAGGTGGCTTGGCAGGTGAGCAGGGTACCCACTGGCAACAGTGCAGGCAGGCAGTGCCAAAGTGTCCTTCAAAGCACAGGAGCATCACTCTGAATCAGGGACGACTTCAGCATGGCAGGAGGAGGAACTGCCAAGCTTTTAGAGCAGCCTGAAGGCATCTGTCAAGGCCAGAGCCTGTGCCCAGGCATCAGGGGGTAGCAGTGGGTGCTCCGCTGGGGCACCCCCAGCACAGTGCCATGCTCCCAGGGCTGGCAGGGACTGCCAGGAGGTGGAGGGTGGGAGGGAGGGACAGTGGGAATGCAAATTTCAGTGAGGTATGGCAAACTCAGCAGCAGAGGAGCAGCATCTCCCAGCACTCCTACCCAGAGTGCCGGCACTGGGAAGGGCTGCTCCTGGCTTGCCTACACCACAGTCTGTTACTTGAGGCTGGCAGTAGGGCCCAGTGTCTCTGGGGGGTTTTAAGAAGCCTGTAACTCTGCAGTTCTGGTGTCAGTCCAGACACCTTGCAGAGGCAGGAGCATCAATCAGCCACAAATACATGTTGTGGTCACGGGAGCCCCAAGTGAAGAGTAGCTCTATCTATAAAGGGAACTTTTCCCTTTATGCTCAGCCTTCTATTTCATGCAGTAATTGAATGTCTGCTGAAAAACTGTCTTGTCATCTGTGGCAATAAAAATAGTATGTTTGGTCATAACTTGGCTGTGCCTACTGAGCTGCTGCAGCACTCAGCCTCCAGGGCAGCAATCCTGACAGCTTCCTCACCAGGGCACCCCGCACCCAGTCAGGGATGGTTTGGTCCCTTTGCACCTCCTGCTTACAGTGCCAGAACCCTCCCTAAGACAGAAGTCCTCAAACTCTCCTTCAGCTGTTGGAGTATTTCTTACAGGGTTGTCCTTCAGGTTTGCAACCTCTTCCCCCGATTTCATGCCCTGTGTTCTAGCCACAGCCAGTTGCAAACAGAGATGGCATCTTTGACTCCCCCAGCTCAGCCTGAACCCTCCTGACTCAGCAGGAGCGGGGGAGATGTGGTGAATTCATCTCAGCTTCTGTCATCTCTGCCCTGCACCTCTGTAGCTGCAGGACTCCTGCAGCATGCTCCAGAAGGCAGATAAATCCTTTAGTTCTATTTATTTTTTTCTCTGTCACTACATTTGATCTAACCCAAGCCTTGCAGCCTGCAAACAGGTTTCCCCAGAAGCGTGGAGAAGTCAGCAGAAGCCAACTGCTTTTTTCGGACCTGTGTGCTACCATAAGCAAATGTTACTAGGAGCATGAACATCATTAGGAGAGAGGAGAGATTTTGGGTTGGTTTCAAGTCGTGGTTCCGTGTTGCTGAGCAGTGTGCCACAGCTGCTCAGGGTTGTGCTCTAGGGGCTGCTGTGACACCAGCTCTGGCTGCCTCTGGGGCATGGGAAGAGTGTGTGCAGCTGCCTCCCCCAGCACACACCTGGCTGCCTGGGCAAGGGCACAATGCACAGGCACATGCACACTGCAGAGGCATTTTGCATTTCCCACAGTCTTACACTATCTGCAAAGAGAGACTGTTGGATCCTGGAGCTCAGTGCCACGTCGAGACACAGCTCAATGGCCACGGTGGTGTTAGGCTGGACTTGATCTTAAAGGTTGTTTCCAACTGGAACAATTTTATGATTCAGTAAGTAGCTCTTCCAGACTTTCCTTGGCTTTTAGATCTCTCACTGACACTGGTCTTAATTCCACACCAGACTCCTCCTCATGTGGATTAAGGTCCTCAATTCTCATTTTGACTGGAGGAGCTGAACAACACCAGCAGCTGCCTGCTCTCTTGCATGCTCCCTGCTCTCCATCCCAGCACAGCACATCTCTCCCAGCCGTTTTTCCCCACCTCTGCTATTCCCATTTCCCCCTCGGTCTGGCTGCTAGGCAATAGAACTGGAGGGCCAAACCTTTTGTATTTTGCTGTCCTTCAGTGCCCAGGTGTTGGTTATTGGAGTGATGCCCAGAATATCATTTTTGTTGAATGCAGAGAGGGGAAAGAGGGCAAGGGCATAGGGAGAGAAGGATATGGCCAGGAAAATGGGGGAGCTCTTCCTCTCCTTGCTGTTCAAGGTGAGATAATTCTCTCCTCAGCTTAAAGAAGTGGCAGGGCCTTGTCTGGCCTCTCTCTTTCTCACCTGGATAGCAGGGTATGATCTCTAGCATCTGCTTGGTAGGGGAGCTCAGAAATAATTTTCATCTCCCCTTCCCCTACTGGGGGTAGAACAGCAAAAAAGGCTGAGTATGAGAAGGATGTACTTACCCTACAAGTTCCAGGGTGCACTATGCACAAAGGCAAAAGCACCTGCAGTTCCCTGGGTTCCTGTCCCCTCTTTTCCCCATCACTGGGGGACACATGAATTTAAAATGACAGCTCACAACTTAAGTCCCTCTCTCCCATATCATTCACCCCTGCTAGCTGCCAAGCCTGGTGCTAAGCAGTGTAAAGCAGAGCAGGACCTTTCTTCCCTAGGTTATGAGGGAGCCCTGTCCCTTTCTCCACCAAGAGGTATTCTGCTCCCCTCCCCTTCATGCTGGCATTCAATGTTAATGCATAAGCAACTCTATTTCCAGCCCCAGATCCTTTTCTGAGGTTCTGCTTCTCAACCAGCGGCATTTCCCTGCTCCTTTCATGCCTGTAAAGCTTATTCCTCTCCTTTGAATCAATACAGCTCTATTTAGGATGGCATCTTTCATAGAAACCACATCCTCAGCTGGCCGTGAATAACTCCGTATCAAGGCCTGCATCCAGGACAAATTACTGCAGGCAGTAAATATGGTATGAAGTAAAAGCATTCAGTCACACTCTCCTGGTTTCACTAAGCCTCGTGTTATTGATCCTTTCCCTTTGTGGCACCTCACAGATGCCACCATATCTGTATACTTTTGCTCTCACTTCCACTGCTGCCAGTAACCAGCTCCATCCTTTTTGTGGGTCTGATTATAGCTGCACCAAGTCCTGAGGAAGGAAAATGTTCTCAATTGAAATAAGTGCCCAGCCTATATTTGCTAGACAGCTCTCCACCTCCCTGCATGTCCAGTCTCATTAGTTCCACCTAATTTACCTAAGGTATTGCTTACTTAGCAGGGGTTCTGAGCATCCAGCCCAGGACATCAGCACTGCCTGGTACTATGCTGCTGTAAGGAGGATTGGTTGGTACCTGCCTGGCAAGGACACCTCCAGCTCAGGCTTCTCTAGACTCAGTAACAGCAAGCAAATGTCCAAATCACACCAGGAAAAAGCATGAGAGGCATGTAGGGGACCTCCTGGAGGGCACTCAGAGGAAAGCTAAAAGCAAGCTACAGACCCATCTGTAGCTCCTCCCTACACATTCTGTGGCAGCCTCCAGGCTGTCTCCCTGCACCCGCACATGCTGCTGCAGAGGTACCAGTGCTGACTTTTCCGGTGCCATATTCTCCTAAAACGTGGGTGAGATGGGAAGAAAGGGCTCTGGCATTGAGATGTGGCTGGCTCTATATGACCAAAGGGTGCCAGAACGAGGATTCAAAAGCATTTGCACGTGCAGAGAAAACCAGCAGCAGCAAAGATTCCACAGACCCTGACCCCAGAACACTTTGTGTCCCCTCAGGGCTCACCAGTGCCAGGGATGTGTCTCTCACCTTCCCATAAGATTGTGTGGCAGGTAACGACTCTGCCACAGACTAGCAGCACCTGGCTGTGATCCCCGGGGCTGAGGAAGCACAAAGCTGCCCCAGCGCCTCCGGCAGCCTGCGCAAGGCACAGCCCCAGCACAGCTCGGTTGTGACCCAGAGATGCTGTGTGCAAGGCACAGCAGCGCCGAGGGCTGCCCACACGCACTGGGTGCCCTCAGCTTTGTCATTCTGCACTCTCACAACACCTGCCAGTAGCATCCTTTGTATTAGCTAAGCCCCGCGAAACTCACAACAGAACCTTTGCCTGATCCTTTTTGGGGACCGCAGCATTTTCTATTAGGAAAGAATTACCGCAGCCCAGCAATAGCCCCAGCGTGGCAGGTCAGATGCCTTCTTAATGGGCCATTAAAAGGCTTCTTCTTGTGCTGTACCGCGCAGGAGCCTTCATGACTTTCCTGGAAGTGCTGGTTCTTACTGGCGCATCCTCTGCTCCCCTGTAGACCTCTAGAGATACACAACCGCTTGGTTTTAACATCGTTACACTTGCTAACGAGCCGATGCAATTGTCCAAGAGCAGCTAATGCATACCTCAAGCAGAAAACACTTGCAGAAAATTGAAGGGAAGAGCTGTGCCTGGAGAAGGGAATTAGGAGGCAGGATTCCCTGCTGTCAGTTCTGCACATTGGGGAAGATTTCTTAACCTCTTTTTGCCTCATCGTCCCAGCTGTGTGTTGGCACACTGCAGAGGCTTGCTTGGAATACTAAACTATGTCTGTAAGGATCCTGGATTTGAGGTGCTAAGTGCACACACAAAGCAGCTGCTCTGCACTTCCTCTGCCCCACAAGCTCTACACTTTCACCCCAGAAGGGCAATTCTACCCATTTCCTTCTCCCATCCTCAGTTTTTTCTTCTTATTGGGATTTCCCTCTTTTTGGCCATTATGTGCACTCATTCAGTTTGTAGCCAGCAATTCTAAGAGGAAAGGTGGCAAGGTGAGGAGCATCTTGCCCACCACACCTCTACAGGTAAGGAAATGAGCACACAGAAATGTCTGTGCCACAGTGACCTGGTGGAGCTGCCAGGGGCTGCCAATGGTTGGGCCATGCCTGCCTCACAGTGACCTGGTGGAGCTGCCAGGGACTGCCAATGGTTGGGCCATGCCTGCCCCACAGTGACCTGGTGGAGCTGCCAGGGGTTGCCAATGGTTGGGCCATGTCTGTGCCACAGTGACCTGGTGGAGCTGCCAGGGGTTGCCAGTGGTTGGGCCATGTCTGTGCCACAGTGACCTGGTGGAGCTGCCAGGGGTTGCCAATGGTTGGGCCATGTCTGTGCCACAGTGACCTGGTGGAGCTGCCAGGGGTTGCCAATGGTTGGGCCATGTCTGTGCCACAGTGACCTGGTGGAGCTGCCAGGGGTTGCCAATGGTTGGGCCATGTCTGTGCCACAGTGACCTGGTGGAGCTGCCAGGGGTTGCCAATGGTTGGGCCATGTCTGTGCCACAGTGACCTGGTGGAGCTGCCAGGGGTTGCCAATGGTTGGGCCATGTCTGTGCCACAGTGACCTGGTGGAGCTGCCAGGGGTTGCCAATGGTTGGGCCATGTCTGTGCCACAGTGACCTGGTGGAGCTGCCAGGGGTTGCCAATGGTTGGGCCATGTCTGTGCCACAGTGACCTGGTGGAGCTGCCAGGGGTTGCCAATGGTTGGGCCATGTCTGTGCCACAGTGACCTGGTGGAGCTGCCAGGGGTTGCCAATGGTTGGGCCATGTCTGTGCCACAGTGACCTGGTGGAGCTGCCAGGGGTTGCCAATGGTTGGGCCATGTCTGTGCCACAGTGACCTGGTGGAGCTGCCAGGGGTTGCCAATGGTTGGGCCATGTCTGTGCCACAGTGACCTGGTGTAGCTGCCAGGGGTTGCCAATGGTTGGGCCATGCCTGCCCCACAGTGACCTGGTGGAGCTGCCAGGGGTTCCCAGTGGTTGGGCTGCACAGCAGTTGGGCTTTGCTGTGGTTTTCACACCCTCATAGCCAGAGCTGCTTTGCTGCCATGTCTCAGCCTTCCTGCCTGCAGGTTGTGGCAGTTCTCTCATCCTCCAGCTCACAGCCAGGAATGGCAAAGTGCTGCACAGCCCTGCTGAGTCAGAAGCTCCATCCCCATGTAGCCCTGTGCATGCTGTTCCCTGCCCTGGAGAAACACTACTAGTTTCAGTGATCTGCACCTATTTGGCTCCCTCCTTGAATCTGAAGAAAGCAGAAGGTGTCAGGCTTGAGACATGCTATGACTTTATCTCTCTCAAAGATGTGTAATGGTAGCCAAAACAGTTCACAGCTCACCAAGGTGATTCAGCCAGTGAACACCTTACAGAAGCCAGATGGGCCAGGGAGATATTCTGGGGAGCTGGAAGCACATCCCTTTGCATTTGAATGATGATTTGCACTGCTAGACAAAATCAGCACAAACCTTAGCCTGTGCTTGGGAC
Organism: Psilopogon haemacephalus; assembly: GCA_013396835.1. Classification (NCBI taxonomy): domain Eukaryota; kingdom Metazoa; phylum Chordata; class Aves; order Piciformes; family Megalaimidae; genus Psilopogon; species Psilopogon haemacephalus. The sequence goes on along the minus strand of VWZI01008169.1, from coordinate 363,856 downwards.
AAAAATGGTAAAAGGCTAAGCTTTGATGGAGAGAGAGAGAGACAGAAGGAAAAAAACATCTGAAAAGCTATTACAGAGCCAGAGGTAAGCAGCTGCAAGAGCAAAGCCCAGCTCCTGACAGTCATAAGCTTACCTTGGTTATCAATTTAGTTACTGGTCTATGGTTGGCACCTATAAATACCAAACATTGTCTCAGCTGGAAAGAGATGTTATCTACACCAGTTAGTATCTCATCTGCTCCAGAAAAAAAAATACCAGAAAAAGGGCACAGCTACATAAGCCTTGAAGCTGGGTGCTGGCAGACGAGACACTGGAGACAGATCCCAGAAGTTCTGGTGGGAACGGGGAAAATGAGTGGGTACACGTGGAAGGAAGAGGAGAGAAAGATGGTATGTGGAGCACAGGAGGAGCTCATCGCTCCCACAGTTAGCAGTGGGACACAGGCTTCCACGGTGCTCATCACCAGGCCAAGTTGTTCAGGCATCCTTCTGCCTGCTCACTCGTTGCTGAGCTGAGTGTGAGGCTGCTCTGCAGAAGCAGCCAGAGCCCAGCGGCACCTGGGAGCGGCAGCACAAGCTGCATGCCAGTGAGTCACCAAGAGCCTGCTGTGAAATTCAAGCCCTCAAGGAGATGCAGTTTCCACACAAGCTTTACGCTAGATGAGGAGAGGGCAGCAAGGTGCACGGACTGGGCACATGCTCGCTCCCTGCCCACTCACATCTCCCCAGGAGATACAGGCTGCAGCCCAGCTGACTTCTCCCACGGGTCCTTTACAGCATCATCTCTTCCCCATGGAGCCCTGCTCTGGTGCTGTTCAGGCTGCAGAGCCCCAGATGGAGGCTCTGGGTGTTTTCCTTTCTGTCCACAGAAGCCCTTCTCTCTTTCAGCTGCCAAAGACATGTGGATCCCGACAGGAAACAAGCAGCAAGCCTCTGTCAGCCAGGGACATCAGGGACACATGCATGGTTAAGGCTCATTCCTGTTGCCAGCTCTTACCTGCCCCTGTGCAGCTCATGACCCCTGGAAGAGCCCAGGCTGCTCCCTCACCCCATGCTATGTGCTATGTGCAGGGTGAGGATCACCTGGTGTGATGTCCTGGGAACAACCCTGCCCTTCTGCCAACCAGCCTGGGGACAAGGGGTGCTGAATGGAGAGGAGCTGTGGTGCCTGTGGGCTCCTCCTGACCTGTCACCTGCTAGTGAGATCCTTCCCACTTCCCCTTCAGCAGCAGTGAACTGGCACCAACTCAGCCACAGCAGAGACTGCTTCTTGGCTAATAATTACACAAGAAACATCTAAACTATTTTTAAATAAAGGCTGAGCAATCTGAAAGATGAGGGAAAGGGGCAAGGTACATAACCAAACCCGTGCAAGACCAAAGGAAACACACTCAGCTTCCCAGGATCTGTCCATACAAGCTGCAGAAAGGTTATGCAAGATGAGCACTGTGGTGTTCACCTCTACCTTCTGCTGCTGTTCACAGCTGCTGCACAGTCCTAAAGAACTGTCAGACCTGGGATAGATGCCCTCAGCCTGCCTGTGTCCTTCAGTTCTACCACTAGCAGCCCTGCTGAGGGGTGAGAAGAGCATGTCAGCAGCTGTCATTAAAACCCACCACCAGTTGTGTGTGGCAGTTGTGTGGCTGGGCCCAGGTACAGCATCCTGCAGGTGTGCCACAGGGCTCGAGTGAGGCAGTGTCTGCTGCGTGGTGACTGCCATGGGGAACTGAAATCTGCAGAGCAGAGAGCTGCCCCCTGCTTGGTGCTGGAGAGTGCTGCTGCCTACCACACACCTGAAGCAAATCAGGCCTGAGGACCTGTCTAAGCCACATTGCCCAATGGCAGTGCAAGAAATGGACAGAGCACAGCACTGAGGCACAGGTGTGGTAGATGCTCTCAGGCACTGCACTGCTGGAATGAAGCAGTCACTGCAGAAAATTCTGTCCTTCAGCTTCTTAAGCAGGACACAGACCATCGCAGCCCAAGTCACCCAGCCTCACAGCAGCACAAACTTGCTGGCTATACCCTGGGTTGCCTTTTTTACAGCAAATTCACCTCCTTACCAGCCTGCCATGGCATTTAGCAATTCGTGTTTCTGCTCCAGTAGGAACACCCCCTACAGTTGGAGGATGCAGACAGTTTCTTCCTGGCAGTACACGGTGCAGCTGCCAGAGGCCACCAATCTGAGCTGGAGCCTTGGTGTTATTTTAAGCACTGTTCCCAGCAGCAGCAGCAGAGTGCTCACCAAAACCCTTCCTTCTAAAAAAGACAAGGAGCCAGGCCCTGTGGTGACTTTGAGGGGGATCAGGTGTTGATTCCTTCCCAGCTTGCCAGGAGGATAAGATGAACCCTTGGTTTAGCACAGTCAGTGAAGTATCCTATGCACCTTGCACACTCTGGTTATGTGGTTTGCTTTTACATTTATTAAGGGCTCCTCTTCCATGTCTCTTCCCTTCTGCCAGCAGACAGGAATAAGTAAATCTCCTGCCTCTTGTCTCCCTCCTCAACTGAGACCTCTTCCTTTGGCCTAGCCTCTCCAGCCACAAGCCATCATGATGAGCCACTCAGGAACTATGCCAGCTTAGGAGATCCTCTTACCTTTGTCTTGCAAGATCTGAGAAAGACCCCAAAGAGCCAGATACAACTGCGGGAACATCTGGAACCCCCCCAGATGCCAGACTGCTGCAAAAAGGGTTAGCTCCTTGTACCATGCCCAGCTCTGCAACTGCAGCTGAGGATCCCGTTGGAGATCAGGGTGGCAGGAGAGGTTCCCGTACCTGACAGATGATTCTTTTAGTATCAGCTGCAATATGCAACAGCTAACCCCATTCAGACACCTAAATATTCAAGCCCATGTGATTAAACTTAGGATGCTAGAGCATGATTTGGGGTGAAAGGAATACATTTCGGAGCTAATTTTGCAGGCATGAAGTGTATGGGCTGTGGTTATATTTAGTAAAGTGATTATGGTTTTGTTCTACTTTGTGTTGGAGTGCTATCAGTTGATCCTGCCTCTTTTCATTCCATTTGGATTTGTGCTTTGTTATACTAATGAGGACTTAACAGAAAGTCAATCACATGCCATTTAATAAGATTTCAGATTAAGTAGTAAAGAGCCACAAAGTGTATTGAAGTCTACTTCAAAGCTCCAGAGCTTTGGCCATGCTTAGTCACAATTGTTTCCTCTTTTCCTGCCAGAGCAAATTGTACTGCCAGGGGTCCCCAGACATGAAGTTAAAGCTCGTTTGTCCTTGCTAAGACAGCCCAGTGTTTGCTGTGGCCATGTTCACTCCAGGGACTTTTCCAAAGCCCAGTTTGCTTAAGCCTGATACCAATATGCCTGCAAACTTACCAGGTTAAGACTAGCTTCAGTACAGCCTTTCCCTTCAATCTAAGAAGGGCCAAGCATGTCAAAAATTCACTAGAAACAGGAGACTAATTTGTCCTATCAGCTGCAGAGTACGGGAAGCCTGCCCTCTTTCCCCTTTGTCTGTTTAGCCTTGGAAGGCTACTAGGACATCCATCAAGGTGTGCAATGGGTGTTCAGAGCACCACTTACATCTACCATTCCAGCTCATAATGCAGCACGTGATGATTTCCTCACTTGAGTGTATTTGCAGCTGAAGACCTAAGTAAGATTTGTGCTGTAGAGTTTGCAGGCCCAGCCCTTGCCTACACAACAAATGAAGAACTGAAGTTACTCAGCTAAAGCATCTGCTGGTGTGTTCATTCTGCATCCCTGCTGACCCTGGCAGCTTTCGTTTAGGATCCTCCCTCTCTGCTAAAAGTGGTTCACTTACCCTGCTTAGAAGCTGCTAGTTTTATTTTTGTGTCCTGCCCTAGTGCTTTGTGTTCCTGCCATTTTCTGCAGAGGCTGCACTTGCCTGCAGAAATTCATCTGCCATGATGCATCTAGCAGAGCAAATCAAAGGCACAACCTAGGAACCAAACCCATGTGGTTCTGGCTTTCACAGCTGAAAGACAGCTTGAAAGATCTTTGTTCTAGCAACTGTGCCTGGTTGAATGATGTGGCTGGGACAAATGCACAGCACCAGAAGACAACCTAAACTGTCCTTTAAATGGCATCGTGCACAAATGTGTTACTGCTTCAGCTCCATATGCAGGCATTCATAGACACATTCTGGCTGGGATGCTAAATAAAGGGCAGAAAAACCTTCAGCTAACAAAACAATTAACAGAAGAGTTACCAGACAGGTACTGTGTGCCAAGGCTGATACTAAGCTGGCCAGGATTTTACAAAGGCAGATTTCAAAACCCTCGTGGAAGACCCAGAACTGGAATAGCTGATCAGGACCAAGGTAAGCAGGAAAAAACAAAACCGAAACAAAAACTGTGTGCAGTTCTGGAGTCCCCAGCACAAGAAGGACATGGAACTGCTGGAGAGAGTCCAGAGGAGGCCACGAAGATGATCAGAGGGCTGCAGCAGCTCTGCTATGAGGACAGGCTGAGAGAGTTGGGGCTTTACAGCCTGGAGAAGAGAAGGCTTCAGGGAGACCTTATAGCAACCTTCCAGTATCTGAGGGGGGCTACAGGAGGGCTGGAGAGGGACTGTTCACAAGGTCTTGTAATGACAGGATGAGGGGGAATGGGTTCAAACTGGCAGAGGGGAGATTTGAACAGGATGTTAGGAAGAAATTCTTCACAGTGAGGGTGGTGAGGCACTGGAACAGGTTGCCCAGGGAGGTTGTGGCTGCTCCCTCCCTGGATGTGTTCAAGGCCAGGCTGGATGAGGTCTTGAGCGACCTGATCTAGTGGGAGGTGTCCCTGCCTGTGGCACAGGGGGGTTGGAACTGGATGATCTCTGAGGTCTCTTCCAACCTAAACCATTCTATGATTCTAAAAAACAACCCCAAACCAAACCAACCACCCCAAAACCCCACACATACTTCTTGTGGCACAGGGAACATTTTTTTCATTCCTCAGAGCAAGATAATGCCACTGCTATTCTAAATCACAGAACCATCACACAGTTTGAGCTGGAAGTGACCTTTAAAGATCATCTTGTTTCAACCTGACTGCCATGGGCAGTGATACCTTCCACCGGGTCAGGTTGCACAAAGCCCTTGCACCCTGCCCTTGAACACTTCAAGGGAGGGGGCACCCTCAGGCTCTCTAGGCAACCTGTATCACCACCCTTACCACAAGGCATCTGCTCAAAATTATTTGAGGCACAAACTCTAGAACTCGAGGCCAAAAGAAAATCACTTTCGTAACAGTTTTATTCAAGTCTGTGTGCTCTAGTGTTGAGACAAGGCCTAGATCAGCATTACACTGTAATACAATAATTTTAGCCATTGAACCAAGCCTGCTTGGCATCCTTGGTTTACAATTTACAGTACATCCAAAAAAAGAGCAAAGAGAAAAGAAATCTCAGAATGCCAACAACTTCCATTAGCTCTTTGCTTCACTTAAATATTGTTCTATAACATAAAATAATTTAATACAAAAAAGAACTGTAATCCAAATACACTTAATACATTGACACAGAACAGAGGAAAGATACAGTAGATTATGCACAAGAGTATTCAGCTGATGTGTTACCTACAGTGAAACAAACTGGACATTAATATAATTTAACTATTTAAGCCCAAGAAGGTCAGAGGCAACAAGTCCGGGTCACAAATAAAGCTTTTTAAAAAATAATGCAACCTCCTTTTCCTCTAAGCTTACTGCTGTACAGTTAAAGTTAAAGGAAGGCTTCAACGAATCACTTAATTAACAACATTTCATTACACAAACAGGAAAAACTGTGTGGCCTCTGTCACCTCACTCCACGCTGGGGTACGCTGCCGTTTGCTAAGGTAACTGCTCCGCTGCAGGCTCCTCGGGCAAAACACACCTCCAGGTGCCACTGCCATAGCAACAGACTCGGGAACACCATGAGCAGAGACATATAGAGCTCTCCAAAGCCAGGCTGAAAGACTTGGAGCCCAGTCCTGCAGCCTGGAGTTCCTCACCAAGTACCCAACACCCTCCAACACAGTGATTGCAAGACGAGAAGGAACTATCCTGTATCTCAAAAGGACAGACCAGGGGGCAGGATCTTACACTAGAGTAATCTACTCACCTCGTTCTTCAGATTTACAACATTGTACCTAGGAAAGTCAGGTCACTGATTTTTGCATCTGGCTTTAAACAGAAGCAGGAGCAGATTGACAATTAATAAGGCAAAATAAAGAAGTAGCTTATAAAAAGAGGGAGGAAATACATTCTCTGGCTGAGAAATTCCTGGGTTTTCAAAGCCACAGAAGAGACATTTTTAAAAGCACAGGTATTTTCCCTGATTTTTCTACCACTGTTGCCCTGCCCACTCCGTATAAGCCTCTCAACTTAAGTTAGGCAAAATATCTCAGGTATTTCCAGTTTGTCCTGGGTTTACGACAAAAATCATCTATACCAGCAGAGAGTCCTGCACCAACAGCTGGCAAACAAGAACCCTACAACTCTGGTAGCAGTGGTGGATGCTGGTCACTGCTGAACTTGTCAGGTCCACCCAACAGCCTGCAGGGGTGCATTTTTAAAAGGAGAAAAAACATCCAAGAAAAGGCCTCAGGTTAAACTGACATCTGCACACAAGAGCTCCATGCAGCACCTGCACAGCCAGCAAACTGCTGTGCAGAACCTGCTGAGCTCTCTTCCTGTGCCAGAAAACCTTCCCCAAGCTTGCCCTGGTAAGAATCAGCAGTCAAGCAGGCATGGCCTGTGCAGGCATGGCATGGTGCAGGCATGGCATGGTGCAGGCATTGCATGTGCAGGCATGGCATGGTGCAGGCATTGCATGTGCAGGCATGGCATGTGCAGGCATGGCATGGTGCAGGCATGACATGTGCAGGCATGGCATGTGCAGGCATGGCATGGTGCAGGCATGGCATGGTGCAGGCATTGCATGTGCAGGCATGGCATGGTGCAGGCATGACATGTGCAGGCATGGCATGGTGCAGGCATTGCATGTGCAGGCATGGCATGGTGCAGGCATGGCATGTGCAGGCATGGCATGTGCAGGCATGGCATGGTGCAGGCATGGCATGTGCAGGCATGGCAGGTGCAGGCATGGCATGTGCAGGCATGGCATGTGCAGGCATGGCATGTGCAGGAACTCTTTCCTTGGCAAGCTGACTCATGCCTCTGGCACCCCAAGGACCTTCTGGTCCTTCTCCAGTGATCTGTACAGGACGAGCCCCCAGTTTACATTAAAAGAGCTTTGCTGAACTGGGGTCTTGTGCATTCTGACCCAGGGACACATTCCTCTACTGACCTGAGTGCTGTTACAGTATGTGCTGAAGAAGCTTTCTTGAGCTGAGGCCTCCTCCCTTTGAACCGGGAAAGTAATTACCCTAGACAGGAACTTTTACAGCTCGAGATTCCATCTGTATCATTCTCCTCTTGTAACTGCTGAGTATGTGGAGCCCTGGTGCCTACAGCCTTTAGGTGGCTCTAGGTACCTTCTCCACTTTGTACTTAGCAGTCCTCCAAAGAGACCTATATTGCACAAGGATGGACTTTTCTCTCTGCAAAGAGGACTGGCCAAAGCCAACTGTTTAACTGGCAAACACCCAAATGCTTGCTCTTTTTTTTTTTTTCTTTTCTTTCCATTCTGGGGAATTTTTATGTTTTCTGTGGTTTCTTTCTTCCCAGTCTAGGATTTCTGGATGTTATGGTTGTTGAGATAACCTTGACCACAGAGCAATGGCAGAACTGATGCGCTACCATATGCTTGAGATGCAGTGTGAAAAGTCGGCTCAGAGGTATTAGCTGCCCTATTTAGGTACAAATGCTAACTGTGTGCTCACTACAGCATGCAAGGGAGAAGAACAAGCCTACCACGAATATCTGGGCAATCAGCTGAGGCTGACAACTTGATTCCTGACTCAGACTGGACCTGAGAGAAAACACATTACCAAAAGAGAGAAGTAGCCACGTCCAAAGAACTCAAGAAGTGAGCCCATGTGAGAATCTCAGTTCTCCTCCACATGCAGTTAGTTAAACTCAAGCTGCTCAGTGTGCAACTGAGCTATGCCAAAGAGTAATCAGAGGCCAGGTTTGTTCTGAAACTCAGCGAGAAGAAACCCATTAAACAGGTTCTCAAAAGCCCTGTTCATTTATATTCTGCAACTTGCTGTTAGCAGCATTCTTATCAACAAGGCTTGGAAAAACACCAGCACATCCTCCTGCTCTGTAATGGAGCTGCTGCTAAGAGAAGGAGACACAAAAGCATCAGGACATGGCTAGAACAATGTTTCTTCTCTCTCAGACTCATGTGTCTCTCCAAGACAAGGTTAGCTTTATCCAACCTCAACATCTGTTCTTCAGAAAACACTAACTGGGAACAATAAAGGTAGAACAGGGAGACCCTGTGTTATGGCATATATAAAATGCATTGTTCTGCTCTCGTGTGGGGGTTTCAGCCAGCAACTTCAGAACACGATGCAGGTTCTCACTGGTTATCCTGGCAGTTAAAATCCGAGCAAGAACAAGATCCTAGAAAAGTATTTCTGAATAATGAAAGACCTTGTCTCCTCATTTTCCAAAAAATTTATTTTAAGCAAGTAAAACTTTGGCATTCCTCCTGCAGATTTGTTCTAAGCCCTCTTTTGCTAGCTGTGCCTCCATCTGACCCATCAGCTACAGACCTAGCAGCTGCCCACTTCAAGCTGAGCTTATAAATCCACTACTCCACACACTAAAACTGTGAGATGGGTTCTTAACATCAGCTGTACTAGGCTAATGTTAAGCCTGAGGTTATTGTACCTCTGTAATTGGCAGAGACACAATAAGGGATCTGATACACCAGGAAAACAACACTGCCAACCGCAGGCTAACAGTCAGGCTTGTGTGTAGGTCCACTGTAAGAGCACACAAAAATATCTCTTTTCTTTAATTGATTTCTCTCCACCAGAAGGGAAAAAAAAGCAAAGCAGACCTTCACTTTCAAAAGCACTGGGGACCAACATGAGATCACCTTCTGGGCTGTGGACAATCAGCAGTTCCACAGGTCAGAAACCATGAAGACAAACATCCTCCCATGTCATCTGTTGTTTATTTTGAAACATCCACAATAAAAGCAAGTCTAATATTAACCTGCAAAGCTGAACTGCTGGTTTTATTCCTTCCACCAGGAACTGGCATGTCAAACAGCCAAAGGCAAGTGCTTTTCTCCATCCCCCCAAAAGCCTCAGCTGCTTACCCAGATCAATTCATTCCAAAACTTACACTTTCCTCTTATTCCATCTCTACAAATGAGGTAGCTTAGGCTAAAATAAAAGCAAATCAACCAGAAATTAAGTAACTACACATTCCTCCATTCTTCTTTAGAACCCAAATGCCCTACAATGCCAGGAGATAAACAAGCACCCAGTATCCATCTGTCCTCTGACTGCTCATCATGTTAAGAAGAGTAATTTCACCTTTCTATTTGCAATTTCCCACCACCCTCAGCTTTCACTTCTCTTAATTGTGTCTCGTGCTTCTAGCTTAGAAACACTTTGGGTCAATGCACACCTGAACCAGGTGTTAGCTTCTGTCTTAAGTTCCCACGTACTGGGGTAATAAGGATAAATAACTGATAAAGAAGGGATAGGGGCATTCATCTAATCAAGAGATAATGACAGCCAGCAACAGCCAACTTCTTTTCCACCAGGGTGTGCACAAAGCAGTGTAGGATACACAGGGAGGACAGGAGATGTTTCACATGCTGGTATTTGGCCTGATGTGTGATGAAGAACACTACAGCACTGAAAGCTACAAACAGGAGTCCTCTCCAAAAACCAACCCCAGGCCCTAGGAAGGGGGCATGTGAAGGCACCTTGGAGCACAGGATGCACCTAACACATAGTAGGTATTTCACAGGTTTGAAAAAAAACAACCAGACAACAAAAGCCAAACAGCCCAAGAAGTCATTCTCAGTAGGAAAATTATGTTCTTGGTCATTTAGAACCAAAGAAAAGATTTTCCAGTCCTGCAGAGAGGAAGATGAAATGTGCCTCATACACAAACACTGATGAGATGCTTGAGACTTTCCAGTTGTAAAAAACAGAGACCTTTGTTAGAGAGGAACAACAACAATTCCAGTAGCTACACCAGCACCCCACCTAGTTGCCAGTGGTCATTGCTTTATAATCAAGCACATGTACCTTCTAGCAAGGGAATTACCTTTTTTTTTTTTTTTTACAAAAATAAAGCTGATGTTGACTATTTCAGAAGCTGTATTCATCTCCAACCAGTGACAAAGCTGCTTAAAAAAGCTGAGCATGAGAAAAAACAATCATCTTGTTTTAACTGCAGCATGTGACTTTTTACTGGCGTGTTCAATAGAGGGAGCAGCAGAATAAGCCATGAATGTATTTCCATAGTGTGAAAGCAGGGCTGAAGAAACAACTATCAGACTCTTAACTACACAAACCCCGAAAAGCTGGTTTGGAAATAGAGAGAAAAAGAGAAAATGTTGCCACTGAGCCTTTTTCTGTCCAGCCAGATAAGACACCACTGGCTGTGCAAACCACCATATTCTGATTTTACAATAGGAAACTTGCTAGGAAAACAGGAAGGCATTATTCCCTAAGGATATCTTAAAGACACAGTCCACCACAGGATTATGAAGTCTGAAAGTTACCCTCTGTGACAGCATAAGTGTGCTGCTGTTCTCTGTGCCTGGTGCTTGTTCTGACACACGCCTGTCCTCTCACTCTCCATCTCCAGTTAAGCGAGTTACCCATGCCAAAGCTAACAAACCAATCTGCACCAACAGGGTAAGGATCAGAACTCTTCAGTGCCTAAGTCAGGCACCCTTGTTTCATACCTAACTGGGAAGCCAAAAGGAGGACCTGCATCACTGTGCAAGCTATGAGCCTCCTTGGGAAGAGATCCTGGGAATATTTCAAAAACAGATGTGAGAAGTTAGAAAGCAGTAGGTGCTTTTACCAAGAATGGCTTCAAAAAAACCCAAAGAAACAAGCTCAATAGTGTCAGCCTAAAAAAACCTTACAAAAGTCCCAGGCTACCACTGAATTTTTGGATACAGTATGTGGTTTGGTTCCACAGAGCTCATGTGACTCCAGCTCCCATATTCATCCTAGAGAGAGGAATTCAGTTTCACATGAAAGCTAAGTTTCAGATAAAAAGGTGACACAAGATAGAAGGTTTCTTGTCAATTTCTACCCATCAGTACACTCCAGATGGCAAAGGCTTTTCTTTAACTGCCTGTTACTGCCTCACCTTCAACAGAATGAGAGGCAGAAGCCTCAGGACAGACTGAAGAGCCATCTCTACGCAGCCTTAAAACAACAGCATGCTACGAAGAGGAAGGCACAGAAAGCTACATCATGAAAGCACACCAAAACACAACAGGTCTTTTCCACTTTGAAAATACTCATTTTGTTAGAACACCACTACAAAAAGAGTATTTTCACTGAGGTTCCCTGTCCCATACTAAGTATCAAGCCACTGCAAGAGTAATATGCAGAAACCCAAAACGACCCCAAGCTAGACAAACACAATAAAGCCCCACCAAGCAAGCAAGCAAGCAAACCCCTAGCAAAAGTTACATTCACACCTCTGAAGGGACTGAAAAGACACAAGGTCTGGCAAAACAGTGCTGTGCGGTCCACAGGAAGCAATCTGTAACTATTATCACACCAGTTCTGACACAAAGCTGTCTTCTCTCTACCGTCCCACACTCAATTCCTGTGAAACCAGTGGAAATGTATCCCAAAATGTGTCATTTTTTGCATTGGTTGCTATCTCTGCTTTCCCCCCAGTTTCATAGGAGAAGCAAGCAGGATACAATGGGAACACATTCTGAAGGCCTGAAAGCTTTCTTCTACTTGCTAAATGAGCCCATCAGTTACATAAATTAGTGATACCTACTGACAGATGAGTATTTCAAAGAAAATGTCTTTATTTCCAGAGCAGAAATCTCACTGCTACAACTACCACTTAAAAAACCTGACACTTCCTCTTCCTCAGCCCTGTAATTACCTTCACACATTTTACCCATTCTTCAGCCTAGGCTGCACAGTGATTTTGTGATCTCATGTTTTACCTTTCTCTAGTTCTCAAAAAGAAACAAAAGAACGGGGGGTGCCTTACTCAGGTATTTGGGAACAAACACATCTCTGAGATTTTTTTTTTAATAGCAAGATTTTCACCATCTTCCCCAGGAGCACTGCTAGAAAGGTGTGTCAGTGGATGCTCTGAAATGAACCTCTCCCTGGCAAAAGGCAATACCACTAACCAGCAGGGGAAAACAGCACTACTGTGTTGAGCTGACAGCTTCCTATGTCCTCATATCCAGGGTACCCCAGGGAGGCAGGTTCCTGTCTCCTCATATCCAGGGTACCCCAGGGAGGCAGGTTCCTGTCTCCTCATACCCAGGGTACCCCAGGGAGGCAGGTTCCTATCTCCTTATACCCAGGGTACCCCAGGGAGGCAGGTTCCTATCTCCTCATATCCAGTGTAGCACAGTGAGGCACTCCTTTGGAGATCTGGAACACCTCTGCTGTCACAAGTGGGACTGGAAAAGCCTAACAGATTGAGAAAGGAGGTAAATCAAGCCAGGATGGGATCCACAGCTCCAGGGAGAGCTAACTTGAAGATGCACATAGCCTCTGGGCCTCAGGACACCAGCTGCAACAGCTTTTGTGATGGGTGAGGTAAAGCACCAGACAATGCTTTGCCTTGAGAGCCTCCTCTCTGCCTGACAAAAACAATCTCCCACTGCTTGCTAAAGCCAAAATCTCTTGTCTGAGACCTCAGGTTAGCCACAGGGCTCCCTACTGGAGATAATTATGGGCCAGTGCTCAAAGACTACCCTGTTTTATTTCACATGAAGTAAGATTCATTGAAGATAGTTGCATCCAGAGTGTGTTTTTAAAAACCCAAACACTATGCTTGTATCTGGTCTTTCTGCCAGCTTTGTCCAGGGCAGAAGTCCTGATCTTCTTACTTCGAGATTTCCCCTACTGAGCTCTTCTGATGCAGCAATGTCAGGGAAAGCTCTCTTTGGAGAAGAGTACTTCTAATAGGTGCAAGTGCTGTATGTCTGACCAAGTGACCATCTAAAAGGGAGAAATGAGGTTTGATACTTCATCCTCAACTCCACTGAGCAGAAGAGGCAGCACAACAGCTTGGCTTTACAACTGCATTGCCTGCTGAGAGCTCAACAGAGACTTTGCAGTGGATCTGATGAGAGCAACTGGCCAACTATCAGAAAGTTTAGTGGGACAAGTTCAAACAATGTGCCCTAGAAAGGTAACTTTCCCATTCCACACGAGTGGGTTTAAAGTATTTCTGTTCAAATGGAGCTATTCCAGGCAATGTCTGTGCAGGCAGATGATGATCCCTATGACATTTGTAATGGATAGAAAGTACTGCATTTCAGAACAGCTGATCCAGTTTTGCTCCAGACTTTTTATAGTGGTAAGGGAGACTATGAAAGGTCAGTAGTTACAATTTGCTGCTTTTAAGTCCCTCTGACCGAGCCTCTGACCAGGCTTTCCTTGAGTTGGCTTCTATAGCACAAGCAAAAAATGAACTGTCTGTTTGGATGGAGGTTGCCTTTTTTTTTCTTTCTCGTTTGGGTTTTTTTTTTTTTAGTTTCTAGATTACAAACAGACGTTTAAGAGATGGAAAACAAATGGATGAATACTTAAGAAATAAATAATACTTAAAGCTCTGCATTTATTGAAGAAATTTTCTTTTTGAAGTATCTTAGCCCCACATAAAAACCCCTTGCCTCCAGAGTCAACAGTCTATCCAGCTTCAGCAGCTAGTGTAACATGATAAGGCTCTGGAGCACTCAGAGGAGAAGGCAACAAAAAGTAACTATGCCATTAAATGCTGTTCATGGAATGTGACAAACAAGGAATATGTGACCACTGTACATGAGAACATGCTGTCATGGCTTGCAAAAAAAGGTGCACTTGACTAATGGGAACATGTTGGGTTTAGCCCTCAAACAATACAAAAACCTTAAGCACAGTACTTCCCCACACATGCTGGTTTTTAACACGAGCTCTCTGTGCCGACAGCTGCAAGAATTTGGCTACACTGCTGGAGTGCCCTAACAGGCTGAGCACTGCACCCAGGTGAGCAGAGACCTGCACATGAACAGATATGCTGCTCACAACAATGCAAGCTGCCCTGTGGCACTCACAGGAGGGTTACATCCCTGACCCATAGTGCTGAAGTGTGGAAGGGTGAAGCTCTGACTGAAGCCAGTAAGGTACACCTGCAGAGGCAGGGACTCTTCCACTCTCTGTGCAGAAAGCCATGAGCATCAGCACACCCTGTCTGTGTCACTGCCTCCTTCAAGCCAGGGGTCTGTTCTTGCTCCAGGTAGGACCTTTCACATATTTGCACAGGAATCAAGTCTTACATGTCTATAGTGCCTTTCACTCAGAGATCTCAAAGGACTTTATACCTATGATGTATGTCCCAACCCCTCCCACTGTGAGGTAGGTATTATTCCTATTATTTACAGATGGGGAAATTCAGGCACAGAGGTTACATTATTTGCCCAAGGTCACACAGTGAGTCAGTGGCAAAATAAATCATAATCCAGATGTTTTAACTCCTGTTTGCACAATCCAACTACTGGCAAGGCCCAGGTTCAGAAGAGCCTTAAACAAGTATGGGTGTGCATGAGAGGAGTCTTGGATTTCAAGGGCCACTTCTAAACAGCATACGAAAGGAGGAAAAACAGGAACTCAGAAACACAAAATCCACCCAGAACAGCATGAAGGGACACACAACTTACTTCTGCAAGCCAACACAGCTTTAAAGAAAGCTCCTACTAATTCCCTTCCCAAAGCTGAGGCAGCTTGACCACGAGCCTCAAATACCAGGGGAGGAAAAGGAGGCTGATAGAACCAAAGCTTAAAACAAAAAAGCAAGCTAGAGTGAACAGCTGTACCATAAGCCTTCACCTTTTTGAAAGCACAGGGATGTAGAAAACAAGGCTGAGAAGGACCTCAAGCCCCTCCAACCTGCCTTGAAGCCAGGATCGACTACGCCTTGCCTGGTTAGTGGAGGTGCCCTGCCCTTCCTCTGCGACCTGCTCCACCTCCCACAGCCACACGAGCAGGGGAGGACAAGCGAGTCTAAGATGGCTACATCTGCTCCTTCAGTGGGGGTGCCATGATTCCCAGGCTTACCTAACCATCTGAGTACATCCCACAGAAGGTAGTCTCCAGATAGCTACTTGGTTCTGTTCTGGACTCCTTGGGAAAACATCAAACACTGCTGTCTGCTGTAGTGTAATATCAGAGTTTTGAAAATACTGATTAATACCAGGATAGATACCATTATACTTACTCCCAGTGCCAAATCCTACAAGGTCAGTAACAAAGACTTTGATATGATAATTTTAGCTCATTGCAGATTCAAACTGCAGTAATAGGGCAGGGAAGACTACAGAAAAACCCCACAGCAAAAGTCAGCAGCTCAGTGTTGCCGAGTTTCATCCAACCGCAGACAAAAATCAGGCAGCTGAACGACACAACTTGAGCAGAGGCAGCACCATATGATCTCTGTAGCATCCCTCCATCTCATCTGTCTTCAAAGTGCATTCTCAGTGCAAAAAGTAGGACTGAATTTAGAGGGGCTCACTATCCCCAGTGGGTTTCATACTAAGACCAGAATTCTTGCTTGAGTTCATATGCTGCAGCTTTGTGTGTGTTAAGTTCACTTCTGCATAGGGGAATGGTGCTGTCCTGGCTCTGCCCCTCAGCATCTATGTCCAACAGTGTCCTCTCCTCTACAGGGAGCCCCACCTGGAAAGGGAGCAGCGCAGGCAGGCCAGGCCTCTCCTCTACAGTGCTGCTGCTACTAGCAAAACAAGAGTCCAGATTGCTTGGAGTATCAGTACTTGAACTGTTGGCAGAAGATTCACCCTTGGCGTTGCTGGGTGACACAAACCACCAGGGGTCGAGGCGCTGCCGAGCGGCTGCAGGACGCGGGCGGGGCAGGAACTCCAGCGTCTTGGGTCTCTCCAGCGTCGGGTCCTGCTGTGCATTCCATCGTCTTGGGGTCGGAGGGAAAACAAGGTTGGGGTCTGGCAGGCGAGGGACCTCGCTGGTATCTCTACTCGGACTAGGTGTTTTTAACACACCTACCCAAAAGAGAGGATGCAAGAGAAGGGGGAAAGGTGTTAGACGTCACTGCTCAACGGCTCCCACTGATCTCAGCTTACTGTATGCACATTGTGATAACTTCTTCACAGCAGAAAGCCTCCGTTCAGAACCTCCAAACTCCAGATCTTCAATATGACATCAGTCTGAAGTGAACAACTGGCTTCTGTATGCCTGTACTGTTCCCAACACTTTGCAAGACACCTATTTCACTCACCTAGGATGAGCAGCGAGCTGTGCTCATTCTCTCATTTTCTTCCATTTTCATCTTGGAGAGAATGGATTTAAGCTCTTACCAGAGGACACATCACCCATTCACAGCTCAAATGGATGAGCAAGAGGTGTGCAGCAGCATGAGGCACTTGTCTGCAGCCAGCAGGATCAGCCTGGAAAAGCCACTTAATGCTACCTGCTGTGAACACTTCCTGCTTGGGTTTTGTTTAGAGGTAGAGGGTGGTGCTTGGTTTGGGGTTGTTTTTATGTAGTTGGGGTTTTGTTAGGGTTTTTTGTTGTTGCTTTTTTCCTATAAACAACAGAATTTTAAATTTTTTGTGAATGCTATTTTAATGACTATCCTCAGCTGCATTAACCCACATTTCACTGCAGACTGCCATTCAACAGACAACCTCTTATTTTGTTTTACCACTGGGGAAAAATCTAATTAAATCGGATTTTAATTTATTATTCTGGTCCCTTTTTTCTCTGAATTACTAGGGCAAGAAAACGAGAAAGCACATTTTTATGTTAACAAGTCACAGCCTTTCCTAAAGATTCCAACAATACGAACCCTACCTACCCAGGAAAGATCTTCTTGCTTGCAAGTAGTAAGAGCAAACAGCCCCCAACTGCTTTGGAGATCCAGTCTGCACTGTCTTGAAGATCACAATTTACTCAAAAACTGTAGCAGCAATATGAAATAGGCTTATAAAGGTAATGGAGATGGAACCTCAAGCAACTGCTAAAAATGCACAATATTTGTACCATCTTTATCTAAGAACAATGCACCTCTGCCTCACAGCACAGAGAGGCTCCTTGCAGCAGGGCTGCTGCAATGGTTCTGTTCATTGCTTGTGTAAAGTCTGCATCCATGAGCTGCTCTCCTGGGCTGCCCTCACAACGGAGGCTCCTTAAGCAACACACCTCCTAAGAAGCAATTATACTGTTTGGGTCTTTGATCTGAAGGGGAAAGGAGGATGGCTGAAAACCTACCTGCTCCCAGCGCTCCAGTTAAGCAGCTACTGGAAGGGCACCCAGTGGTTGGGCACCCATTGACAAGGAGTCCAGTGCCTTTGATGGCCCCGTCGGAAGGGGTGCGCCTGTGCCCGCTCTGCTGGGCGTGGGAAGAGACGGTGACGTGCGTGGGAGTCAGGGACTGGTGGGGGTCTTGCTTGAACCTCTCGATCTGGACGTTGACCAGCGGGTTGGTGATGGCTGGCAAGGGAGCCTTGACCGTCACCGGGCTGACAGGCATTTCGTACACCACGATCTCGTCACTGTCGGAGCGCAGCAGGGAGCGGGTGGAGTTACATTCGGAAATGGAAGACAGCGAAAGCAGGGTGAGGGAGGTGGAGGGCTCGGCCAGCAGCAGCACAGGCTCCTCCTTCCTGAAGATCTTGCGGGAAGGGGGACTGGTGCTCCTGCGGGGGCGCCCCGCTCGCTGGAAAATGCTGTCGCGCTTCTTCTTCTCTTCCCTGGGCGCCTCCGGCTCCTCCTCCATCAGCAGCTGACACTTCCCCGCTTCTAACAGATCGAACCCCAGGCCTGCAGCAGCCAGCACCGCTCCGCAGCCCAGCAACGCCACCTCGCATCGCTTGTGCTGGGAGCCGCCGCGTTTGAGGCTGTTGGTGGGTGTCAGCTGCGGGGTACTAGTGGCAGAGTTCACGGGGGTGGACTCCTCATTGGCGTCACTAGAAGGGCCATCCCAGTCTTCATTCTTCTGAAACGGGATGCAGAGGTATGACTGATTGTGCCCTGGGGAAGGGTGCACCTTGTCCTCCCCGTTAAGACATTCGCTATCTTCATCATCTGGAAAGCAAATGAAAACAGATTGCTGCATTAATAACACCCTCACTGACAAGCACACAGCAAACCAAGCTCCTTCTCAGAAGATGTGACTCTCCTTGTCATGAGCTCATTCAGCGACTGCCAAAACCTCACAGGCTATTGTCCCCAGAGCAGGCAGGCAGGGACAAGCAACTGGAAACCCTACCAAAGCGGAAGAAATTGGTGACAGTGATCTGTCTGAGATTAAATGCAGAACAGCATGTCCACTTATTTCTGGAGTAAATTGATGTTTAGGAGTGAGGAGCAAAAGGAAAGAAAATTCTAAGGATCTCTCCTTGCCAGTTCAGGTGTAACCATGCTGCACATCTGACATTAACCAGAAGGGAAGTGAGAGGTAACAGGGAGCTAGAAGGCAGCTGAGAAGCTCGTTAGCTTGACCCATAAGAAGCACAAGCAGAAAGGTGAACAAAATTAAAATCCAGAAGGAGAAAATGATTGATTCACAACAAATAAAAGAAAAACTTACACCACCAAAATGAAAACGTTGCTGTAAGGTACCAGGTGAAGGTCAAGAAAGGAGAGGAGCGTTCAAATGTGAATGGAAGCAGGGAAAAGAACATAAAGCTCAAGGAATTCCTTTACCTATCTCTGCTAAGCTGGTGAATCCCGGGAAAGCAGGTGCAGTTCTCTGGATCTTGCCAAGGTTTGGTGCACTGGACGACCACTGCTTGTATCCCTCTACCAAAGCTTTCAGACTGAAATGGTAGAAATGGGAGAAAATATACCAGGAACACAACCAAATCTCATTCCCTCTTCTATATTCCCTATTGCTCTACTTAGAGTATGCAGAAATCAGCTACATGAAAGTTGAAGTATCCTCCCACAGCCAGACATTTTGCAACATCTTTTACACCTTAACAAAAAAAGAATGCTAAAGTTTCTTTCTCTTTGTCACACCGTGGCAGCCAAAAGACTGCTGCTATGAATGCAGAACAATAGAAACCATCACAAAAATCAGATGAAACATTTCCTGTTTAAACCAAAGCAAAGCTTCCTATGGCAGGCAAAACCCAAAGTGCTCAGCAGGAGGAGAGGGAAAACATCTTCCAAAAATCTTTCCAAGTGACACACAAATGCACAAGGGAAGTCAGAGGTCACTCACTGGGACAATAAGACAGTAGAGTCACTGTAAGAGCAGAGTCGTGCCTCTGTACTACAAACCCAAAGCCAAACAGTTCACCACTGAAGAAAACACTGCATTCAAGTGCAGATAGTTAAAAGCATAAGTTCTAGACTGTGAAGAAAATAGGTAACTAAAATCACCAATCGTCTTAATTTTTTTTACAAGAGAAACTGGCAGAAAAACCCAAACCTCACAAAAACAAACAAGTGAAAAACCCAACCCCAAATCCCTACTTTGACATCCCCTGCCTTCAAAGGTGTGTCAGCAGGCACCTGAATTCCTCAGTAATCCCCATGCACAAGTGTTCATTACCATCATCCTGCTTTTCCCCTGCAGTATTTTAATTGCACCAGAAAACTTTACTAAGCAGCAGATTTTATGACATATCAACACTCAACGTTTCAGTTATCAATGTAGGCTGACCTGTGACATTTCCAGTGCCTTTCCCCAAACTCCAACATGAGACACATCCCAGTGCTGGTGGAAAGCTAACACACACACACATACACACACTTAGGACAGACAGAAGTTGAATGAAAGGAGTTTGAAAGCTCTGTGGGTAGTCTGAATGATCTCAACTGCACACACAAGAGTACCAGCTTGTTATCAAAAGAACCAAAAACTTGAAGGGGATGTGACCTCTTCCAGCTTCACTACTGACTTGCATTGTTCTCTGATAAAACACCAACTCATTACAACACTTCCCTTACAGAGAAAGAAGGATGTGAACATACAGAAGTTCTCATTCATGATTGTTATTTTCCACCAGAATCATTCTGCATTTCACTGCAGGGTTTCAAAGCTATATGAGCATGTTTTGCCTTGGAATGTATTTTTCCCCTATTCTGCACCTAACTGGGCTGCCCTACTTGTCACCAAGCTATATTGCTACAGCAAGGTCCCAAGGTCTAAACTTTGATTCAGCTGATATTGTGCTGGTTGATGGCCACACTATGAATATGACACTAAAAGTATCCTGTGCAGTTCTCAGCTGTCTTGAAAGTCCATTATTCCCCTCCCAGCACTAACCATTCTGGCACACAGAGTACCCTGCTGGGAACTGGAACCCAGAGAGCACAGTGCTGAGCCCTGCTTGGCCAGACAGATGACCACATGGTTTTACAGCAGAGATGTGTGGCTGTTCTGATTCACTCCCTCCAGATTACACCCAGCTGTGTAACACCCCCCAGCATACAATGAGTGTTGTATCTGCATTATCCTTGTGTACAACATGCATAGTTAGGGCAAGTACTTATAAACAGAGCAGTATATGAAGGGAATGCTGGTGAGTGAAAACAAACCATGCTAGCACTGTGGTCACCTCCAAAACCAAATGTCAAAACTCTTACAATATGGGTAAGAAGACTATAAAGGAAGAGATTTAAGTGGTGCTGGGAAAATATGTACTCTGCTCTCTATATGCAGAGACAGCAAATTCCCAAGTGATAGGCAGCAATAATCTTCAGTTAGCCTTCACTTTACAGCCACAGTTATCTGCAAATAGCTGGTCTTGGGAATTGCCCTTTATTGTACAGTAGGACACATCAACTTAGTTTGCTTCCTTACAGCTCCTCAGAGCAATCTCCCCTTGCAAAAAACCAGGGTGAAGATTTGCTCTTCATGACAAAGAGCAGCTCGGTCTAAGCAGAAAGACAAACAGCTACCAGAATAATTTCAAGGCCTTCTACATTTGCCTCACGGTTATAAAATCTTCATCCTTCCCTTTTATGTTTTGCAACTCCTTCCTTCCCTCTCCCAAATTACAAGCAGACCTCGAAGACCCATACAGGTGATAGCTGCACATCCTCTTAAATCACACACTAGTGTGCATTTGACAACAATTCAAAACATGCCCACTTAAAATACATTCCTTCTACAGCACTGTTGCTGCTCTGAGGAAAGATCTACTGCAATGACTTGAAAACACCAGCAGCAAAACTACTTCAGTCTGACAAGTCAGGAACCTAGAGACTTCTTACCTCTAATCTATTTAGATGAATTAACTACCTGCTGTATTATGGTTGGTTCAGTCCTGTGTTGTCTTTTTCTACTAGGAATTCAAAAGCTCCTCCATACAAGATGGTATCTCCAGTGTGTTAACACCATTCTGTAATGCCATGTTAAGGCATTAATACATCATGGATGAGTGCCTGCTCTCAGCCTCACCTCTGATTAGCTTGCAAGACTTTAAGAGACAACTGCTAAAGGACTATGACTACCCCCCTAGCCCCAGCAACACCTTCCACTGAATCAGTAACACTACCAGCATGAAAACACCACAGAAACAGTCTAAGAGTAATAATCAATGTCAGGTTTGAAGACAGTTAAGACTTCAGCAGATATCCTTGAGAATACAGCATAAGGCAAGAAGTGAAGTGCCACAACACTAGGCCAAGATAAAGCTTCGTCCAGGCTCTGTAATTCAGCACAGCAACAGAAGGTTGCTTTGAGCATGTACCTTATGCTCAAAGACAAATGCTGAATGCTGAATGATCACTGCATAACCTTTGCTGGATGTTAATTATAGGCCAGTTTACTTACACTAGAGAACTTCACCGCAATTCCTGCGTAAACTTAGAATCATCTCAAGTGGAGAACACAGGTAAAGTGATGAAAACTTCAAGTTCCCTTTTCCACCAAGTCATGGAATAGCAGCACTGCTGCTATCAGAACAAGAGTCTTGGAGAAGACTTGATCTAGACTTTTCTATCCTAAGTTTATCTCTTAATTTTGACCCAGAATTATTATTCCAAAATACTAAAAATAGCACAGCAAGCCCTCTCTCAATTGAATCATTAATGCTTATTCTAACTCTGTCCCTCCAAGTTAGAATCTGCAGTCTGCTGTGATCTCAGCAAGAAGCAGCAGTTTGTTGTATGTTAACCTTGCTGCTCTTTCAGCAACATGATCATGTTTCAGATACTCTGCAAAATGCCACCACTGTATTTATTGAGTCACCCTGGGAAAAGTGATGAACTCTATAGTTCATCTCAGCTGTAAAAGGAACAGGACAGTTTTAAAAGCAACAACCGTTAGCAAGTAGTTCCTTTCCAGCTCTCTGTGCCCAAAAGCAATTAACTGCTCCAGTGATGAACAGAACACTGAAAAGCTTCATTCCCAGAATTCTTAAAACAGGATTTGAAGGTACAAATGTTTTTCTGCCACCATCAGTGATCTCCTGCCCTCTTACACAATTAATGGTTGTAAAGTGTGACACCTGGTTTTAATTCTGTAGAATGTTATACTCCATCTATAAAGCAAGTTAGAGGCAGGACTTGAAGAAGCTTCCTGCACATTGCCCTGTTAATATGTCAAGAGTACCTTTAAGGGAGGACATATCTGAATGTCATTAGAACACTAAGGTCCTGGTCTTGCATAAAACTGTAGCAGTGATGCATTATGTAAAGATCTATTTTACAGGCATTTCACACCTGAGCATGTACTGCTAAAGATAAATTATAACCAGTTATTTTCTTTTCCCTGATAAAAAAAATATGTAGCAAGCCAAACTATCTATTTATCAGCAGAAAAAAAAATATCAAACTCCATGGAAAAACAAGTATCTCTGAAGATCAAAACAGCCCCATGTTTAAAGCAGCCTTCTGGCAATGATCTGCTGGAATCTTGGTATAAAAAATTCATATGCATACAGGAAAAGAAGCCAAAGAACGAGAATCTGTAGAAAGAGAGGTACAAGTTGTACCTCTGCAAAAATCCCATTCGGGAGGTATTCACTCAGCCCACATGTGGTACCTGTCCTTTGCAAAAGCCTGAAGGGAAAATACTTGCCTGGCTCTATCAGATATTTTTTTAATAACAACATTTAAGACAAGAAGAAGCCAACAATTGTAAAGCAGAAGTAGTTTCAGATATGATGTGAAATCACAGAAAGCTGACCTGAAAATAAAGACAGGCTAAGAGAGAGAGTTTTGCACAGTTAGGAAGTCCTACTGCTTAGAAATAGCATTGGGCAGTGCTGGACCTCTAGCAAGGGACTGACCACAGCACAGTTTGGCAATCTGTTCTGAACCTCTTAGCACCTCTGGTACAGCAAATAGGCTGGGAAACAGAAAAGTGTTTGCAAGAAAATAGGCAAAATCTCCTGTGAGCACACTCATAGCCAGTTTTAGAACCTGCAAACCAGAATGATTCCAGGACCTCTCTTACCCATCTTCTCCTGCACCTAGCTCCCTGTGGCAAAGGGAGCTCGGTCCCCAAGTGCGTCCCTTTTTCTTTTGGCCTCTCTTCTCCTCCTCTTCTCCTTCTTCTTTCGGAAGAACTGAGCTCCGTCCCCACGTTTTACTGCTTTCAGCAGGAGTCACTTCACCAGTGGAAAGAATGGTGGAAAATGGGAAAGAAAAACAGAGAAGGTATGAACTGGTTCCACAGCAACAGAGAGAAAACAAAATTGGCTGGAATAGGAATGGCAATGAAAACATCCTCTCAGGCTTCTCTTGTCGTTCTCACCATCTATCAGCACAGACCTGACCACTAGATTCCTTCAACATTAGTGTAGAGAGGCTTTACAGCTTCATCTCATTGCTGGCTTCTCATTTAGAGCAACCAGTGGGATGCCAGAGACACAAGTCATGATACAAATACAAACATTACACATTCATTGATATCCCTTTCATACTTCCAATACATCCTTCTCTACCTCATCCTGTTTTCACAGCAAGCACCCTTGGGTTTTTCACTCCCAGCACTAACTTGACTCACATCAATACTGCTTCCTGGATTTTTCTGCAAATTAGCATTATTCTACAACTGACCTACACCTCTGAAAAATGCATTTTCCATACAATTGGACAGCAGTATTTCAAGAATGGGGGTTTCACACTCCATATAAGGTGATACTCCCTTCCATCACCAATACAGTTTGCTCTCTAGATGTCTACATGCAGGACACAGGACAAACATTTATGGACTCTTTTTTCCCCAGTCCTGTCCTAGATAAGGAACCTTGGCGTCTTACCACGCAGACAGACTGCACATTTCCTGGTGGGCAGCAGGTTCTGCCTGGGACAGCAATGAGCCCTTGTGACCAAGAGAGCCAATGGCATCCTGGGCTGCATCAGGAAAAGTGTGGCCAGCAGGGCTAGGGAGGTTCTACTCCCCCTATACTTTGCCCTGGTGAGGCCACACCTGGAATGCTGCGTCCAGTTTTGGACAACTCAGTTCAGGAGAGACAGGGACCTGCTGGAAAGAGTCCAGCAGAGAGCCACGAGGATGACTGGGGGACCTGAGCATCTCCCCTATGGAGAGAGACTGAGAGCCCTGGGGCTGATTAGTCTGAGCAATGTGTACAATATCTGAGACGTGTGACAAGTGCCTGGGGCCAAACTCTTTTTGCTGGTCAACAGCAAAAAGCCAAGGAACAAAGGCTACAAACTAGAACAGAGAAGGTTTCACCTGAACATGAGGAGAAACTTCTTTACAGTGAGGGTGACAGAGCCCTGGAGCAGGCTATCCAGAGAGTCTCCTTCTGTGGAGATTTTCCAAACCTGCCTGGATGCATTCCTGTGAGAACTACCCTGGGTAATGCTGCCAGGGCAGAGAGGTTGGACTGGATGATCTCTGGAGGTCCCTTCCAGCCTCTAAAGTTCTGTGATTCTGAAATATTCAATACAACATTGAGCTCCTTACACTGTATGGCCCTGAGTCTGGGAATAATGGTAGGACTTGCAGGAGGACTGGAGCAGCTGCTGATCAAGCTCTTCCTTTTATCCATCGTTGGAGAAGCCTGCACAGTGAATTTATGCTGGAAATCTGTTTAGCAAAAGAAAAATATGTGAACAAAAGCTGAAAGATATAGTTAAAATTATCTTTCTTCAGTATAAGAAAAGAAAGAAATGGTAATTCATGGTAACTTTCAAAGAGCACAATTTACAGGATCTATGTAGAAATGAAGTTTAACAGCTCATTGTTATGCTCTCAGCACACACAGTTCCTTCAGAACAAGGGCGTGTGCTCACACTCACAAAGCTACATCTTCTTACTCTGTGTGTCTTGACTTACATGGATGCCAAAGTATATCCATGTATGAATTCCTTTCAGCATATTCCTCCATTTCTTAAACTAAGCAAACTCACCAGCAACAGCTGTTTATGGACCTGGAGAAAGGCACAGTTAACATGCACATTTTATCACCACTGCTCTTCTGAATGGCCAATCTCTCACAGAAAACAGAGAATGCAGTGCAAGCCTCACTTGACATAATGATGGACCTTAGGTGATTTACAAATTCCACACTTCTGTTCCTTTACAAATGTGAGTTTCCACTATAGACTCTGCAGCAATGCTGAGGGTTCAGTATCTTTTAAACTCACCAAACAATCCAGTAGGTGATGGCTCCAGCTGCACTATTATGTGAAACACTCCTAGAGCAAGAGCTGCCATCATTTTTATGTATGTAATTTGTTACAGTGATTGCTTTGAGTATGAGCATGTTAAACTTCAGCAGCAACATTTTTACTGTGAACCATACAGGGCCACTGACTAACAAACTTGTAACATCTCACATTTACTTTTGGCCTTCATACTTGGAACTTTGGGGAATGTTAGCCACAAAAGCATCAAGTTTAGTTCCATGATCCCAAAGAGGCCTTTTTTCCCCCAAAGTCTACACAATACTTTCTAAGGCATAAGCACCAGTGAAAGACTGGTGAAAGAGAGCTTCCAGAGGAGGTTCCTGCTCCTCCCATTTCTCCTGACACAGACTGTCAGGTCACCCACCTGAAGGCAGGCTGATATGATTGCCATCTTTCAACTTGAGCCGGCTCCTCTTGAACTTGCCCATGCGTTTCTTCACCCGAGGCTTCTCCTGACACAGCTGGTGGATGATGATGTTGAGCTCCCTCTCCAGGATGTCAATCTCACGTTCTGCCAGCTCCTGCTCCCGCCTGCGTAGCAGCTCCTCGTGGTTCTTCTGTTCCACAGCAGCACGACTCAGCTCTTCTTCCCATGTGCGCAGCTCCTGCAGGAAGCCAGGGAAGGCCAAATGCAAAGCTACCTTGTGACTTGTCACTTAAGACTGGCATTACCTATTCTGAAGGTACAGCAGTGATGCAATGACTTGTGCTCACAGCACACTGTTTGAAGGCTCAGCTGAAAGCCAAAATCCTAAAGTAACCCTCAAGAACTTCTGTGCTTGCCATCTATGGCCCTTCATATCAGCACTGAGACTGGGACATCAGCACTTGTGAGGCCACAGCCAGAATCCCATGTCTGCTTTGGGGCTCTGCAGTGCAAGACAGACATGGACATACTGGAGAGAGTCCAAAGAAAGGCCATGAAGATGACAGAGACTGAAGCACCTATTTACTGAAGAAGTGCTGAGAGAAACAGGACTGTGTATCCTAGAAAAAAGAAGGCTGGGGGAATGGGAAGGCAGCTTTTATCACTGTATAGAACAACCTGAAGGGAGAGTGCAAAGAAGATAAAACCAGGCTCTTGTCAACAGTGCCCAGCACAAGAGGCAGTGGATGCACACTGAAACACAGGAAATTCCATCAGCATTACTGAGCACTGGCACAAGTGGCCCAAAGAGGCTGCAGAGTCTCCCTGGTGTTGCCACCTGGAGTTGCCACACTAGGTGACCTGCACAGGTCCCTCCAACCGTTGTGCACTTCTGAGAAAAGGCAAGGAGTCCTGAACTCACTGTCATAAGCAAGCATGCTGGGTACCTGACACCAACAGGGTTACAAGTCCACTGGAGAGGACTATGCATATGGCAACTAATTTAAGAAGACTTAGTCATAACTGGAAGAATTTATCCCGGTTTTATTGTTCAGTTAAGTACCTACATTAACTTTGGCATTGACTTTAACTCTTTTAAAAATAACCTTGCCATCTCATGCACCACAGAGAGAAGAAAAAAAGCCAGCTCTAATAAAAATGATTGAAGAAAACATCATCAGGAGGTCATTCCCATCATTTTCCACCAAGCATGGCTGCTCCTTAGGCATAAAGACACCTAGAGCAAGCTTTTCAATCTTTCCCTTGTTGACAACATGAATCAGCTGAAATTGTCCTTGACACCTCAAAATGTCTTCTCACTGCAGTCCTCTCACCACAAGGATGAAATAATTCAGCACTCAGAACAATTACCTCCAGCTGGCTAATTCCACAGCAGAAGGCAAAATCTGAATAATTCCAGTCAAACTTCAGAGAGATTACCAAATACATTCAAAAACCAAACCAAACTGAAACAACTCCACCACCCCCTAACTGTTGCCTGTACCCCACCCTGGAGGTTTAGTACATTTTACTCCTGAGGTGAATAGGGCAAAACAATTCTTTCCTCACTGCTGCAGAGGAATACAGACTCCAAACATGAGGGCAGCCTAGCTACTACTGTTTGATCTTGTGTTTGTCTGCTGAAGTTTCTAGTTTGCAGACACTCTTCCAGCACAGTTAAGCCACAGGATAACAGCAGCAGGGAAATGCCTATTAGCTGTTTTATTTTTCCCAAAAGCTACTACAATATGTGACCAGAAATGTTTTAAGTATTATTGTAGTGCTTCTCTTCCCTGCCCAAAGGTCTCCTTTTCTGTCTCTTAAACCCAGTTTATAAGCTCCAATGAAGTTGGCTGCTTATTGAAAATCTGGTTTCAGGCAAAAGACCATGAGCTTAAAATAAACATTGCTTTTGTGTCTTTCATACAACTGTGAAGAGAGCCTCTGTAAGGACCATAACATAGATGTAGCAAGCTGTGCTTTCCGCAAGTTCACCTGAAGAGAACTTCACCTTTTGCACTTCTACTCTGAGCCCGATGGCCACACAGCCCTATTGTTTCTCTTAGCATTTTTGTTTCCTGCTATTTACCCAAGTGGACTTCAATTGTAACAGTTACTGGACCATCCTCCTGCTGAACCTTCAGCATCCTCCTCCACTTCAGCTGTGCTCAAGACCTCAAAAACACAAACCTGACAGAAGCAAAGCCACAATATTTACTGGAGCATACATGCTGAAACTGCCTCTCCTGCTTTTACTGTTATCACTGAGCTTGTCAATTCAGATGCTCACCATGAAATAGCTACATCATATGCATTAAACAATGAAGGCAACTCATCATAGCAGTTTGCAGAGTGTATAATGCAGGCTCACTGCACTATGAGAAAGAGTAGCAGCTCAGGAGGCAGGTATTTACTGTACTCATGATCCTGCCCTTGTGTGCAGCATTACCTGCCATTGAACCAGGGACTTATTACAAGCTCTAGTAAAGCACATACAAAATTAATTCTGGGATGTACTGAACAATGATCTCTGATGAATTAAGAAATGGGAAAATTATGATTCAGAGAGCACATGCATGGAGAGTTTTTCTCTACTTACCTTTTCTTTGGCTCTGAGCTGATCAAACATCTCTTGGATCTCTTGTTTCCAGTCTTCCTGCAGGGAGTGGAAGGAATCTTTGGGCATTTCAAAGAAACCAGACTCTTCTATGGCAGTGAGATGGTCTAGGATACTGGCAAAAGAAGGTCGTGAGTGTGGGTCGGGGTTCCAACAATCTAGGAGAGAACACAGACAAGCAACTGTTCAGCATTCCTGAGCAGGGAGGTTCGGGAGGATGAGCAGCACTTGGCTGATCCCCAGTGGCTGAGAGTGGCATGCGCAGTGTCACCACACCCTTGCCATTGCCCCCTGGCATCGACTGCCCCAGCACACGATTCCTGCTTTCACACTTAGGTGCCATCAAACCTCACTTCGCATCTCGAACTACCTGAGCTCGAGGTTCTGGGGCAGGAATATGCCAAGAAAAGCAGAGCTTTACTCATTTCACAGAAACCTCCGTTTTCAAGTGTGGAGTAAAAAGTCATAAATCATTCCCTTACGTACTTTGCTTTACATTTTATGAACTCAGAGTGGAAATACTATGCAAGACTCTTGCAAATTCTTTGATCACACTTAGGCTGCAAAGTTAACAGCCTTACTGCCAGAGGGTAGTGATCAGTGCTCAACCTAATGCCAAATCCTTCGTGCTAAGATAAGGCACTGTGAGTCTCTTCCCCACAACTCAAAGCCTCCCCTGCAAAGCAAACTGGGCACAACTTGAGTGAAAATAGGAGATCCAAGTAAATAAGACGGTGCATTAGGACTTCTCTTATTTTAAGGGTTCTTTTTTATTGAGAGAAAATTGTCTATCAGGCCTTTTCTTTTGCTTTTAAGAGAAACCACAGAAACAAGCTTTTCATTTACAGGCTAATGCAATGACTTACCCAATTAGAGTGCTCTGAAAATGCAGATTTAAGATACCTCTCTTACCACATGATGCAACTCAACTAGCAATAGTAAAAAAGAAGGTACTCCTTTTACAGTGAGAGGAACTGAACATTGAAATCAGAAAATGGTATGAAGCAATTATCTCAAGCTACAAAGTCATTGAAAACAGATTCTTTAGAAAGGCAGTAAATCAAAATGCTTGATTTAACACTTCTGAACAGGAAATTCTCACTCAAGTCCTCCCTCTTTTTTCACCCTTCTTTTTCCTACTGCAGAAACGTTCTCATTCTGTATTATCCTCTACTGGCACTTACTCAGGTTCTTGTTCACCAAAGATCCTTATTCTCTTTAGTACTGCTGTTGTTGCTCAGCAAATATCTTATTCTCTTTAGTACTGCTGTTGTTGTTCAGCCAAGATCCTTATTCTCTTTAGTACTGCTAGGCGCCTGCGTACCAAAACTTGAGAAGAGCCATAGAGATGAACTGATCATTCAAGTCTATTTTAAAGGAATCTGGGCATGAATGTAAGGAACTAACCCCCAGGTCTTTCTTGATATGCTCATACTATTATTGCTCTAAATGGTCACTGGATCCAAAACACATTTCTGCAGTGTGAAGCAAGAGTTGTAACAATGTTCCAAATTTTTCTATACCTTATACAGCTGGGGAAAAAAAAAACCAAAAAAAAACCTCTTAAAAAAAGTTTGGTGGTGATGTTCTGAAAGCCATTCATCAGTTTTGTGGCTAGAAATAGAGCCAGGAGCAGATGTCACTAAAATTAAGTAACACTTAACAATATCTGGGCAGTTGCTGAAGCTTGGTTTTCCACATCTTCTACTAAGATTTTTGCATTTGCAAGCTTTGGTTTCAAAACCAAAGCTGCTGGTATGGAGATGCTGGCATTTAAGCATCTGGTCAGGTTCCAGGAGGCATAGGCTGGAAGACATTTCTCTTTAGGGATTTCCAATTGCTTCTCTTACCAGAATGGAGAGCTGAGGACGTTAAAGAGAGCTCTGAAGGTCCCCTGCTGCTGACCAATTAGTAGCAATGGGTGATACAGCTGGACTGTCAGCACCATAATCCCTGCCTCTTTACCCCAGGTTTTAAGCATAGCAAAGCAAACATGACCCAAAGTAAAACAAAATGCTGCAGCCAGCCAAATGCATGAATGAGTGAACAGGATAACTATGCAGGTGGCCCGTGGCTTTTATTTTCCCAGGCCTAGATCTGCCATTCTTTGCACTAATGAGGACAGTTGTAACATACAAGTCTTTTCTCTGAAGAGGGAAAGTCCAGCTTTGTTGTCTCATTGAAGACCACCAGGGCAGTAATTCAAAAGTAAAAGCAGCATTAGGGGAACAAGAGTTCACTGGAGATGGGAAACAGCCTGTTTGAAAAAACAGTTTTGCAGCAGCAGAAAGTAATTGTTTCCTTGTTCTCTTCTTCCCCCTGCACCTGGAGAAGCCAAGCCTTCCAAAGCCGTGAGGGTGCTCACCCCTGTGTGCTGGGTTCAAGCTCAGGCCATGTGCCTCTGCCTGACTTTCCCAAGAGAGGGCATTATTTTAAACTCCAGCAGCAGATACCTCACTCACACTTCAGAAATTCTCGGTCCTTGGTTTAGGGAACCAGGTCAAAAGTGCCTTAGCAGAGCACTAGAGCTATATGTATTTTCTTGCTTCACATTGCTTCCAAGCTACACCTGCAACTCTTCTGCTCTTTGCTGCATATTCTGGTTCCAGCCAAGACTGAAATTTTCTGCTTCAATGTAACTGGTACCTGTAGCCTACAGAAAAGGCTAGAGGAATGAAAAAGCATTCTAAAAGCTGAGAAATCAAGAGGAAACATTTTCTTGCTTGAAACAAACACCTTTTCTGGGGCTAAAAACACCACCAGAGGCCCCAGGATATCAGTTTTATGTTCAGGCTCATCCTTTGCTAACTAAGACTGCAAAACAGAATTGGTTTGGTTGATAGAAATCTTTAAGGTCATCAGGTCCAACCATGAATACAGTACTGTAAAGCTACAACTAAAGCACAACTATACACCTTTTAAATGCCTCCTGGGATGGTGACTTACATCACTGCCTTGGGCATCCTCTTTCAGTGCTTGACAACACTTTCAGAGAAGAAAATTTTCCTCATATCCAACCTAAATTTTCTCTGCCACAGCTCGAGGTCATTTTGTCTCATCCTGTCACAAGAGACTCCTACTTGCTACAGCCTCCTTTCAGGTAGTTGTGAAGAGCAGAGCAATAAAGTCTCCCCTGAGCTTCCTTTTCTCCAGGCTAAACAACCCCAGGTCATCGCTTATGTCTTGTGCTCTAGAGCCTTCACCAGCTTCATTGCCTTCTCTGGACACTCTTCAGCACCTCAGTGTCCTGGTTTGGTTTCTCATATCTGTTTTCTCTTTACCTCAGTGTTTCCTTATACCAGGCAGGTTATAAATATTCTTATTGTATATAAACACCTCCTGTATGAGGACAGGCTGAGAGAACCAGGCTTGTTCAGTTAGACATTGGAATCATCTCCCAAGGGAAGTAGTGGATTCCTCTACACTGGACAAGTTTAAGATTCAGCTTAGCAGGCTGCTGGGCCAGCTCATACTATCACTGAAAGAGGTTGGACCAGCAGATCCTTGGGGTCCCTTCCAACCTGCCATTCTGTGAGTCTGGAAAACCTTGAACACAGGAACGCTGAAAAAACCACTAAAGGTGCTACTTTCTAAGAAGGAGGGAAAGAAGCTCAGGAGCTATGTGAGTAATTGCAACAGCCAGCAGAGCAGGTCGCATAGGCACACCCCAAAAGCTACCTCATGGAATCCTTTCTAGTAAGTACAGCAGCTCTGACAATACGTTTCTGTGTTTACTTCACCTTGGGCATGAACTACCTCCACACACAAAGCAGAAAATCAAATCCTTCTGACAGAAAACTTGGGTTGTTTTCAAATGCCAAAGCCAGATTTAAAGCCTCTCCCTGAAATGTCAGTAGAATAAAGTTTCATTTCCAATCAGTGCCGAGCAAGTTGCTCAGGCTACAAATCTCAAAAGAAGTCAAAGACCTCAAAGTACACTAGAATCTGTGAACTTGTAGTGGTGGGCAGTCTACACTACTAGAAACAGCAAGCTAGATGATGCCCACAGTAGAAACAGGCAGGGCTATTTCTTTCACACACTGCTCATGTAAGAGATTAACTGCCACAGCAAAGAGCCAAGCCTAGCACCACTGAATAAAGGCACCTGAGCAATCTCTGCTCTTGGGTAGCAAAACCAACACAAGTAGGCAATGCTCAACAACCCTCTCCAGAGGCCTCCATTTCTTACACCGCAGCTGGCTTACCTTCCATGAGTTTGGCAAAAGGCTCTGGACAGGTGGAAGGGATGGGCAGGGCGAGTTTGTTCATGGCCACGCCATAGGCTACCGCAAGACCATCGATGCCTCGGAAGGGTACTTCTCCTGTCAGCAGCTCCCAAAGCAGCACACCGTAGCTGAGCCGGAGAGAAGAGAAAACACAACAGCTGTTGGACCTGCACACCGCCTTCGTGAAGCAACAGGAAAGGATCTGAACCTGCTGGGGCGAGTCTGCTGCGCTGCACAAACGGCAGCTTTCCAGATGGGCTCATCCTGGCAGCCTGCAGGGTGATGGATTTTAATTTACCTGCTCTTTTAACTAAGCCTGGAGCAGAGGCTGTTCCCACATTGCAGGCAAAAACAATCTCCTCTCTTGAAACTGGGAACAAACAATATCTCCTTGGAATATGATCACTGCTTCCAGGAAAGCTGAGCCAGAGACAGCTTTTGCATCCTTAGTGACCTGACAGGTTTTTCTCCTGTTCATGTTTTACTCTTCTGAACTCATTAACCATCCACTATGTTCTCTGGTGGCAAGTTCCACGAATTTAATGATGCACTGCCAAAAACACTTTTTTGTTTGGCACTTGTCACTTTGCAATTTAATTTGCTTCCCTGTAGTTCTTTCAGCACAAGGAAGAGTGAGCATACGTCCCCTATCAGCTCCTTCCATACCATCCATGACTTCACAGGTGCCCACCACTCTGCCTACATCATCTTCTTTCCAGCCTCCAAAATCCTAATCTGGCTAAACCCTAATCAGGTTACTCTCCTGAATAGAAACCATTTCCTATCTTCCACTGCCCTTGACATCTTCTCTACCATCTCATGCCCCTTAAACTTTTTTATGTTGGAATGACCAAAATCACATCACGGTTCAAAGGCATGGGGAGGTTCTGTATTTCCTGTTTTCTTCTTTCTTCCTTTAAATTTTAATTTGCCACTTGCCTTTCTGACTCCTTACAAAGTGAGCCACGTTACTCACAGTAACTCCAACAGTTTTTTACTGAATCCTAACAGTAAAATGTAAATCCTGTTATTGTACATGTGGAATTCTCCCATGGCTACCAGGTATATCACCATTTTGTCACTTTCATCATTCAGTATAGTAAAATTCATCCTCAGCTCTCTACAGAAGATTCATTTTTCTTATCCTGAATATTAAAAAAGTATAATCACCTTTTATGGCTTTTTTTCCAAATCACTTGTGATTATGCTGAACACAGAATTCCCCAGCAAGAAGAGATTTAACTCTTTTAGCAATTAAAATTTGACTAGATGATGAGAAACAAACTTCCCCTCTCTTCCCACACTCATTTATTGTGAAAGCTTTTGACTGAAGATTTTGTTGAGTTTTCATACATCCAAATATGGTATAAGCAATTCTACCACTTCTGCACATACTCACTAATTCACATTTTCCTTCCTCAATAGCTGACACTTCCCCAGATATGCTCACATTTCCACCAACTGCCCCACTCCACCATTTAGCAGAACTGAAAATCAGCCTTGCTGATCCTCAGGAAGCTCTTTTAAGACCTGTCCCCATGTTTGCTGCCTCCCATTCCTCTGGTATTAAGGCAGCACTAAGCAACAGACTCCAAAGCACAGCTATTAACTCAGCTGGCTACAGCTATTAACTCAGCTGGCTTTCATGTTCCAGTAGGAAACCTGAGCTTAGTGTAAATGCCAGCAATTTGGTACTGTTCCTTTCATAAGGCAGCTTAACACCTCTGTGGGCAGCACCTCACTGCCCACTGGAGGTGTCCTCAAAGAGAATTTTTCATCTCAGAAAGCCTCTCTTTGCTCCATTCTAGCAGACAAAAGTCATCAGGTTTTTGCTGCCATAGCCTTATCTTCTTCGCAGTCATATCTTGGTCCCTTCTGGGCTGAATGTTCTCCTGCAGGGTTCTCACCTATGTTGCATTTGAAAGCAACTGATTTATTTTTATGCTTTTCCCAAGAATGTCCTCCAAAAAAGTTTTAATTTTTCTAAGTGTTTTACATTCAACTTGCCAGCACTTAAATCCTTGCTTAATTATCCCCATTTGGATACTGGTTCAGCATTTGGAAGGATGTCTTCCATGGTCTCCTCTGCGTCATCTCCTTGATTTGGTTGAAGTCTTTTCTATACATTCACTCTGAGATTTGAACGTAGTGTCCTTAAAATATATCCAAGTTGTGTGTTCCCTTTGTTACTTTTACACAAAATTCCACAACGTTCATCAACTTGATATTAAACAGTATTGTAATGGAGTAATTCTTCCTAGATGCTCTTGCAAAGCCATTCAATCTAAGGTCTGGAGCGTCCTGGTCTAGTGGGAGGTGTCCCTGCCTGTGGTGGGGGGTTGGAACTGGATGATCTTTGAGGTCTCTTCCAACCTAGACCATTCTATGATTCTATGATTCTATAAGTATGCATATATTTGACCGTGCTCTTACAGTGCAACTTGGAAGGCCTCCAAGCATAGCTGCAGACCAAATGTCAAACTGCTTCTCCCCCTAGTGACTTCCCTGAATGACTGCTCCATGAAAGGGTCATTTCTGAAGTTAAACAAGGAATCCCTTCTGATTTCAAAGCAAGGACTGCCCTATCCATCTGGGAGATAACTCTCACTATCACAGCCTGCACTCTTGTCACTTCCCTCCCAACCCTGACAAGCCTTGAAGATTCAGTGTAAGTGGTGCCAGGTCAGCTGAGGAGTCTTACTCCAACTTTTTCTCTTTAGATATGGGATTTCAGTCACCAGGGATTCCACCTTTGTCACTAGCACTGCTAATTTACTTTACTAAGGAAAACATATCTTTTCACCTAGACAATCTTTTACATTTTCCCCACATGATTCATACTCTTGGTACTATAATGACAATTGATTATTTCTTTCCATCTCAATTTCTTACTCTCTTAAAAGCCTAACTTGAAAGGAACCCCCACAGTTTAACCATCTCCTGTTTTCATAGAATTGTCAGGGCTGGAAGGGACCTCAAGGATCATCTAGTTCCAACCCCACACTCTGAGCAAGGAGCACCTCACATTAGGTCATGTTGCTGAGGTTGGCCTCCTGGGGTTCATAAGACACAGAAAATGAATACGAGACAGACTATACATCTGTCCTGCCTAAATCTGATTTCTTATTCATATTACTTCTCTGTCTGAATGCAGTGTGGATACCAAAACATAGGAAAAGCCACCAGAGGTGTGTACTTCAGCAGCAGTGCTGGAGAAAGCACATATTAGATATTTCTCTCAATGGAAGGGTTAGGAAAGCACTTCCGGTGTGTTTAAAGCATTTCTTTTGCAGAGTAATTTTTGAAAGCCAAGAGAATAGGCAGATTGGTTCTTCTACCAGGACACCAGAGGTATACATTGCAGGGAAGCTCCCTCTGGCTCAAGTGGATGCCATCTCTTCTCCACCTACACTCCACTGCTGGGAATGCTGCTGCTCAGAACTAGGGGAACACTACTGTGTAGCATTTGAGCACAATCAGCCCAAGTGACTGAACAGCCGGCGAGGTGCTGAACAGGCTGTTTGTCATCAGCTCTCAAGCAGGGGATTGGGAATTACAAAGGAAAAAGCCAGGGACAGAAGAGATTTACACACAGAGAAGGCATAGAAAGAAGGAAACAAGGGCCCCTCCTCATTCTCAGCAGGGATGAACAAAAAATGACCAAGCTCATTTATTTTTCCAGCATCCAGGAGTAATTTTTGGACTTTAATTACAAAATGAGCCATGTGATACAGACCATGTGCCCAAGTCAACTGACACTTGTATGAATAATTAACCATCTCCCAGTGATCCAGTAATCCCTTAAGCCATTTAACATCAGGTTCAATCCTACACACTGGATTTTCAGGGAGAGGAAGGCTGGAGGTCTGCAGGATTTCACATGTGATTTTGCCACCTTCCTTGGAAATCTGTGAACTCAGAAAAACACTCAGTCATCTCTTCTCTTGTGGCTGTACCACAGGTTCCTCTTGTCCATCTCCCTAGGTTCATCACTTCCTATGTGCAATGAGCTGTTAGAGCCCAACAAGGAGAACTCAGCAACAGCAAAACCTAGCATATTAGTGTTAAGAAAAGTATCTCCATTTTACACTTGAATGGCTATGAGCAGCTCTGCACGTTACTGGACTGGCACTGCCAGAGATGATGCTTTGTGTCCCTGCCCATGTTAGGAGGTTTGGAACTAGAAGAGCTTTAGGGTTCCTTCCAACCCTAACTATTCTATGAGCTATGGATATAATTCCTGCTGATTTCACTGTTGTCAGCTGTGTATGCTTCTGCCATTGGAGCTCCTAGTCAAAACTTTTCTGCCAGGTGGTTCACTGCACATGGAAGGCTACTGAAGCCCACAAGCAGCCAGCTGTGGATGGAAAGGCTGGACAGAACTTGATCCAAACTGGGTATTCTAATCAATGAAGCTCCTCCACCAATCCCCAAACACCTGAAACATTGTGATGTGCTAATCAGATGGGGTTACACTAAATTCCTAATCGCTTCGCTCATCTCAAGAGCGCACAAATCTCAAACTCCTCTGCATTTCGGAACATGAGGAACTGAGATGAAGGTTGTGGTGGCTTTATGTTCCTCATACTGGCTTTTGCCTTTTGAACAGCACAAGCCAAAAAGGAGGTGTGTGCAGTAAACTGAAATGCACTTAAAGTGTAATGACAGGGGAATCTCAATTGTATGCCTGCTAACACTGGCTTGCTGCACTGTGCTGGATAAGCTGCAGCATCTGTGCCTCAACTTCACCCCTGTAAATCCAAAGCAAATACATGAATACTCTCAAACACACAGGCAGATTTACAGGAACTGCTATGTTCAAGTGAAACTGTAGTTCTTTTGCCTTCTGTGCAATATAAGCACAAGGGTTTTTCTACATAGCTAAAGCTTGGGAGTGCAGCATAGCACATGTCAAAGCAACAGAGTTTGACTAGCAAGATGTACTAAGCACTGTTGTTATCAACAAGCTCTACAGTGGCCCAGGCTCTGGCAATAGACACCTGGAGGATGGGAGCATTCTCAGCTTCCTAACTTCTTTACCAACCCTTCTTTACAGTGCTGAGGTCAAAACCAACAAAACAAAACAAATCTTAAAAAAAATAATCTAAAAGCAAAACATCCAAACAATAACAAATTATGATTTTTTTTAGACAGATCTTCACACCTGTTTGGAAGGAATTGCATGAAGCAGTTATTTATTGTAAGATTAACTCTGGAAATTTCAGCCTTAGCAAGCATCTTTTTCAGCACCTTCTTTATCTGTTTGTGCAGTGAGAACACAAGCAGAATGAGATTCTTTTTAACAGCTGAGCAGCAATTCAGGCAGCAGTATTATTCTAACAAGCTTTAAGGAAAAGGTGTTGAAATAAAAGGGTTTGTGAATGTTAGAAGACAGCAACAGCCAGTTTTGTGGAGGCTGCACAGCCTAGTTGGAAGGCTGTCAGGCACAAAACCTCCATCAACTCAAGTGATTAACCAAGGGGTTGAAGTGGACAAGAGGAAGGCCATCTAATAGGATAAAAAAGTTCATCCTGTTAAGAATTTCAAGTTGCATTCTTGGGTAGGACAGGATTTATTACACACGTCCACGACTGCTTACAGTCACTGACACAAGCACTCACCCTCTGCATACGTGCCTCAAGCACCATGCTCATTCCAGCTTACTGAGCTATCACTCAAGATTTTGGGCACCAGAGAGAGAGGTCTATTCAGAAACAGTTTAATAGCTCTCATTAATGTTTATAAATATGTGAAGGGTGAATGCCAGGAGGACAGAGCCAGGCTCTTCTCAAAGATGCCAAATGACAGGGCAAGGGGCAATGGGTGCAAGCTGGAGCACAGAAGGTTCCACGTGAGCATAAGGAGAAACTCTTTCACTGGGAAGGTGGCAAAACACTGGAATGAGCTGCCCAGAGGGGTTGTGGAGTCTCCTCCTCTGGAGACATTTGAAACCTGCCTGGATGTGTTCCCGTGTGACCTACTCTAGGTGATTCTGCCCTGGAGGAAGGGGGGGGGGTGTGTTTGTGTTAGAGGATATTTTGAGGCCCCTTCCAAACCCTGATGTTCTGTGATTCTGCAATGATGATGATCCCCTGTTTAAAGAAGGGCACTAAGAGAACTAGCCTGTTCTCAGACACAATCAGAAAGGGCTAAAGGAATCTGAAAACCAGAAACACAGTATTCTGAAAAACTAACAAATCATTTCAGTTATTTGCAAATCTTCAGTCCTGATGCGATTCACAGTCCTTAGTGACCAAGCCAGCACTGCTGCACAGCTACAAAGGGACTTGAGCTTCCTCCATGAAAATCAGCATTGACCTATTAAGCCTTATCTTTTTTAAATGAGATCATATTGGCACAGAACATTTACTGATCCATTCAGAGCGTGCCCAGATTGTTAAAGTTACAAGGAAGAGAGAAATTATTCCACTTTTCCCCCAGATTACCCTTAAATGTCATGTGCAGAGAAGGTGCACAGCCTTGAGGTTTTCATTTCTGCCAGACATCACTCAAAGTAAGAGCCTGGTTCACGTTCAATTCATCTCAGATTAACTACAGACGCTACCACGTATAATTACAGAGTCTGAATTTTATCCACTACTATTATTCTGCAAAATATAAATTCTTAGGCTTATCACAAGGCAATACATGATCTACTCAGCAAAACTGGAAAAGGAAAATTAAAATCCCTGAGCCAAATCTCTGCTGTAGGAGCCAGACAGCTCTTGACAGCTGGGGTATTTCTTTATCCTGACAGAGTTCACAGCACGCACACACTTGTGTGGGAGCATTACTGGCCAGTGACAGAATCTTACTGGTCTAGAGACAAAGTCACCCTGACATTTCAATACCTCTCCCTCACAGGAAAAACAAAATTCTTTTTACTTCATCTGTTTCAGGTATCCAGTACCACTGCCACATCACACAACATCCAGGAAAGCCACTGGCCTAGAACAATTCACTGAACTCCTGATTTACTTAATGGTTCACTTAATGGTTATATTCAGACTCGGTTTCTGGAAGCCTCTGGGCCAATCTGTGCACTCCTGCCCAGCAGTGCAGCTCCTCTTCTCAAAAATCTCCCTGCGTGACTGTAACAGACAATGCAGGCTTGCAAATCACTACTTTGGGACTGCATACCAAGATGGACCTAGAGAAGGTATTATTTTATTTGGAAGACTAAAGGGGTGGAAATAATTCCAAAGATTACTATGAAAATGAAAAACGTTGTCTTGGGGCTGATAACACCACAGGGAATTTGATTAGGTACAGTGTGCTTGTGCACATACAGCTCAGTGACAGATTACAGCCAAAGCAAATTCCTTAGCAGTGCTAAAAGTGTAGCACTTTAAAGCCCTTCATAGATTGTTTTGTGGCCTTTGATTATGTCAGCCAACAGCCAAAGGAGCTCAAAAAGCTTGTGTCAGATAAAGCAGGGGGAACTGGGATTATGAATCCTAGGATAATACAAATGTATGGAACGAGACAGACGTAGAGACGTGCAGGAGCTGCTCCTCCACTTCCTACAGGAAAGCTCCCAAGCCCCACACATTTACAATGACTGCAAAGTATTCTGAGAGTCTGCTGGATGCAAAGCTGGTGGGGAATGTTTCCTCAAGAGCTGAATTTTAACACTGGGTGCACCATGAGTGGTCTCATTACTCGTTAGTGACCAATCACTGAATGTCAAACCAATACCTCCAGACATCGCTGCCCTTGGAGAACATGGAGGAGCGGATGACCTCAGGAGCCATCCAGGCATATGTCCCAGCTGCGCTCATTTTGGTGGTTTTATGCCACTCCCTGGCCAGGCCGAAATCCGTGATCTTCAATATCTTGTTGCTCAGATCTCCATTCTCCACCTTTTCGAGTATCAGTACTGGAGAAAAGGGGGGTGGGGAATAAAAGGTACGCAGAGTAAAGCTGGCATTTGTGCAAAATAAAAACCTTCTGGAGACCTCGGGAACTTCAGCACACTCCCTGACTCGCAGCTATCCACAAGTTATTTTAAGCTGATCCCTTGGTCTGACAAGTGAGCAGCTGGCTAGCAAATCACTTCAAATTCAAGCAAAACACCGAGCCCCACTGAACAGGTAACAACATCGTTATTTAACACAGTGCCCAGTGCCATGCTGCAGAGTATTGCTCTGGCCAAAGGGCGTGAACCACTGTAACTTCTAGACATCCAGAGAAGGGAAGACATTGCCTAATTAATCCCCTCTCAGCAAGCCAGTAATAGCGTCTTTTTCTTGAACTGCTTAGAGGATTTTTATCCTTTTTTAAATCCAGACACACGGAGAGGCTGGGTACAGGCCAATGGCTTTGGGTGGAAGCTCTGCATGCAGAAGTCACAACAAAAGAAGGTGGATGAGCTACAGCCACGTGCCAAATCCCACATCTCATGAAGACCACCGAGTCATAGGATTCCCTTTCTCATTACTAAGAAACTATTTTCTTTCCTTAAGCTCCCAAGTTGCCACCATGTGTCAGTGATAAAGGAGGCTAGAGCCAAGAAATAACAAAAAGCCAAACTTGAGACTGAACTCAAAAAGGCTTTGGTATAAGGCTTCACCCAGAGAACTGTGAAATGAGTGTGACCCAGGGGCTCTGGCCTGCTACCCACCCTGCTTTAGCAGCACCTCATTATCCTCTTTACCTTAAAGTGACCACACCAGTTGTGCCAGCAAGCTCACACCAAGCAAGAGAATATAATGAGCTACTAAACATCCATAACTAACAGAGCCATCAGTCTGCTAAACGATTTCCAGCCACCTTGCAAAGGGCCAAAGTCAAAAATATTTGTATTGCTATAGTAGATCCTTGCCTGTAACTGTGAAGTCATGGGACTAAGACACCATCATTATGCAGCTACTCTGGTTTTAATGTCATTATAAAGACCTATTCCTAGGAAACAAGTTGGGCTTTTTTTTTCCCCCTCTATTTAATGTGTGCGTGAACTGAAAACAAAACAAACAAGCAGAAACAAAAACCCCAAACACACAACCCAACAGCCACAGGTCATCACAAAACCTACAAAAGACAAAAGCTTTACAAAAATTACCAGCAGTGAAAAGACTCAAGTATTAGTCTCAAGCTAACAGAAAGGGGAGGCAGGAGAGGGATAGGGATTAAAAATCTTGCATTCATTCTCATGTTTCTCTCCAATAATCAAAATGAGCTCTCCCATGAAATAGCAGCCAAAATTGTTATTTCAAGCCTTCTGCATAGTAAGTGATACGCATCTAGGTTAAAATAGGGCATTTTTTGTAATGAAAGCGAAACAGACTCTGTTCTCTGAGAAAAAAAAAAACTAGTACTTCATTAAAGGTTGTGAGGCAAGTCAAGATGTGAGTGAAGTAGACTTAGGGGCAAGCTCTTGGTTCTTGCCTCTGGCAAAATTCCTGACATTACTGAGTGCTCCATTTTACTAATTGCAGAGAAATGAGGAGTTTGAAGCCTAGGGCTACTATTCTCTTCATCTGGATATGTACAGCCACACTTTGGTGTAGAACAGAACCACAAGAAGAAACAAAGGCACAAGAAGAGGCTTCCTTTGTGCCTCTTGCAGCAAGTCTAACTTTTCTCCTTCCTTCTAGCAGGTAAAGAACTGCTAAGAACTTGCTCACAAGTCGCTCGACAATTGCTAGAGTGCAAAACTTCCCAAAACATACATGCCAAGTTTCTTTTTATAACATGTACCACCCACTCTGCCTGAAGAGCTGGCAGAGTAACAAAATCCAATTTTAAATTTAAATGCAGCAATATATAGGCAGTCGTACAGTGAAGTTGAAAAGATAATGTGAAACTCTGAAACCAGGGAGCATGGGTTTGGGGTTTTTTTGCTTCCCTACATAAGCACAAGCAAATTCCTTGTACGTGAGGTAGATCAGATTCTGCATAACAGAGCTCAACAGCAGGACAGAGCATCAGAATTGTACCTACCTTCCTAGCAAGAGGTTATTTAAATCTAATTACCTCGATTTGTACTACATCCTTACAAAACAATTAAGTCTCTGCACAGATCCTTTGTACCCATGAACTTATTCTTTGGTTAGATGTAGGCTAAGTACAATAAATTACCATGACAAAAGACCAGAGAGAAAGACAATGAAAGAGTTGCCTTTATTGAAAGTCCTTGAGTT
Organism: Psilopogon haemacephalus; assembly: GCA_013396835.1. NCBI lineage: Eukaryota > Metazoa > Chordata > Aves > Piciformes > Megalaimidae > Psilopogon > Psilopogon haemacephalus. The sequence continues at coordinate 320,802 of VWZI01008169.1, read as the reverse complement.
CTCAGTTACATCCTTGGCTCCCCTTTCATTTCCTTCTAATAATAATAATCATCCTTCAACCCCAAGTTATAAAAATTAATTCTAAGAATTGTATCTCTCTCCAGCATCTATTTCAGTTCTCCTTACCTTGGTCAACACTGGCAGGCTCACCTGTAACTGCAAGAACTCTCCCAAACACATATGTCAGCTTTTAGAACCTTCCCCCCTTGAGTTTGCACAGATTTCAAAGACAAATCTTGTAAATAGGTGAAATATTAATTCCTTTCTGGTTCCTCCTTAAACACCTCTTTCATGGAGAGCACATAGCAGGTTGCTAGGACACTACCGATGCATTTTTCCCTCATGCCAACCAATATGGTCTCATCTTCTTGTGAGCTTTATCTGCAGCCAGGTTTTACCTCTTGTTTAATACTTTTGCGTGCAAGTTCCCTTCTGCAAGGGAAAAAAAACAAACGCAGGATCTACAGCAAAACATTTCTCTACCAAGGCAGCAAATCTTCTCATGCTGGTCTGTTGATTTAAAAGATATGTACAAGATTAAATAACTTTTTTTTTGCTTTTAAATCTTTCCATATTCACAGCCTTGAAAAGAGAAACTGTTTGGTAGGAAAGATCCTGGGCCTGGTTTTCAAGCTGGAGAAGGAGAGCAGAATCAACAGGAAGATGCAGAATGTGTGTTGGCTTGTTAGTGGTGGATCAGCATGTTCTTGTTCCAGCAGGGCCCAAACAAGAAAGTTCTCCCTGGTGCAAACCACAGAGCCAGCCATGCTGGAGATGGAGGTGTGCTAGGTACCACTGCTCCTAACAACTCAAACGGATTTTCTTTCTCTGTAGTACAGGCTACAAGCTGTAGCAGTCAACTGGCAGTGTGCAGCTGGGCCTGGTGAAGCAAGCCAGGTATTATAAACCCATTCAGAGAGCATGGGGACCCAGCTGCTAGAGTAAAATCACTTCATAGAGCAAATCACCAATAGCACATTCTTTGCACACTGCGAGTGCAAAGCAAAGCACGGTGGCACACACTGGCATTGAAATCTGTTAGGAGCTCCAGGTGAAGGGTACATGTGCTCTTACAAGAGCAATAGTCCAGAAGTGCCTACATGTATTTCCATGTATGCCTGTAAGATGTGAAACCTGCCCTCTGGAAAACAAGCACTTGACAACAGGAAATTAATTCCAGTTCAGGTGACCACTCTCCAGCAAGACAGCTCTCGAGGTGCCCCAGCTGAGCAACAGAAGAGGAATGTGATCCAAATAAGCCTTGGTATGTCCCAGCAAGACCTTACCTTATAGGTACATATGGTTCTGATGTGCAATTTCAAATATTAAGAATTTGTTTAAAATCTTATTACCGCAAGGACTCAAAAAAATCATTACTGATCATTATTTGACCCCATTGCTTAATTTCTTGAGAGCCAAGCAGACTACAAGTTCTTAAAGACAATTACCAATCCAGACAGGTTAGGTCTTAGTTCAGATGGGTACAAAGGCACAAATTAAACACTGGGCCACTCTTATCCAGAGTATGAAGGCAGGCAGTCTTTTTTTTTTTTCAAGTGAAAATGTCTTTTGAGGTTTCTTGATATTCTTTGAGAACATCTTTCACGTCTTAAAAGAAGCACCAGGAGTATTTCCAGATCACTCTTGTGAGAAAGTTTCCTGAAGTGCAGGTAAAGAAGTAGGCACCATATAAAGAAAGGCTTGGGTAAGGTAACCAGAGACAATGAGCCAGCACCTACTGGCTTGATGGTGAGACAGACTAACAGTGTAAGACAAAACTCAAAGATCTTTTAACAAGACTCAGTCTTGGGCAGTCCCTGGTCACACTGTCTGACACTACAGCAAGTAAACAAACAACTCCGTACTGCTAGAGGTGAGAAAACTTTTCACTGTTACATTTTCAGTACTTTTTAGAACAGGTTTCCATCTATGTGATGCTTTTGCTTCTGCTCAAGCCAAGCCAAGCTGCAGATACAAAGAGGAAAGGCAGCACTGCCTGGGTTGCTTTCATCACTAACTCCACAGCATTCTCAGCTGTCTCAGAGCTGTAGGTGGCAGTGGGCAATCTGCTCTCTGCACATTCAGGATTCCTTGTGTCTGGGACTTGGAGACTTCATTGGCAGTTACACCCATGCTCATGGCACAGCCTGCAAGACCACTCCAGCTACTAATTAGCCTTTCTGTAATTGTGTCCTTTGATTTCTCTTTACTGCCACGAATGAACTCAGAAATCAAGACCCATGTTATCAGAGAACCACTGTTAGTAAACAAGTCCTGGCATTTACCTCTTTAGAATCACAGTGATACGGAAAAGCAATTTCCATAAGAACAAGTCCAATTGTTCAAAGTATATTTTGTTTTAGTTGTTTTGACTGTTGAAGCTAGTTCAGAGGCCAGAGCAGAGCGACAAGCTTACAGAGAGCAGCTTCAGTACACTCTGCAGATCACTGAGTGCTGGCCATGGAAATCTCTCATCACGTCTAACACTCCTCGGTTACCAGGCAACACCAGATGCTGAAACACAAGTGTCACTAGAGACCTTCTGATGCCACTGAAGTTTCTCATTTCAGTCTCAATCTGCACAAAGAATGAAGAGTAAAGACTTAACTCAGCTAGTGCTGGTACCATTTAAAGATGATTTCTTAGCAAGCACATGTGGGGAAAGAACTGATGATGTACCCAAGATCCTCTTATCCTTCTTTGTGACTTGAGCTAGCAGCTTTCCTAGCAGACTTGGAAGTGGCCATTTTACCTTCTCCAGTCTAAGTATTATTGTGATGAACAGCCACCAGGCTTTTGACAGAGTCCAACGTTAGTCCTACCAAAAGCAATCAAGTTCATAGAAGTGATTCCAGTGATCACAGATTCCCAGTTTCCCAAGTCATGGCTGTAGATCCATGACATCAGGAAGAATGAGGGCTTGCTTTCTAGAGCAAGGGCCAACTCCCATGCTTTTATTGTTTAAACAAAGATCTGGAAACAAAATAAGACTTCACTGAAACAGGTCCACTGAAGCATAGTGGACACAATAGTATCTGACACTGACCCAGCTCTTCCTCCTGCTCCATCACATATCCCCTCATTATGCTCTACTATAACGCCTTAATACTCAAAGCAATACAGAAACAACTTGATTATGACTTCTAAGGTGATAATATACTTCAGCCTTCAATTGGTTGCTGTTACTGGATCTTCAGTTCTATCTTGTTATCAGAAGTCATCGTGGAGATGCTTGCTCTGTGGGGCACTAGACAGTGCCTTCATAGAAGGATAGAGCTAAGGCTCCTGGTGGTGTCATGAGACTGTTAAGAGTGGTTCTAAAGGTGGAACTTTGTGTTAGAACACTGAAATTCCACTAGCAACTCATGAGCCTGCACTAACATGTTTAAGATTTGGACTATATGTCCCTTAGAATATTCTGTGTCCTTTCATAAGGAGAAATAACTGCAGTGAAAACACTGAAACCTGCAGCTACACATTTTTGTTACTAAGACCATCCTGTACTAGTGCCCCAAACCACAGGTTTGTTCCAAGTGGGCAAACCAGAGGACTGAATTAATTCTGAAGGCACTCACAGACTAGATGCTAGCCAGCTTTCAATTCTGCCATCAATTGTGAGACAAAACCACAGAAAGGCTGCTCTGGAGCCAAGTGACAAATGTGCATGAAATAGATGTACAACTACCACAGCCTCACCTGTTTCAAGGTAAATTTCTTCCCCTTCCTCCTCACTCCATCTTCATGGATCATTCAGGAGAAAGCTGGCTTAGATGAAACAAACTCCCAGCATCTCAGAAAGCAATCTTTCTAGGGCCCAAACACAGTCAGAAAAGACAAAGCCTTTCCAGAAGGGGATTCCAAGCATAAGCATACATGCTCTGAATTACTCTCCACAGGAGACTGTCTTGGCACATTTGTGCCAAGTGTCCAAACGCAGACCACATGGATCTCTGTGATCTGGTATAAGTGAGCAATTTCAATTAGAGGAGCTCCCCAACACAGCAGATGTTAGAGAGCCAGCTGGTCAAAAACAATTTACTCGTGCTTGAAAGATTATCTCAGGGTCCTAAAATTTTGTTAAGTTAGGTTTTCAGAAATATATCTGTCCTACTAGGAGAGCAATGATGTAAGTCAGTCTTAAATAAAACACCAGTCAGGGGTGAGCATCTTTGTCAAACCCACAAAGCCTTGCTGCAAGGACCTTGTTTACAGGTAACAGCTGCATTTTCATTACTCGTGCACCCACCAGAAAGGCACAGGATTAGTTAGACAAATGCACTGCAACAGGGTACAGAGAGGGGCATAAAGCTCTGACCTGCTTGTATCTTTTAACAGATCTCAAAGAGGGCTGGGTATACCAACCTAGTGTGTCTGTATCACTCCTGCTTCTCAGCCATTGCAGTAAGATGAAAACTACTGAGCAAACTTTGGTTTAGAAATAGTCTCAACTTTATCACTGTGTTCCAGCACAAGTACCTGCACTGTTGACATATTTTTCATGCTGCTTAACCCAACTTATTTCTACTAGAACATGATTTGCTCCTCTTTTCAATTATGCTAGAAGCACTAATCAGTCTAGATCTCTCCTGCCAAACTATACACACTTCTATCTCATCCATTTTCTTCTCAAACCCATGTATACTCTTCTTCCAAACACACTCCTCTACCCTTCATGAACACAGAAAACATCTTCACTGATTCTTTCAATACCATCACTAAAACAAGCATGAGAAAGCTTTACTTATGTTTTAAGATGTTCACTTAAAAAACCCCAGTAATACACCTTCTGTGTTTTTACCCAGCACCAGACTGCCTCCAGCATGCAGGAAAATAAAAGATAAAGAGGTAGACTGCTTTAACAGAAGGAAATTTTTCACAATTCAGTTAAAAACAGTTGGCAATGAACTTCAGAGCTGCTGTTTCAACACCCTTCTGCTCATATGACACCAGCAGAAGCAGGAAGCAAGTCACAACCTCCTCTTGCAAACACAAACCTCTCGGTAAGGCTGTAGCACTGTCATATTTTCCCATTGTTAGTTTTGGGAGATTTATTTTAGTTTTCACCTACACTTTTCGACAGTTAGGACAGCATTCTTTGTCTCCAGTGGGCCAAGGCAGTGGGAAAGACTAAGTAGGGGAAAATAGACAGTTCAAAACCCCATGCTGATCCAGTTGCTAGCAACATCAAAGACTCAGCAGGAAGTGGCTCCTCATTTCATCTGTCAAAGCTAAGTGACAAGGCAGCAAAACATGGTCATATAATTGCCTTTTTCTGGCTCCTCAGCTTAGAGAAAGGATTAGAGTTATCTGCATAGTGTAGAGCTGAGCAGAAACTTCCTTTGCTTTGCTTGTGCTAAAAGCTGACTCATCACTTCAGAAGCAGAACTGCATTCAAGGAGGAACTACTACAGCGTGGTCACCCACAGCAAAGCAGCCCATTTTTACAAGTGAAGCTAGAGGAAAGAGGCCACTGTACAAAATAGTATCAGCAGCCAGACATCACTACATTTACTGCCTGCACCAGCTTCAGCTTCTTCAACTACTCTGCTCTTACATTCCCAACTTATTTAGCACACAGCTTACCAGGAAAAGCAGGGAAAGAGCTTTTTGATGTAAAAGGAAATCAAGATTACCTGGCAGTACCACCATAATAGCTAAGCAAACTCCCCATCACCCCTGTATTTCGTGACAGCAGCTGCATCAGCAACTTCACACTCTCTTTCCTAGTCCAGAGAGTATGAGGGCATATTAAAAAATGATAATGAAACAGACAAAAAACCCCCAAGACATTCTCTTGTGAGTGCACACCAAGTCATTTACTTGTGGGCAATGCTACTCAGCAAGCCTGGCACAGAAGAACAGAACTCTATTAGCTAATGAACATGTAGTCTGATGGAAATGGTTGCAATCATTAGGTGAAGGGAGAAATAAAGACATAAGGAAAGGACTGAGTGCAACGAGAACTGAAAGCATGCAGGAAGAAATATGGAGGGGAGCAGTCTAGAAGACAAGGATGCCTGCCACAGGGGAAAAATGCTGGATTTGTTGTCTGGGGTACGCTAGGATATATTTCTGACTTTGATGGATGAGTGCTGGATTCACATTTCACTTCCATGTAGCTTTTGCCTAGCTGAGACAAGAGAGTCAGGCTTTCAGGGCCAGAATGCCTGCCATTCTCTCCTTTAAATACTACAGACATAGGCAAAGCATGAAGTAACAGGGCTACTACCCAGTGACAAAGCAATGTTAGCTCATGTTCTGTTGTATTTTTAAGGTCTATCAATTCTTCATAGAAACACCTACCCCCAGTAGGGTTTCTAGCATGCTGGGGTGGACAGTGCTGCTTCCAGACTGGTTGGGAGAACAATCTGAAGAAAGTCACACAAGTTCATTTGCCTGAAACGTAAGAAAATCTGATTATGAAGGTACTTCAGGATAGCCAGAGCTTAAAGGCAGCTCCCAGACCTAGAGATAGAGAGGGTGGCCCTGACTGTGAGCTACCACTCACAGCAACTCAACGATATAGAACTGAGAAGCCCTGAAAAAACCTAAAAGTGGTGGGAGTATCTGAACACCTGTGTCGGTGCACTTCAGTGGTGCTGCTTCAGTCTTCACCAGCATCAGCACTGTCGTGTGTCAGACCTTTGCCATTCAAGATTGCAGGAATGAGGAAAGCAGTCATGTCAAACACAAAGCAAAACCCCACTAAAGGGATTTAGCCTCCAAGCACACCCAGAGCCCCTGGGCATTCTTTTGTGCTGTATGCTGTCTTCTTAGAGCCACATCAATCGGTTGCAGCAGCAACAGTGGCAGGTGGGTGAAAGAGTAAGGGCCAGAAATAGGATAAATCTGTCACCTTTGTTATTTTACTTTGTGTAGAAATATTTATGATTTAAACCATTGAGCAGACATTCAGCCCCCTGCACAGACTTCATGTAGGTCTTTTTTTCCCCAGCCTCCCATATTCCTATCCTTGCTTTCAGAGCAATTTCTCCTTTAGTCCCAATGCTTCACCACACCTATCCTTACTTTGTTAGATTGAAGAGAAGTGAGAAGACACTACTTAAGACCTCAAAAGCTCAAAAATGGCAAAGGAACTCAACCTCACATGGAATGACACTACCTAAATCATCTTGTTTTTTTCTCTGAATAATACCATGCTCTTTTACTGCACTTGGATGCTCCTGCAGATCACTCCAGGGCAATCTGACCACCTACAGACAGGATTTTTTTCACTGTAGGTCGTTGCTCATCTCTTACTGTACAATCACTGTTTTTAACAGGCAGCTACAAAGAGTGGAACTTGCTCTTACCCTTTCACAGCTTGAATGTGAAAGACCATTGCTGCAGCTGAGTATCCCCTGTGGGCAGGAGTATTGGATATGTTTTATTTCTTCCCCCATCCTGCATACAGAAAGGTTGACTGTGGTTTCACTGACCCAAATGTAAAATGGCAAGCAGTGGACAAGCATCAGCCCACCCACTTCATCCATCTAGATAAATCAGGTACTGTGAGGAGATGTACCAGATACTGAGTCCATCAAATTCCAGGTGCAACAGATGTACAGAAAGAAAGGAACAGAGTAAATCTGCACAGAAACCTCCACTTTTTCACTTGAGACTCTGAAGTGCAAGACATAAGGCACAAGTGTTTTCCATGGTAGGATGCAAGAGCAACCCAGAGCTGTATGAGGAAGCACTACCACTGAACTGCCCCCTGCCAGCAACACAGCTTAAAAACCGAAGGGAATATTTCCATTTCCTAACAATTCCAAATTTGTCAATAAACTGCTTTGCACTCGTTTCAGAAGTCAGCTAAGGGCTTGTTGAAGCTGAAGGTGTGCCAGAAAGGGGGGGTAAAAAAAAGTCTGATTAGTATTAGAGGATTCAGAGTCTCCCACCCACAGATGGCAGAACGTGTCCAAAAGGGAGCCAGTCTGTTAGAGGAAAGCCTGTCTTGAACAAAGCCTCCTCACCCAACTCTCCATATTTTTAAGGGCTTGATTTTCAGACCACAGAATACAGTTAGCTGAGGCAGGACAACTCTGCAGGCACTTTCTGAGAATTTCTACTACTGGGCAGAGGTTCTGTGATCACAAACATATTAATACTACACCAAAAATGTCATTTCTCACCTGGAAGTTCACAACTGGGACTGACAATTTAGGTTTACAGTATTCTTCATACTCATCTCCCTACAATCTCAATATCATCTTTGCTTTGGTCTTCTACATTAATTTCTAGTCTGAATGCTTTCAGTTACTAGAAGGTCATGAAATCCATCCAAATTTTTTTTTTTTTTTAAATAGAGACTAACTTAGAAAAATAAGATAAGCATGGTCCTTCCTGCATGGTCCAATTACTACTTTTTATACTTTCTTTCACATGGAAAATGAATAAAAATTTTGACTGTACTCTGAAGAAATGCAACACACTCAGGAATCATCAGGGCTCTTAGTTAGAAAGCATAGTAGTGATAGCAAGTATCAACCACAACTACAGTTTTTGAGCAGTCTCTATTTGAAAAATTATCCATAGATCAAATGAAAATGTTCTTGCATAGACGAAGGCTTCACTGAACCTGCTATGATTGTTCCAATCCTGGTTTTCTTTCCCATGAATAGGCCAAACTTCCAAGATACATTTCAGCTCAAAGGGTGGTGGTAGATACTGGATACTAGATGAGATGACAGCCTTAACACATTGCTTCATGCTGCTGCGTTGTCTGAGAGCCACAGTGCCAGAGGGTCAGAAGCCAGCTAGCAAGGCTGCAGCTTGCCCAACAAGGCAAAAAAGCAGCATTATTACAAAGGGGACAAGGGAGCGAGCTTGCCAGGTGCCCCTTTTTTTAATTGCTAAGTCCTGCTAGCAGCAGGCTGGCACACTGCCTGGAGGACAGAACTAAGCTGTTGGAAAAGGATTTCAAAAACTTGCTCCAAAATGGAGACCTCATATGGTAGCAGTTTGCCAAAATCTAATTTGCAATTTTCGCTCTACCTTCCATCGTCAGCCTGCACAGCTTTGCCTCGCCAGTATCCAGATAATGAGCAATCTGCTCCTGATCCTGCACTCAAAGTACTTAAAGTGATTAACAGATCTGCACATGGACTGAGTGGGGGCTTTCTGTGTGCAGCCTTTACCTACCTCCCGTTGGGGTCTCTGCCCTTCAACTCAGTAGAGATGCCTCTTTAGTCTAACGTTTGTTTGTGCTGCAGAAGGCTAGTAACTGTTGCAAAAGATCCTGTAGAGCATAGAATTCAAGACTCATTCAAAACTTCACATCTTGGAAGGAAAAACAAAGAATACAAATAGGGTCTCTAGTAATTAGCAACTATCTTCTCTCTTTTGTAACTAGTCATACAGCAACAACACTTTTGTTTTTTAATATATACCTTGGAAGCAGAAGCTTTTTTCATGATTGGGTAGGTGTGAGGGCTCAGCAAATCCATAAAGCTGGCTGACTGTCCTCTTCTATCAAGCTAGAGGAGGTGATGGATGTGACAGCACAGCAGTTCTTGGATTTTAAGCCGTGCTGTACAGTAACTCTAAAGAGCTAATGCATAATGGGGGAGGGGATACGGAAGGCCTCCTGAGCCAAGATATATTTAGAATCGATCCTTTCATCTAGCCAAGCTGAGGAGAAGTCTTCTCACCTCAGTGATCTGGTGCAAAGCACTTTGAATGCTCCTGGAGAACCCCAGGTGAGCGTCCTGGGAAAATGGAGCTGTTAGCTACAGGTTCAGACTAAATCCTAGCACACCGCTTACGTTGGAGCAACCTTCTAAGGCAGGCATAGATTACTGTGCCTCTCAAAATCAGTCAAAGGCTCTAAGGAAAAAATGCAATCACATCTGTATCCAACACAGTGCTTCGCCAAATCGTACCCACTGGAAAGCCTGCACCGAATCAAGAACCACATTAGGCAACAACAAGAAAAGGGCAGAGCAGAACCGCAGGAACGACACTCATGAACTGCCGCTCAAGAGGCTTTCTGAAAGGAGATTTCATTGGAATGCTGCTTCAGTGGAAGCCATTTCCAGGCAAATCAAAACATGAAATTCATGTTGGAAAAAGCAGCGCAGCACCACTTTGCCTTGGCTTCAATCAAACATCTCTGGGAAAAAGTCAGTAACAACCCAGCTGCAGCTGCCAGGAGTGAAATTCAGACTTCCTTGAATACTGTGGTGCCCTGCCTTAAGCTGAGACTAAGTTGCCAGCTGCTGAGACAGTAGTGCTGCACATGCTGCTCCGTGCAAGGTAAAGTTATCAGCAAGCAGTTACAGTTCTGATCTCTGTCAACTTTCTGACCCAGCTCACTCTATGAGCAAAGAGTTTGACCACACTCATGTAGACATATCCCACAGATGGCTATAACCATATCAAAGCCACACACTATGTGACAGACGACAAGAAAAAGTCAATCAATAAATCTAAGGATAACACCGACAACACTTTGACAAGCAGAATTAGGCATACTGAGTTCTGTTAACCAAAGCCATGGGATTTCTCTCATTTTCAGAATTTCTGACCAATGGACTACATGCCCTCACTGTCCTTACACACACCATCTTTACAGCAGTATGCCTATAGTGGCCCTCAGGAACCCCCAGTTTAAGCACAGCAATTGTAATAACAAAATCTCAGAGACAGAAATACCTACTACTAAGCCACCTATTAATAGCTCATTAGCTGTTGGCACACTGACTGTTATTTGCTACACATCTAAACAGGAAGCCTACAAATCATCAAGGTTGAGGCCAGATGAAGATTTCTAGTAATAACACAAGCAGCATACCTTAGCAATTCTCAAGAGCCAAACCAATTTCCAGAAGTCTGTTTGATGAAGCACCAGAGGAAGATGCTGTACAGCTGACTAGAAGCCTGGGCTGTAGTCTAAAAATCAACCAGGACTTTGGTAGTAGAGCACTCAAAGCACATAGAGGATTTCAGAGATAATGTGGAATCTCCACATGCGTTAGATAAAGTTTGGTGTTATGGGAGGGTGCTTCTAGTTTCAATTTTAAATGGTGTTATAATAAATGCCTGAGTAATAAAACAACACTTTGAGAAAGCAGAGCAGAATTGGTGTGTCTGGTAGTGACACAAACAGCTGATGGGAGGGACTGGTTGTCCTCTGGCTATTTCCTTCTGAGAATTCTGAAGGAGGCTGCACTCTGCTGCCATTGCCACCATAACAAGTCTTCTACAGGCTGGGACCCAAAGGCAGACTTACTCTGTGAGATGATCTTAAGAAACACTGATGAAACCAAGCAGCATAATTATAAATCCTTATACACTGCAATAGTTTCTCCTCTTACTGCATGAACTTGTCACTGTTCCTTTTTCACATCTGGGAAAAGTTCAGGTCTGAGGAAGACTGAATTCACCTTTCCATTAGCAGGTGGACAATGAAGAAGCAAGTACCAGATCCACCAGGCTCCTCTGGCAATCTAACTGACACTACCCTTGAATCAGACAGTCCACAGGTCCCAAAAGCAGCTAGCTGGAAATCACATGCTGTACCCCCTACTCTTTCCAACAGCTTAAGGCTTTCCTTGCCTTGTCATAATGGAATATGCACCACCTTCAGAATGGGATATTACTCAATTTTCAGAATCACCTTGGGTGATGAATCATGACTTCAAAGAGGAAGACCAGCTTAACTTCTTATGTTTCAAGAGCGAGTTTGTTTGCTTCAGATATATGCTGAAACTCTGAGAGGAATTTTTTCATGAGAAAAGCAGCTGACAGAAATCTCTCAGCACTCACATTAAGCTTACTGATGTAGGAGCAACACCAAAACAAATTTTAAAAGGTGGAGATGAAAACGTTGTTATAGCTTCCTGGAAACACCACCACAAGGCTGTTCTCACTCCTGCCTTTCTCAGTAATCTCAGGAAAACACAGATTTATCCCAACTCTGTCACAAATGGCCACAGTGAATCCACACATGAGCAGCATACAGGTACCTGCCCTGCAAGGCGGTGCTGGGGTCTGCCTGTGCCACATGCACAATTTGGAAAGTGCTTACTGTCATAACCATCAGTTTTTTCTTCAGAGCAGAAAGAACCCTGCAGAAAAATATATGCAGTGGCACAAAGACATGAGAAGGATACTTAGCTAGGTTTTAGACAGCAATACACAGCATTGCACTTCTGAAAAATAAGAGGAATTCTTCCCATTCTTGTCTGCAATATAAGGCACTGCATTGGTGAAACTGCTACTTGGCTGCAGGCAGGACAACACCAAAGTGTTCTTGTGCATGTTAGACATATTCCATAAAGTCTTTCTAGTCCATTCTATTAAACTTCTATTCCTATTCAACAATGCATTTACCAGGAGATGCATTTTCATTTGGGAACTCTCAAAAATCCATTAAAATACACTGAAAATTAAACTACAACATGAAAGCAACTGTCAAACCTCTGAGAAAGTTGTTTCACTAATTCAGACAAGCTGAAGAAAACAAAACAAACAAACAAAAACTCCCAAACAAAACCCACAAATAAATTGTCTGAATTGTTTCACTAATTCAGACAAGCTGAAGAAAACAAAATAAAGAAACAACAAACCCACAAACAAAACCCAAGAAAAAAACCCCAAACCACCACTGAGGAAAACAGTCACCCTGCCTCTGTGAATTCTCAGGGTCTCAACGACTTCAAAATTAGCATCATTTTCAGGTAAAATTTCCATCTTCTGAACCAATAACACGTGAAATTAAAACTTCTTTTTCCCACCATTCTGTTCAACAATAATTTGGAGTATTACTAGCATGAATTTCAGCATCATACTACCACACACAAAAAATATACACAGTTATTTGCAGTTCTTTTGAACCACAATACGAAAGACCAGGATATCAGCTCTGGGGAGACAGAAAGAAGCAGAACCACCAGAACAAGGAGTTATGCACCACTAGCAATATTGCATAGCATGCCCATAGAACCAGATAACTGCTTAAGGGCAGACTCTGAAAAGTCATCTTCAATTACCCTTAGGAGAATATTCAGGCTGTTTGAAAGGCTTGATTTCTACTCTACACTTAAAAAAAAAAAAAAAAAAAAGGAAAAATAAAGCTTACTGATTTTTGCTCCCTGAGGTAGATTTGAGACAAAAAAAAAAAATTAATCTCTCAGCTGTAGTTCCCTCTCCCAGCCCCCATCTCTCTCCTTTTAATCACTTTCCTCTCATAGTACAAGGGACCACTCAACTAAGGCCAAAGCAATTATTCACCCAGGGTAAAGCATTCAGATGCCATTGAAATAGTTTCACTACACTTTACATGAAGCATTCATTACTCACACTCATTTAATTACACTGACAAAGGAATTCCATTCAGCTAGAAGGTACAACATTCGAGAGGTAGTCAGCAGATCACACTGAAGTACCAGAAGCAGCGACAATAGTGCAGACTTCCCAACCGCTCTGCCAACTGACTTCAAGCAGACCCTGCCAGGGCTCTCCCCTGCAACACTGACAGACAGAGCAAGAGGTTTACTTTTCCTTCTCTGAAAAGGCCAACAGAAGGGTGTCAATTATGAATGGGTTGGGATGTGAACGCTGCAAGGAATGAGACAACTATGTACATGTTATCAAGACTGATACACCACATTCAAGCCCTGGTGCCCTGGGCTTGGATTTGAGCTGGTCTTAAGAAACCCCTGCTTCTAAATTCTGCCTGTACTTAAAAAAAAGAAGGAATACTCTAAGTACTGGCAACAACTCTCAAGAGACTATGTTAAAGCTCTATTAGCATCTTTATGCACAGAAAAAGACTTAACAGCTGCATAAAATAAATAGGCAAAGCTATAGCAGAGTTTGGAATTCTTTAGAAGGGCAGAACTTTGAATCTCAGGATACCACAAGCTTACCTTAGTGGTCCAAAAAGGAGAGGTGAACACCTTCCAAGAACTAGAAAAAAAGAAATATTGACTTGACAGAATCCAAACTGTTGGGCTTTATTTTGAGCTCTGTCCTTAGCTGTTTCTTCGACCTTGGCCATGGCACTGCTGCTATGTATGCCACTCTGTGGAACACAAACATGGTGACTTTTACAAAGCACTTTGCTATCTGACATGAACATCCTCAGCAAAATCTGCTGATCCAGTGGGAAAAAAAAAAGCAAATTTGCTTTTGCTAGTTCTCTGCAGCATTAGTTAACTGGCATTATTCCTGCAGCAATGCTGACACATGTAACACTGACAAACAAAAGCAAACAGGACCAGCTTCATCATTTATAGTACTTCACTAAAACCAACAGAACTGCCTTTTTTTGATCCTAAGCATCATATGCCAAGCATCTTCCTCTGGCCAGAAACAAGCTTTGGATCACACAATCAAGATGTAAGAGAAATGGAAGCTCTAAGAGCTATGCTAAACACTGTGATGATGACCTCAATGGGCATTCCCAGATGCTTTTCTCTTGTAGTTCAGCATTTAGATTTAGGAACCTTCAAGGCAGGAGAGGACTACTACAAATCTGGCAACATGTACTCCGTGGACCACCAACATGCAGCTGAAGCAGGGAAGGTTACCAGTGTCATCCAATGAAGAGAACAAAAAGAAGCCAGAATGGATTCTGTCAGATTATTAATTTTCATATGAAATAAATTGAATCTCTTGGATCAAATGCCAAAGCGTGAAAAACAGTTATGCCCTCCCACAGCAGAACAAAACAGGCTTCCTGAGTTACCTTCTTTCTCTTGTATAGCTATACAACTGACACGCTAGTTGGTAATGCCATCAGTCACCTATCAGACCCACTGCTACCTGAACTGACAGCCAGCAAAACAATTCCAGTGTCGCCAAATAGAAGTCACAGGTGTGCGATTTGCTCTATTGAAGACCTTCATAGACTCATTTCCTGACAGCAGCCCCAAAGCAACGAAACACCCAGCCCTCACAACCTCCAAGAGTTACAGCCAAGACCCACCTCAGGTGAACACGGTGCACTAAACATGCAGGGCGCTCTTCCAACACTCTAAATGTGTCGGCATTGAGCATAAAGCTATGGTAATGGAAAAGAGGAAAAAATAATAAGAAAAATGATGGAATGGAAAAAAAAATGTTCTCCATTCTGGCTATGGGAATGAAAATAGACAAACGATTTGGAGAGTGCTTTTTGACAAGGAGAATCTGAAGGAACAGACATCTCCTAGAAATAGCTCCATGAAATTTGGTCCCTATGCAAGATGAGGATACTTCCCAAAGCAATCAAAGCCTTACAGTCTTTACTATGCTATCACAATTGTTAAGAACTATTTTGAGCATTGGGTCTGCAAAGCTGCAGTAGTTAGATTAAAAAGAATACATATGTAAGGGGATGATTTCTCAAGACTTGTGTTAAGTTGCCTACTTATTCTACTGTTCAAAATTTAACATGATCTTTTTAAAAGGCCTCAGACATCTATCCTAAAGCACAGCATTCTACTAGTATAGAAGAAAACCAGAGAAAATTCTTTTCCACTCCAAATCTTCTTCCCTAACTTCCAAATAACTCATCCTGCAGCTTCAGATGGATAGCACAAGTCCCAGCTGGTATCTGAAGGCAAGATGAAACATACAAGAATCAACACCTATTACTAAATATAGGCAGTACCAATCAGTAGATCAATACAGCTGATGTTCCCATGACAGCTCCACAGTCCTTCTAAATGTTTAGCACATGAAAACTGTCTGAAATAACCTTCTCCAAGTTCCTGAAAGCAGAAGCTGTTCCTGCTCCAGAGACACATCACTGCCTATTGGTGGGTGGCAATTTGTGCAAAAGAAGAGAAATGCTACAGGATGGTAATTCTACAGGCACCAAGCTAACAACAGAACCTGCTACTGATTACCCACAGTAACTGGGAAAACTGACTGTACCAGGACAGCACAGAAAACACAGACCAGATACAAAATCAGGATGCAATAACATAACTTAATCCACGGAATCCTTTGCAAATTTGCAAAAAGCTTTCCATAGAACCTGCTGCTGATTACCCACAGTAACTGGGACAACAGCAGAGAAGTTTCTAAGATTTCAGCAATGCAGTATTAGGGCAAGACATGACTTGGGCAGTCCAGAGTCATTTATTCTACAGATAATCGTGAGTTGAGTCTACCTCCATGCATAGGTAATACATATTTCTGGGGATAACGTATCCCAAACATAAACAGGAAAGACCAACAGTCCTTCCCCTCTCCCAAAGCCTCCACAATCTAGGATTTAAGCTCACTACATTTTACAGATGGACTGAGAAAACAATGTGTATTTTCAAGTGTTTAAAATAGCTATGGGTTGGGGGTTTATTTCTCTTTCACCATAAAGCCCAGAATGAAGAGCTCAGTATTATCAACAGCTGTTTCATTTGACAATATATATTGAGGCTACTAATTCATCTTATTTCAAAACAGTTGAAAAACAATTAATTTTCCTTAAAATATCTGAAGTCCTTCCCTCCAGTACCAGCTCCTACGTGTATTTAGTTCCCCAAATACAACATTGCTATCTGCACACTTAGCTGGTCTCTAATTTTCCTATACACATCATTTCTGTACTAGATCAGATGGGATCATTGGTCAAGAACACCACGTAAATGCTCTGCCTCCCCTCTCCAAACACAGGACACCTTTGAATCCTGCCAGCAGCATTCCCACTCATTCTTCCTTTAGTATCTCTTCCTCCCAAACAAGGAAAATTCTAATAAGAGTAGCAAAACCCTCGACTTCTCACTGACAATTTCCAGTGCGGCACAACTATGCACTGCATATTCACTGTGACATGAGACACTCTTGCTGCTGACAGCACAGATGTTTTCTAACATCCAAAGCTGTGTTTGGTTGGTGACACTGCACACTGGTGACCTCCTGGCTGGGCTGCTTCTCTCCTTAACTCCTTTCCCTCTTAGAATTAACAGTCTCTAGTCTGAATAAAACAGTGAAATACCAGCACCTAACAGCTTTTCTGCCTTACAAATTACTTTAATTCTAAACCCCAAAAATGTTCACATGGCCTGTTAGCAAAGTAAGCAAGCAAGCATTTTCTTAGGTAAGGAGGAAAGGCACAACAGTTAGAGGCAGCTATTTCTTCTTCAGTAGATGCATCTATTAACCAAGCCAATCAGTCCTTCATTTTACAGCATCCATCATTATGCCCATATGTGATGCTGTCTGTAAGGAAAGGGTTAAGGTATTAGGAAGTCTTTATTGATATTAAGACTGCCTTATTCTAACATAAAGGGAAACTTTAACAATATAAAAGGAGTATTTTATAAACCCATTTCAAAGCTCTCATTGTTTGTATTTTCTAACTCACTAACCAGAGTTAAAAATATGTTTTCATTATTATTCCTTCACAACAACCTATAGAAACTAAATGCTACAAGGTTTAGAGCCTAAAAACCACAAGGAAGATCCTGCAAGGCCTGGAAATTGACAGCACTGTAATAGTTAATGTTAGCTCTAGTGAATCTATTTAAGATATTAAAATTCCCATCTGTCAGACCTCTTTGCTAGATGCAACTGCCCTCAAAACAAAAGACAGCATGTGCCTGTATTCCAGCCACCCAGTTCAAAGAGTTTCTTATTAACTCAAGCCACAGATGAAACTGAGTTCATGCTAACAGTGGTTTATTCCACTGCAAGCCAGCACACAGGTGTTTGCTCTTACTGTCTAGATAAATGCAAGCAGAAAGAAAGGCTTAATGGCTGCATGCAGACATCAAGAAAGGAGATGATCTTTAAACCACTGCAGCAGTTTGTTCTAGGCATGCATTTGACTTCACTTCAATGTTAAGTTTAGGAAAACAGACACACTACAAAAACAGTATCTGTGCCAGACTGTAATGCTACTAACATTACAGAACAGCTATTCACCACGATTTCCAGAATGCTAACTGCCACAGTTCAGTCCCCACACTCTAACAGGTCAGTTACATCCCATATTAAGCACCACAACCATCAGCTGAAGCCCTGGCTGTACAAGAGGACCCACTGGGACATTTAATTTACCTAACTTGATGTTTCTGTCATCATGAACTCTGTGAAAGACAGAGAGAAAATCCAACTCAGCAGGGATGGGAAGAAAAACAGGCTTGCATCTCATACATACAGCAGGCAAAATGAAAGCTTGAGAGGATTTATCTTTCCAAAGGAGCATTTGTCCTTCCAAAAGATGGAAGGAGTATACACATCTTAAGTTCAACAAGACTTTCTGACATTGAGGAATGTGCTGAAATGCCAATAAAACTGAGATGCTGTATGTATATGAACTACCAGAGGCACAGCTCTGTTTACAGTTGCTTTGCCCCCAATCATTTAAGTTGCTTCTACACACTGAAAGCACTTCCAAGTTTCCTGTGGTCTGTAACACCATAATGTAACTCCCTCTTGGATTGAATTAGAGATTACAGTGGTTCACAAGAAAGGCTCACCAAGTCAGTACCATTCCCCTCTTTTCTGTGACGATTTCTCCCCACAGCTGTCCCCCAGCACCCTGGCTGCCCACTCTGTAGCACTTACTGTTGCTGGACTTCAGGTCACGGTGAATTATGGGAACAATTGCTTCCTCGTGGAGGTAGTTCATTCCCCTGGCAATCTGTACTGCCCAGTTCACCAGTATGTCAGGAGGTATCCTTTTACCAGACAGCACTCTATTTAGCGATCCTCCACGGGCAAACTCCATGATCAAACAAAGATTAGGTTCCTTCAAACACACGCCCCTGAGGGCGATGATGTTGGGATGCTTTAACATGGCAAAGAGCTTGGCCTCTTGGCGGACATTCTCAATGGTCTGGCTGATGTCCTCGTCAGGGTCATAGCGAGCTGCCTTGACAGCAACCTCATCTCCTATCCACACAGCTCGGTACACTTTTCCGAAGCCCCCTATGCCAATGATTTCCTCCAGAACAAGCTCTGAGAAGTCGATCTCCAGGACTAGGGAAAGAGAAAAAAAGGAAGCGTAAACATCTAGCAGCTATGCAGCCTGCACACCAGCAGAAGATTCCTGCTGCCCAGCCTCATCCTTATCCTTGAAGAAAAGGACCATTTTGACTCCACAACAACAGAAACGAAAGCAGTTGCCCCTTCTGACAATCTTTTGTTGCCAAACAGTGTGTTAAACAGGTGGTATCCTAAAGCCTGTATGAAGTACAGGTATGAATGTGACCTAACAGTGGGTACTTAAATCCTTGCAACACCGACATCCCCTTAAGGATAAATCCTCACCTCCTGCCCTCAGCGACAGTACAAGATTCCAAAAAAGGAAAACGCAGCCACAGGATGATCTTCACTGACTTCACTATACGGTGCCTAATGTGACCTAGCTGAACTTCAGCCCAAGATACACCTGGCTCCTGTGTTTTTCCCATATTAAACTGCCACTAACATTCCTCAGTTCCTGCCCAAACCACACTTGTTCTTCCACACCTTTCCAAGCCTTGCAGACTTGTTCCCCCCAAGAAATCCATTAACCAACTCTGACGCTGCTGACAACAGTGTGACAGATGGATCAGACCACTCACTGAATATGCAGAGCTAGCAATAAAAAACATGTTTTGACTAATGCATGCTACAATTTCATTACAGAAACTAAAGGAAATAACAGAATTGGCATTTTCTATTCCCATGCACTCACAGCTATACTTTACAGGCTGTCACTGTAACTGGTGGCTACTTGGCCTTGTATAGTGACAATGTAGAAATGCAGATGTCTTAATTCAGCATTTAAATTGCATCTCAAGCCAAAGTGGCGAGGAAATGCATCCTGTACAACTGCACACTGAATACAGTGGCCAGAAGAACCCATCCAATCCTGACCAATGGAAAATGGGAAGCCACATACTGACCAGTGAAAACACACTGCCACGGCTGCATTTACTGCCAATAATAATGATAACATTGAAGCTGCTCTGTCTGGCATTTTGGTCCTTACCAGTTACACTAAAAGGCATCTGCAGAAGATTTACAGGGGAAAACACAACAGTGCAAGGATTTAAGCAGAAAGCCAACAAGACTTTCAATACTTTCCTGCATTTGAAATGACAAATGTGAGATGGTTCCTCTGCTTTATTTGGTAGAAAGGAAGTTCAGTCTGTAAGGGACTTATTTGATATAGACATTAATTGAGAGTACTGTACTATGTTACTGGGTTTTGCCGTTATTGATTATGTACAGGCAACTCTCTACTATATTTAACTGAAATTACAGTCATACAAGGCAAAGGAGCAGGTTAGATTCCACTTCAGTAAAACACTTTATTTATTCCAATTGAATCTTTTTCCTATGTATGAATCTATACTACGAGGTGCTGTGACAAACCTGTATGCAGCTAATATCACCTCTGCTATCCACAGATTTTGGTTTTTTGACTGAGCTCTGTCTTCCATAAACATGACTTCTGTATGGCCTTCTAAAGATGGTCAAACCTGCGAGCTGGACCTGACTACATAGAGGGTTTATATCATCAACCTTACTACACAACATAACTAAAATATTCAAACCCTCAACTAGTGTAGTAAAGACACCTGTGCTTTTTTCCTAGTGCTCCAAGAGCAATATATAATGAGAAAGAAGAGAGAAAACTGCCCAGGAAGGTCTTCCAAGTTGAAGAAAGGCCTTTTTCAGTCAGAACACACAAATAATTTAATTGTCTGTTACTGCAACTACATCTTTTGGCTAACGCTCTGAACTTCAAGGATTTACATAACAAAGGTGCCTTCGCTTTCACAGCATCAGCCTTGCTCTTCAAATGTTCACCAGCTCCAGATGACTAGAAAACATGAAGTGAACTGTGACCAGAGACATGGACATTCTAGAACAAAGCTGTAATGACAGTAACTACAGATATGAGACTACTCTGTCACAAAAAGAGCTGCTCTGCTATTTCTCAGCGACAGAAGAGCTACAGAAGTCAGATGCCGAGTCCTACCACCTTCGGTCCGTAGCATTTCAGCACTGGCGGAACGCTCACTTCACCTGCCCTAGAGACAAGGTCCGCTGAAGAACTGAAAGCGACCAAACAGGTAAGCCGCAGGGTAAGTCGGGCAGCCGGTCCCAGAAACGCCGCCACGGAGCGCCGCGGTGCTGCTCATGTTAGCGTCTTCCCCGGGCACCGCACGGACGCAGATGGTGTGTAAGAAACGCCGAGCGAGCGCCTGCCGCCCGCGGCTCACCGGCTGGCTCCTGCGGTGCTGAACGGACAGCTCCACCGTCAGCGCCGAGCCCGGCCCGGCCCCACGGCCCTGCCCCGCCGCCAGCGCCCGGCCCAGGCTCTCCCGGCTCAGCCCTGCGCCGAGGACAGCGACAGGAGCCCCAGCTC